>JAREIS010000377.1:0-535000 GCA_030060385.1 Muscicapa striata striata | reverse complement strand
GGAAAGGGTGGAGCAAGGAGTTCCAGGCATTGGAACTGCCCAGGGAGGTTTGGAGTCTCCATCCCTGGAGGTGTCCAAGGAAGGACTGGATGTGGCACTCAGAATTTTGAGCTGGTGACAAAGTCAGGATTTATTACAGTGTGTTGGGTTGATGTGACCAGCAATGTGTGTTCTGTCCCCATCTGTTAAACCAGCTGGGGCAGTGCCCCTGATCTCCATGGCACACATTATCTGCTCATGGGCCAGCTTTAAACCAGCTGGGGCAATCATCTTTATCTTTGCCACAGCCCATCCTCCCTCCAGGAGAGATCTCCTGTTCATGGCCAGTGAGTCCCAGGGCATGGCTGATAAAATTCCATCATCCCATGGGAGATGCTCCAGCCAGGGGAGGAGCCAAGCCTTTCCCACCCAGATAAAAACTGACATTTGGAACACCAGAGCAGCCTTTGCCACTGGATTCCAGAGGAAAACTGGACCTTTCCACATCATCCCTGCACCTTCAGAGCAAACTGCACCTTCTCCAGGAGCACTGCTCCAGCTGAACCACATCTGCCACTGCAGGAGGATGCAGCCACCATGGAATGGGACTGTGCCAACACCCTGACTGACTGATGGGTGTCAGCTTGGATTCTGACTCTGGCAGGGTTTTGGGATTGTTCTTTGTAATACTGCATTTCTATTTTAATTTTCCCAGTAAAGAACTGTTATTCCTAATTCCCATAGCTTTGCCTGAGATCCCCTTAATTTCAAAATGATAATAATAATTTGGAGGGAAGGGGTTTATATTCTCCATTTCAAAGAGAAGCTTCTGCCTTTATTGGCAGACACCTGTCCTTCAAACCAGGACACACAGGTTGATGGTCTTGGAGGCCTTTTCCAACCTAAATGACTCTGAAATTCTGTAAAGAATAGCAGAGATGGTGTTAAAACCACGAGTCAAAAGAACATCCTTGATTTCAAACTCCCCAGAAAGAGCAATCAAACCTTTTATTGGGGAAAAGTGACAAGAAACCCATCCCAGGGGGATGAGCTGTGGGGGTTCTCAGAGCTCAGATGAACTCAATGGTTTCCTTGGATGCACAGACAAGGATCAAAATGTTGGTTGTAGGCTGGACAAGGATCTGTGACTAAAGACAAGCCTGGAATCTTCTGTGCTGAGAAAAGATTTGAAGGGGCTTTGAGCAGGGATGAAAAAACCTCCCCAGTGCTTTCATTGAGCTGCTCATCCAGAGAGAAGCTCCCAACAAAAGCCCAGAGCTTGTTTAATGGTTTAACATTCCCATGCATCCTTGGGAAGCACCTGACACACTGTTTCTGTACAAATAACCACAGCAGCACTGTGCAGATGACTTCTTTGGTTTCCCAGGGGGTGTGTAAGTAAATTAGCAAAAAATAAATGTCATGTGGCAGTGACTTACTCCTTTTCTAAAGGCTCTGCTTTCTCTCTGTATTTTTGTTTGTTTAACAGCTCCTTAATTAAATTCTGTTTTCTGGCATTCGAGCTGATGTGATGATGAGATAAAGTTGTTCAGAATTCAAATCTTCCTCGATTTCTCATTGTGGTGAGATAAGAGCAGTCAAGCCCTGCCTTTCCCTGGTTGTGTGTGGCTGTAACTCCAGCCAAGCAAGAGCTCTCAGTGTTCCAAAATCCAAATGCTCTCCTGGCCTTGTCACTGCTGCGAGGATCACACACAAAAAATAATGTGTGGGCTCCCCCTTCTGCCTGAGAGCATCAGTGCCTGGGAAAGCATGGGGATGCTGGAATTGTTTGGGTTGTAGATATTGTGTTTTATCTTCTTTTTTTTTTTTTTTTTCTGCCAGAGTCGGGATTAAATGCTCAAGAGATGTTATTTCTCATTCAGAATCAGGTGTTTATTAATTCTTATCTATGTTACAGAGACTTCTACAGCACTTCTAGCTAACCAGCTGAAAATGGAGCCACATCTCTCTCTCTACAAGGCTTTTTAAGGCCTAACTGTCCAATTAGGAACAGACACCTAAATTATTTTTACTTTTAACCCAATAACCAAACACCCATGACCTGCAATGTGGATTTTTCTATCCAGTTACAAAAGTGCCACCTAGACCCACAAAGAAGAAGATGAAGAAGGAAAGCTCTGCCCTAAAACCTCCATCTTGCTTTCTATATATTACTATATTCTAAAACCTCAAACTCCAAGTTTTCCACCATGTGGAAACTTGTATTCAAACTACACACCTGTGATTCCAGTTCTATCATTTAATTTTGGAAGCCTTCTCCCCAGCCTCAGGTTAAAAGCAGTGTTTTCCTGGGGCTCAGTGCCTGTCAGCACAGAAAATTTCAAATTCTCAGTTTCCAGGGTTCCAATAGAAGGGACATTAAAGCTCATCTCATTCCAACCCCAACACTTTCCACTATCCCAGGCTGCTCCAAGTTCTGTCCAACCTGGCCTTGGACACTTCCAGGGATCCAGGGGCAGCCACAGCTTCTCTGGGAAACCTCTGCCAGGGTTTCACCACCTCCCAGGGAAGAATTCCTTCCCAAAATCCCATCCATCCCTGTTCTCTGGCAGTGGGAAGGAACAGGAGCAGTGCAGATCTGCAACCTAAAACATGGGAAAGGTTGTTTGAAGTGGGAGTCATCTCCCTTTACCAAACTATAAATTAAACCCTTTAAGCCTCCCTGTCCCCCAGAGTGAGACCAGCACCAGCAAAAAGGTGATTTATCCTTTGTATCTTTGATATTTGCTCTAGAAAAGCAAAATTATCCTCCAGGTTCTTTTTCCCTTCTCTTTCCCTTTCTCCTGCAAAGGCAGGAGAGATGGAAGCAGAGAATCTTCAAGGCTGAAAAACATCAGTGAAGCCCAGCACCATGGTCACCCTTAAATCACATCCTCAGGTGCCACAGCCACACATTTTTGGAGCACTCCCAGGAAAGGTGACTCCACCACTGCCCTGGGCAGTCTGTTCCAGTGCTTTACAACCCTTTCTATGATGGGATCTTATATTTTTAGGAGCTGAAGTAGGACAGAAAGGTGCCTTCCTGTTCCTGTCTGAGCCTTCAGCAAGTTTCAGAGCATATCTGTAAAAAATATGGAGTGGGAAGCAAACAATCTCATCTATTTAAAATACAATTTAGAACAGGAACACAGAATGATCTGAAGGCTGAGATTAATACCAAATCTGACTCAAACTGGAGATAAAGCACTAGAAGGTCTGATTATGGAAAAAATTGAAGATTCAGGGAAAGAATCAGTTTGTAAAGAGGGGTCAGAGACTTCAGTGGTCTCTCCTTGCTCTGGGATAAATCATTCAATACAAATTCTGATTTGGGATAAATCTGGCCATGCCCTGGCCAGTCTCAAATCCATCACTCCAGTATTTCTGGTTGTGCTGTGAATCACTGATCTCCTTTTGCAGGGTGATTTGTTTAATTAATTCATGTGATTATTCCACTTGCAGGTGCCTATTTTAATCCAGGCACTGCCCCAAGGGATGTCCACAGCATCACCCATGAACTCAGAGGAGTTATGGGTTGGAAGAATAAGGGATTGCCTCTTCCTACACAGCAGAGGTGTCAAAAACTGGCCAAGAAAGGGATGGGCAAAACTGGAAATAAAAGACCTCCTGTGGAATTCAGGGGGAAAAGTTCCCACTAACTCTTGGTGAGCAACACAGCTTTCCTTCTTTTTTTTTTTTTTTTTTCCATGTTGGTAATTCTTGATTTGACCACAGATTTGCAGTGATTTAGCACTTGGAGCACATTCAGTGAAATCTTTAATGCTACTCAAGGTCCCTGGGATAATTGGAGGCAGTGAAGGTTGGCTGCAGCTGGCAAAGCCCTGAGCACATCATTTCCATGGGAGTCCCAAAACACAACATCTGGATCAGCCCTTGGACTTGTTAGTTCAGCTGAGTCCTCCTGATCCTTCACATTTTGGTGCTTTTATTTGACTTTTCATTATTTTCATTTCACAGGGGAGAGGAAGAGACAGAGAAACTCAGAGAGCTGAGGTTCTGGGTTGAGGCTGAGCAAGAATTTCTCCATTGTCTTCAGGCTTCAGTGAATTTCTGAGCTAAAGACTCTGAAAACTCCCATTTTGCTACATCTTCACCAGTGCCAATGCTTTACTAAGGGGAAAGGGAGATGGAGGTGGAGAAGGGAATGGAAGAGAAGGAAAAGCCAAAGGGCAGCATGGCACAGAAGGACCTGGGGGACATTTCCATTCTGGAGCCACTTTCTCCAGGTGCAATTTGTTGATCCAATATTTGCTGAATGTTGAGAGCTATGTTGAAGCTGTTTGACAATAGAAGAAGGAGGTTTGGATGTTTGATTATAACCAGAGAAGGAAACAGAGCTGGGGAAGGGGCTGGAGCCCCAGGAGGGGCTAAGGGAGCTGGGAAAGGGGCTCAGCCTGGAGAAAAGGAGGTTCAGAGGGGACCTTGTGGCTCTGCACAACTCCCTGACAGGAGGGGACAGCCAGGGGGGTCGGGCTCTGCTCCCAGGTGTCTTGGGTTGCAATACAGTGACCAGAAATGTGTGTTCTGTCCCCATCTGTTAAACCAGCTGGGGCAGTGCCCCTGATCTCCATGGCACACATTATCTGCTCATGGGCCAGCTTTAAACCAGCTGGGGCAATCATCTTTATCTTTGCCACAGCCCATCCTCCCTCCAGGAGAGATCTCCTGTTCATGGCCAGTGAGTCCCAGGGCATGGCTGATAAAATTCCATCATCCCATGGGAGATGCTCCAGCCAGGGGAGGAGCCAAGCCTTTCCTACCCAGAGAAAAACTGACATTTGGAACACCAGAGCAGCCTTTGCCACTGGATTCCAGAGGAAAACTGGACCTTTCCACATCATCCCTGCACCTTCAGAGGAAACTGCACCTTCTCCAGGAGCACTGCTCCAGCTGAACCACATCTGCCACTGCAGGAGGATGCAGCCACCATGGAATGGGGCTGTGCCAACACCCTGACTGACTGACGGGTGTCAGCTTGGATTCTGACTCTGGCAGGGTTTGGGATTGTTCTTTGTAATCCTGTATTTCTATTTTAATTTTCCTAGTAAAGAACTGTTATTCCTAATTCCCATATCTTTGCCTGAGAGCCCTTAATTTCCAAATTACAATAATTTGCAGGGAGGGGGTTTACATTCTCTATTTCAAAGAGAAGCTTCTGCCTTTATTGGCAGACACCTGTCCTTCAAACCAGGACACCAGGACAGGAGAGGGAACAGTCTCAGGCTGTTCCAGGGGAGGTTTAGATTTGATATTGGGAACAATTTCTTCCTGGCACAGCTGCCCAGGGCAGTGGTGGAGTCTCCATCACTGGGAGGGTTTAAGGCCATGTGGATGTGACACTTGAGGATATGTGATGCTCATAATCACATGTTCTTCACCATTTTGAAGACAGAAAAAACTTAGTGACACAAAAATGAGGCTCCTTTCTACTGCATTCAAGAAAGAACTTCATTCTTTACTCTCAGATGTTCCCACATTTTGAGAGACAACATTTCTGCGTTTTCTTAATTTTGCAGCCAAAATGAGCAAGGGACCAGAGCACCAAGATCTCTCTCTCCAAAAACCCTCCCCTGCTCCCTGTTTTCTATTAGGAACAGCATCACCCAGCTCCTAAATCCAGCAGTGCCAGGGAAGCAGAGAACTGGAAGCAGAGCCAGCATCAAGATCCAGATATTAGAGCTGAGCTTTATCCTCCCAGTAATCCAAACTGGGAATGCTCAGCCCTCAACCTGAGCTGCCTCTCTCTGCACACTGAGATATGGATGGGTGCCTTAGGGAACATGGAATATCACAGCTCTCCCACCCAGAAACGTCAGAGAAACTCGGATTTGGGAGCCAAACCATTGGTTTGTTCCATGGGCACCTTTCCAGGAGAGCCTGTGACACCAACTCTGAGCAGGGCTCTGCCAACACTTGACATTTATTAAAGCCACAGCTCAGTGAGTGATGTAATTACCTGGAGGTTTCCATTTTCATGTTTAGTAATTCCAAATGAAAGTCCGAAAAAAGCCCATTTTTCATGAAAGATTACTAATTTATCTCTTTTTTTAGCACTCTCCTTGTGGTATTTAACCATTCACAGTGCACTTCAATAACCTCTTAGTGAAGGTATTCAGGTTATATCCACAGTACTAATAGAAAAATGCTGTTTCATTCTTTTTTTTCCCACAATTTTTAGTGCATAATAAACAACATCTAGCAGGCATAAAGCAAAAAAGAGCTCCCAGGTATCCACCTCTCTCTGATAACTGAGCTAATCTTGTGATTTCAGATGAAACATGGTTAAAATAAATCCCACCTCATGCCTTAATGGCCACAAGCCTGGACAAAACTTGGGAAGGGCTGTGGCAGGATCAGAGAAAAATCCTCTGCCCAAATTCAGGATGCCAGGGCTCCACCAGTGCCTCCCTGCTTGGCTGCAGGGGTTTGGGAGCCAGGAGAGGGGTGCCAGCATCCCTTTGCTCTCCCAGTTTCCTCCCAAAGGAGCTGGTCCCAGGGATTGCAGATCCCAGGGAATCTGTGCCAGCAGGTGATGGATGAAGAACATCCCTGTGCCAGCTCTTCCTTTAAAATCAGCAGGAAAAAGAAGGACTAAAGGAAGAGAGAACAAGAAGACATTGTAGTCAGAGCTGATTTTATTTTGCTCCACAACCACCGGATGTCACTCTTGCCTCTGGAGTCAGAAAGGAATTTGCTGTGGCTGATAAAATCCAATTTCATCAATAAATCCTCCCACTGGTGACAGCATCACCCCCACTTCTCACAACTTCACAGGTTTCAACATCGAATCACCAGCTCATTAAATCTGGGGAAATCTGGAGCTATTTGCAAAAAGCATTTAATTATTTATTATTGTTATTATTGCTGTGAATGCAGCTGGAAAATTTAGATCTGGATCTAGATTGGGTGTCTGAGGGAAAGTGATGAGAAGGGAAAGTGCGGATGGGTGAAAAATCCCAAAAATGTGGCTTTTGCAGGTGTCTCCTCTGCAGCAAGAACATGATTCAGCAGATGAGCTGTAACACATTCCAGCCTTTGAAGTCAAGGTAGTTCAGGTCCCACTGATCCTGTACCTCAGAATTAGGAGAAGATAAAGGTTCAAACATTACACAACTCCCAAAATATGCATTCTTCAGAGTATCAGTGATTGCTTTGTGTTGGGGGGTTTTGCTTTTCTGGGATAACAAACTGGTCTTGCAACAGCCAAACCTGCTCTCCTGTTAAATTTTGTATTTTTTGAGCTCTCTAGAGATTATCCATTTTCTCCAAGAACAGAAAATCTATTTTATTTTCACACAGATGAAATCCAATGCAGAATCTTTGAGGAAAGAACCACTCCAATAAAATGCAACGTGACAGGTAAAACCAGTTGCTTTGGCACAGGCTGGATCAGCAAACTGAGCAGCTGATAAGGATGATAAAAATTTTTAGTCAACAAGAGGAGAAAATTCTCATTAGGGGCCTCATTCTACCAGCACATAAATTGCTGATATTACCTGGCTCTGTGTTGCTGCCAGAGGTAAAATTTGTATTGAAATCCCACTATTAAAGCACAGTTAAAAGGAATTTCCCATCCATAAACAGGTCATGGATAAATATCAGAGCCTGGGTTCCCTCTGGGTAATGTAAGAATAAGCATCATGTCCTATAATGCCATAAAATTTATGGCCAGGACTTTGAACTTTGGAATGACTTTTAAAAAGTGGGAGATGTCCATAAAAAGTTTGTTTGGGGCTTTACTCTGTTATATTTTGCTGCAGGAAGACATCAAGGTTTCGTTGATTTATCTGGGGATTCTGTTCACAGTGAGGGCAGCAGGTCACACCCGAACACCTTTAAAAATCCATCTCAGGATCAGTGTAACTCAGAGTTATGAATGGCCTGGGAAAGAATCAATCCTTCAAATTTACAAAGTTCCTATTAAAATAATAAAGCACGGAAAGTGCTTTGCAAGAAATTGAAGTGAATCTCCTGAATTTGCACATTTGCACAATGTGACGAGTGAGGAATTTCAGCAATTCCTCTGCAAATAAATAAATAAATTTTTGTAACAAGTAGAATTTTGACACAACTGATTTGGCAAAATTGATTTGCTGCTTTACCCAGTTTTTTGTTTTCTTTTTTTTTTTTTTAACCTCTTCTTAATATTGGTTTTCCTTGTCACTTTCTTTCTCAATTAAAGTATAAACAAATAATAAATTATAATAAATAAATAAATAAATAAATAAATCATACCAAAGTTGTCTTCTGTTTTTGCCCGTGCTTCCAAATTTCTACTTCATTTATACATTCATACCTTCAGGCTAGAAAGCAAGATAAACCAGAAGACAAAATCAGATGAAAACTTATTACCCCAGAGACTGGACAAAACAAAAATCTATGAAAAAAATATACAACAGCAACAGGTTTTGGTTTGTTGTTTTCTTTTTTTTTTTTTTTTTTTTTTTTTTTTTTTTTTTTAATGCTTCACCAGCTGAGGATTTGATCACTGCAGGAGCTAAAGAGCTGCTGGATGGCCCTGGATGCATCCCAGGACTGTCCCAAACCTGCTGAGCTTTTTGCAAGAGTGGTGAGCTCTTCAAAATTTGACTAAACCTTGCTAAGATCCCCTGGTTTGGTTTTCCAACACCTGAATGATTTATGGGCACAAAGTAGGTCTACAGCAAATCCATAATTGATGCCTCTCTTTCCGAAGAGAGCTCAGCCGAACAAATGGAAAAGTGGATTTAAAACGCACTTGATTTGTTGCTTGGTGTGGTTTGGATGAGCGGGCAGCCAAAGGACTCTGGATGTTTTGGATGCCCGGGGATAAATTTTTTTCTAGATGATCTGAGAGCTGAAACATTTGTATCTTCATCCAGATAAAAGCAAAAACTTCTTCCCTGGCCAGGCTGGTGATAATGCGCACCTTGTGCACCTTGTGCAGGACCACGGATTTCTGAACAAAAGTAATCAAGTTTAGTTATTAAAAAAAAATAAATAAAAAAAATAAAAATGAAGGGCCTGTTTTTTTTCTCGTCCACAACCAGGTGGGCAAAGCAATAACTGTGGCCCTCAACCTGATGAAAACTGTGTCGCATTGAAAAACTCGATAAATGAATGGGAGGGACAAGCAGTGCCTCCCCCCCCAAGGATGTTTTGTTAATTAAATTAGCATTTAAATAGCCAGAGCTAATCTGGGAAGTCAGCCCCTCATTACAGTAACTAGGAAGGGGGAAAAGAGCTGGAGACAATTCCCTACAAGATGGGGTTAAGTTGGCGTTTCACAAACTATTTGCCCGGCTTGTCCCTCCCAAGTGAAAGCTGCCACCCCCCCTTTTTTCCTCCCAGCATAATTAGCATGTTCCAGGGCTGTGAATGGAAACAATATCCTCCCTCCAAGCTGTGCCCCTCCAGGGAGATGCTTCCCACAGATTGTGCAGCCCTGAGCCAGGGAAAGGGCTTGTCGAGGAATTCACAGTGGGGTAATTACACCGAGGCAGCGCTTGTGCCAGTGCAAGAGGAGCTGTAATTCAGAGCAGAGAGCAAAAAGGGAAAGTCCAGAGGCTTTGCAGAGAGCCTTGGGAATTTATTGCTCCCGAGCATCTTCCCAAAGCGCAGATCAACAGCATCGAAATTGAGATGGGTCTCTGAACTCTAAGAATGTCACTGTCTTGGAAGAACTTCGCAGAAAGTAGCAATGATTACATGTAAATCTGTTTTTTCCTTGGCTATTAGAAGTGAAGGGAGACTAAAAGAGTGATTTTTCAGATTTTAAAACAAATTCTTCATCCAAATAGAAAACTGGAGCAAAGCTTGCAAGAAGTCTGTGACTGCACTTAAAACACACCCGCATCTCTTTGGAACAAATAAAAATGTGGGGTGTGATCCTTCCCCTAATAGATTTGTTGTTTAATTTCACCTAAAGCAGTGATAAGTGAAACAAGAGAGGAGAGACAGGTGGCTTTGGGTGACACCTGCCATCCCCAGCAGTGCACACATCTGGCCATGGGCTCCATCTCATTTCTCTAAATCAAATCCCAGGTGCCTCAGCCCGAGGTAAAAAAACCACCCACCCTCCACTGGGCTGCTCAGCTGGAAAGTGGGGATTCCATTGATCTCGGTTTCAGAAAACCTCGGTGCGGTTTTGTCGAGGCCCCAGCTGGAAAATACCACAAGAAGTTCAAAGCTGGGTTCCATCCTGTAACTGGATCCTCAAGTTCACAAGTGCAAGGACCAACTGTGCAGGCTCAGAGCGGGATGTCCCCTCTCCCAGGGAGCTGCAGGGACGATGCTTTCCCCTGCTGCAGATAAAAACTCAGGTTTTGCTTCAGGCTTTCATAACTCTGCTTGCTCTGACCTATTATTTAATTTTTTTTTTTTTTTTTGTAGCTTCAAGATATCTTCCCAGCCCTCACACTTGCTTGGGATGCTCTTAGGAACATGGACATTAATCCCAGTATGACTCAAATGCCAACTTAATATTCTTTTTCTCTCTGCTTTGACAAGATATTCTTAAGGTCAGACAGGCATGAAATGATAAATATTGAGTGCAGCTCTTCTGGGCAAAAAGTGCCACCTGCCAAAATCTTATCTCAAAGCCACTTGGAAATGTGTTGTTTATTTATTTCTGTCACAAAACCTTGTTCAGTGTTGGAAAGCCAAAGGATTACAACTGTGAATTTGGGTTCTTTTTTCTGTCCTTGCTGAAATCTGCCCTTTCAAAACAACATTGAGAGAACCCTTGTTTAGAACTAAAATAGCAGCTCTAAGAGTTTTCAACCATGACCATTTAAATGAGGTTTGGGGTTTTTTTTGCATCTTTGCATTATAGTTTCATTCTCAGTCTTTGCAATAAGAGGCTGTGGTTGGGCAGTTGAGGGGTCCAGTGAGGATAAATTGTGATATTGTTCAGGCTGGGTCTGATTATTCCTGCTGAGCTTTTGACTGAGCTGGACCCTTCAGGGGTTGCTCTGTGAAACCAGACCCAGACAGGACCTGGACCCACAATCTGTGCTTTGGGTTATGGCTCATGATGGTTCCCTGGGATCCTCAGTACAGGAAGGATGTGGAGCTGTTGGAGTAAAACCAGAGGAAGCACCAGAGATGTTCCAAGGGCTGGAGCCCCTCTGCTCTGAGCCAGGCTGGGAGAGCTGGGGGTGCTCACCTGGAGAAGAGAAGGATCCAGGGAGAGCTCAGAGCCCCTTCCAGAGCCTAAAGGGGCTCCAGGAGAGCTGGAGAGGGACTGGGGACAAGGCATGGAGGGACAGGACACAGGGAATGGCTTCAAAGTAGAAAAAGGGAGATTTGAGTGGGATATTGGGGAAGAATTCTCGGCTGTGAGGGTGGTGAGGCCCTGGAATAGAATTCCCAGAGAATCTGTGGCTGCCCCTGTATCCCTGGCAGTGTCCAAGGCCAGGCTGGACAGGGCTTGGAGCAACCTGGGATAGTGGAAAGGGCCGGGGTTGGACCAACATGAGCTTTTAATGTCCCCTCCAAGCCAAACCATTCTGTGATCTTTAACGTGATGTGACTTATGAAGTGATTTCTGTTGGACAGAACCCCCCATGGATCACAGAGTAAATCCCAAGGTGAGGTGTGTGAGTTCCAGTAGTGATGCTGTTGTCTGCTCAACATGAAATTATCCCATCCTGAGATGTGATGGGCTTCCCTTGCAGCCACCCACGGGTGGAGTGGCAGGGTCTGGGGTGTCCCTGAGCTCCCTCACTCTATAAATGCCATTTTGGCTGCACCCCCTCACGAATCCCTCTGTTCTGGAGGACTCCACATCCGAGCATAGAATGCTTGGGTCCCTCATTTCAATATGGACACTGAGGGACGAGCATGTCCAGGGATGGGAAGGGGCTGGAACACCAGGACAGGCTGAGGGAGCTGGGAAAGGGGCTCAGCTGGAGAAAAGGAGGCTCAGGGGGAACTTTTCCCTCTCTGGAATTCCCTGACAGGAGGGGGCAGCAAGCGGGTCTGGATTTCTCCAGGGAACAGAATGAGAGGAAATGGCCTCAAGTTGTGCCAGGTTGGTCATTAGGAAGAATTTCTTCACAGAAAAACTGGTACCCAGGAAGTTCCAGCTGAACATGAGGAAGAACTTCTTTCCTGTGCACTAGACCAGAAAAGGGTGAGGAGTTTCCCTCACTGGAGATACCCCAGGACTATCTGGATGCAATCCTGTGCCATGTATTCTGGGATAACCCTGCTTGAGCAGAGGGGTTGGACCCGCTGTAGTCACCTTTAAATTGATAAATTCTGTAATTCCGTGTTTAAACGTTGGAGGGGCCAGCCTGCTTTGTTATCAGCTTGAGGACAGCGGGAAGGACTACATCTCCCAGCGCGCACCGCGGCGGCCCGCAGGGAACTAAGGGGCGTGGTGCTGCGCGGTGCACGCTGGGAGTTGTAGTCCGGCATTGGCCCGGCGCGGCGCCTCCCTCGCCAGCGCTCCTCCCCGCTCCGGCTCTCCCTCGGCAGACGGAAGCCGGGCAGGGACGAGGCAGCCTGGAGCGGCAGGATGGGGGACTCCAAAGTGAAGGTGGCGGTGCGTGTCCGCCCCATGAACCGGCGAGGTGAGACTCCCCCTTCTCCCTCAGTATCCCCCTCCCCTGTCCTTCGGGGCGGCGCGGCCCGGGGGTGCCGCTGCTTGGGGACAGGTGTCCGTGGGGACAGGTGTGTCCCAGTGCGGGAGGATCGGTGCGTGTCCGTGTGTGCTGGGTTATTTCTGAGGAATAAACACACCCCGGGCAGGCACGAGCGGCCGTGTGGCCGCAGCCGCGCTCTGCTCACCCCCCTCTCCCGATCTCTCTTTTTCCTAAACCCAGTTTATGGCTTTATTTTGCCTCGCCTGTTCCCCCGGGGACGAGCCCTCTCCACACCTCCTGCACCTGCTTTACAGCCGCTTCCTGCTGCGACAGCTCTTCCTCCTTCCTGCTTTGCGCTTTTGGGGGAAAATTCTTCTTTTTCTGCGCTTTGCCCTGTGCGAATCCACCCTCTGCTCTCCAGCCCTCGCTCCAGTGGGACGCTGTTCACCAGATGACAGCGACAAAAAAAACAAGCGAGAAAATACAGAAGAGGAATCGAGAATTGACAAGGATTTTTTTATTGTTGTTGGCTTTTTTTTTTTTTTTTTTTTTCCTCAACGAAACTTGCCTAAGGGTTATGTTAATCAGACCGTGGTCTGGGCAGCTGTTTAAATGTTTATTACTTGTCTTAATTAGAAAAACTTGCTCTGGATGATGAGGAAGTGAATATGAAAAGGCAGCATCAGCCAAGGAATGGGAAGGTGAAGAAGGCAGAAATCCAAGAAAGTGTAGGGTGGCTTTTTTTTTTTTTATCCCACATTCTCACAGGAGCATGCCAATAATTCTTTATAGGGAAGGGAATCCAGTGAAGTCAGTTTAGTAGTTGAAGCAAAAAAAGGAGGGAGAGGGGAAGCCCTTTATTGTCTACATGATCTGACATATAATATGTTTTTAATGGCTTTCCATAAAAAAGAAAAAGGGTTAAAATATTGAATACAGTGATTCTACACCTGTAAAATGTCAGTTCACAAGAGCTCCTGAGTCCCACTGCCAGAACAAGAGATGGAGTTGATGTCTTTACAGTCTGGTGGTTTAGGGAAATTGAGGATATTTTCACCAAAAGCTGCATTTTGTTAAACTTCAAGTGCCAGCTCTCAAAACAGAGGAGGATTCATCCTTAGAGAGAATTGGTTGGAGGAGATAGAGTTGGAGAGGAGCTGAAAGGTGGTGCCTGCTGTGGGTGACAGATTTGGGCTTTCCTCTTGCTCATGTCCCTTTCCTGACATAGCTCATTTCCTTGGCTGTGCCCCAGATGTCTCCTGAGTGCTTGGTGTTCCTCACCCCTGGGATTAGACAATAGTTCAGGTTGGAATTGTTGGAATTGTTGGAATTATTGACCTCTGGAGCACGTCAGATGAGATGAGGTTGCACAGGTTGCATCAGTGAGGTTTGGGATCTCCTGGGGTCACTAATGCACCTCTCTCTCCCACATAAATCCTGCATCTGCTCAGCCCTGGGTTTGTCCACATGTCCCTTTCCAGCCAGAAACTGTGGAGAACTAAAAGAATCTGGAGGAAATCTAGATTGCATCTCTTTTACAGAATATCCTGAGTTGGAAGGGACCCACAAGTCCAACTTCTGTCTTTTATTCTGTATAAACTTAAAATTGTTATGGAGAGGGTGACTCCTGTCAGGAGGCTCATCCAGGAGTGAGGGACATTTGAATTTCAGTCCTTGATGCTCATCAGAGAGAAGGGGGCCTGACTCCCCCATTCTTGGCAGTTTGCTGCTATTAAACATATTTGTGAGTGATGCCTAAATCCATTTAAGTCTAGCCTAGGAGGTCCATGTCTTTTTCCCCCTCAAACAAAATGTGTTGGTTTGGTATTTTTATCCCCCAGCAGATTATTTGTCAAAGCCCAGATGTCTTGGTCAGGTGTAAACAACTGATACCTCCCTATGGCATTTCTGATGCACCTTGAATTTATAAAAATAAACAGTGATACCAAACTTAGAATTTTTCTTACCTATTTAATATTAAATTTAAATATTTGTGCAACTGATTTTCTGAAGAGTCATCTATTTGTAAATCTTCTGTGGCCTTGGTTTTTTTTTTTTTTTTTTTTTTTTTTAAAGCTTTCCTGGAAGCTCTTTCATTTTGTTCTGAGCAGTATTTGTATGGAGTTCTGGGGCTTTGGACTATTTGTTTTCTTCAGGATCACGAGTAATGTTCTTTCCTTCCCTCTGCACCCAAGGGCTTAACATTGCAAACCTGTCAGATGGCTGAGACTGTGGAAAGTTAAGCTTTGAAATATTCTCAGTGTTTACTTGTGGTGGTGGTGGTTGTCTTTGGTGTTTGAGGTATGAATTTCTTAAGGCCAGGGTTTATTAGGTTAATAAAAGTGCTGTGCTTAACTGTTAGGAGTTTTTACAGCCCATAAAAGTCTAATGGGTTCCTTGCCTGCATGTGGAAGTGATTTGTGTATCAAATCATTGGGTATTTATAGCACTCACATTTCAAGGTGTTTGGATTGAGGATCCTGCTTCATTCTCATGCAGAGTGGTAATCTACAGACTCACTAATTTTTAGTGAGGGGAAGCATTTCTGATTGTACTTGGGGGTTTGGGTTTTTGGTTTTTGGTTTTTTTTTGCATCCAGGATACTTTATTTTGTATCAAATTAGACTTGAATCCTACCAAGCCTGTGTGAAAGCTTGGTTTTTATAAAAATGCTGCTGTGTCCACACATTTGCAGTGCCATGCCTAAAGCTGGATGGCAACTGAGACATCTTTTTTTTTCATCCCTTCTACTTTGCCAACTGGGATCTCGATTAACAGGCTTTTATGAATTAAATAATTCAGTACTGCTTTGTTAGATAAGGCTCTGGGTCTTTTACTTTCTTGGCTCTGTAATTGGCTGAAGTATTTCCTAGTGCACCGAGTTACTCAAATGGGGGTTTGATAACAATCAGGAAGTTCTTTTGCTGTTTTATTTAAGAGTTGCAGTGGATTTCCTTTTATGAATGTCGTGTTTGACTTCTCTTAGCAGATACTCATCATATTTCAGGTAAATGCAAATCTCAAGCCATACCATGAAGCAAAGCAAATGATAGCTGAAAGCTTTTTAATTAGGATTTTTCTCACTGAATGCTTTGTTTTCAGGTGATGTACATCCTTGTGCTTTTGAATCAGTTCAGTGTCCTGTTAATGCTGATAAAAGCTTTTCTGTTTTGAAAGAACATGATTTATGCTCAAGGATATGTCCAATGACACTTAAGCCAGTCCAAAGTGCTACATCTCACTTGGCTCAATGCTTTTTGAGCAAGAAAGGCAGGAATGCAGCTGCCTGTATTCTGGCAATGCTGCCAGATTAAACTGTTCTAGGATTGTAGTGTAAGACCTGCAGCTCCAGTTTAAATACCTGGATTGCCTGTAAATACACATTCAGGTATCTGTTATGTTGATATGTATATTTATCCAGATTTATCAGTGTTCAAACAGGGGTCTTCTCATGCTTTGATGCTAAAGGTTCTGTTTCCTTGTGAGGAAAGAATTTGTTTCTGTATCTGTACAAGCTTCTGATCACTGTGTTAGGTGGTAATTTTATGTCCTCCTACTCTTCTTGGAGGAGGTTTCATTTCCAGCTCCTTGAAATGTTTTTGGGGTTTGAGGTGAGGAGGTGGGGATTGTTCCTGTGCTCTTGTTTGTTTGTTTTCCCACGGAAATTACAACAGAGACAATTTATCTATAAATTGGAGTTTGTGCAAGCAGGTTTATAAGATTAATTACAGTGTTAGAGGGTGTGAAATGGCACCTGTTGTATCCTGATGGCAATGTGCAAACCACAGGGCTTTTCTTCACCATTGTCCTTCTCCTGCAGTCCCTGGAGTTTGGAATATTTCCTGGTGATGGTTGATAAGCTATAAAATAGTGTTTGGGCTACAAGCAGGATTAACCCTGAGATAAGGTGCCAAATGGGTAAAGGATGCAGAGTTAATGTTTCATCTTGTGAAGCAATTGTATTTTAAGAGCTCCTAAGCTGCTACAGCCTTTACTCCCCACAGCCAGAGAATCCCAGACATCCCAGGTGGATACCACAAAGGAATTTTAGTGCTAATTGCACCTTCCCAGCTCCAAGTGCAGGGAGAGCTTCCCGTGCTGCTTTAGTTTCAGAAGATCAGATACACCTGGAATAGCTCTGCCTTGGCTTTTGGGTGCAAACTCTTGCATTTTATTGCTGTTAAACCCAGAGTGTTGAAATTCCTTGGAGCTCACCAGAATCCCCAAACTGATTTATTTCCTCAGTCCCAGCCAGGGGTGTTTGTAGCAGCAGGGCTGGCTGCCAGCAAGGTCCATGTCCAGATACATGAATTGCCTTCACTAAAGGAAACTCTTTCCATGCAGAAAATGAAGCAGCAGGGGATAGAACATTTGTTTTTTAGCATTTGGACAACATGGAATTAACATGAGAGGGCACCTTGCCTGTACCATGAGCCCATGAGTTTGAGTTGACTTTCCCCTCATGGGCAAGCTTTGATAGCATCCCCTTCCAGATGCACTTGTACATATTTAATGATCTTTAATTGCTGCAAACTGAATATTTCATGACTTACATTTGAGCAGTTCATATAACAAGAGAAGCTTGAAAGGTGCCTTCATGTTGGTGGACATAAAGTACTAGTGAAATCACTGTGTTTTTGTCACAATTTATCACTGTGTCTTGCAATCAATTCCCTAAAAGTGCTTTTACACTCTTTTTTTTTCCATATAAGCCCTCAGCATTGTCATGTAGATGGAAGTTATTTTCACATTCACTCATCTCCTCAGTTAGTTTTGCCTTTATTTGTGTTGGCTCCTACGTAGCAAAGGGCAAAGAGAAAAGTCACTCTTGGGAAACAAATATTGGCAGGGAAACTTGAGGACTTGTTGTCTTTGAACTGGCTTTCACATTTCTTTTTCAAACAAAAAAACAACATAAAATCCCAGACAACAGCCTCTCTTTTTTTTTTTTTTTTTTAGTTGATTTGTGTGATAAGTAAATATTTTAAATTACTGTTTAAACATTTCTCAGTGTTTTTGCCATTTGCTTTTCCAGACCAAGAAAGGTATGAAAAACCAATTGTAATTTCTTAGGGCACAACATTCCAGGACTAACCTCCAAGGGAATGTTAATCTCCTGAAAATCTACTGGTAATTTAAAATATAAAATTTCTATCGTCTGTCTTCACAGGAGATTATTTGAGCTTTTGTATTTGGGGCCAATTTTGGCTTATGAGCTTAGGAGAGGCACTTTAGGCCTTTCACATTTTATTTGTTATACTTCAGTTGGCTTTTCCAGCTTTTGTGAAGCTCTAAAGGCCAGTTGTTCTGGTTCCCAGTGACTCTATAGAGCTTGAGGCTCATCTCCAAAGGGTCCTGAGGTGTCACTGAAGGTACAGCTGCCCTAAATCTGCTACTGGGACCAGGAGGAATCTGAGACAACTTTTATTTGACCTGTCCTTTGACACCAGGTTCATGGCTCTGTTTTAGTGGGGTTCAGGATCAAATGCTGTTGGAAAGGGCTGGAAAACTGTCAGCCTTTATAAACTGATTTCTTCAATTGAGATTTAATGGAAAAACTTACATGGAAATCAAAGTTCTTGATTAATTGGGAAGTGCTGTCTTTTAATCCATAGAATAGTGGAATGGTTTGGGTTGCAAGGGACCTTAAAGCTCATCCAGTTCTACCTTCCACTATCCCAGGCTGCTCCAAGCCCTGTCCAGCCTGGCCTTGGACACTGCCAGGGATCCAGGGGCAGCCACAGCTTCTCTGGGAAACCTCTGCTACGGTTTAACCACCCTCCCAGGGAACAATTCCTGCCCCAAATCCCATCCATCCCTGCCCTCTGGCAGTGAAAGCCATTCCCTGTGTCCTGTCCCTCCATGCCTTGTCCCCAGTCCCTCTCCAGCTCTCCTGGAGCCCATTTAGGCACTGCTGCCATCTCATACAATGTGAAAAAATAGGAAATGCAAGGTAGAAAATATAGAGAGTCACACAGTTTGTAACAGACCTTTCATCTACCCTGGCTGTGCTACTAAAAGCTCTTGCTACTCCATCTCTATGAGTTTAAAACCTCTTTATTTACTGTATCATTGTTCATTTTAAGATTATTTCAAGCTACCCTGCCAAAGCCATCTCTTAGGATCATTTTGTTTGGGTCTGAAATGCAGTGACCTGCAGTGGGATGGTTTTAGGGTGCTGGCTGAGGAAGCTGCAGTGTCACCACGTGGCAGTTCAGGTGTTCTTGTTGTGCCACTCTCTAGAGCTGGCTACAATTATCCAGCCTCTGTTGTCAGTCATTGCAGCCATTCCATGAAAACAGTTCCCTGTCTGATCCATAAGCAGACAGAAAATTCCCAGAGGTGAAAACATCCAACATTTTCCAAAATCCCTCTCTCCCCTTCCTCCAGGATTCACACACACTCCTTGTCTCTGCCCCAAACCTGATTAGTACCATTTCAAGTGGCACCTTTACCAGTATTTCCTAACTCTGCTGTGGAAAATCTGCTGTGGTGAGTTTATGATTACCAGACACGTGACTGCTGTTACAGAGGGACTGGAAATTCTTACCTGTGGTGGGGATGGGCCAGTCCCTGCTGGATCCACTGGGTTTGCTTTTCCAGCTCTCTCTTGCTTGCTGACTTTTCTACCCTGTTTGAAACTCACTAAATTTTTTAGTGAAGAAGCCCAAAGAATGTATGGGGAGTGAATTACTTTTACAACACCCATAATGCTTTTATCCAAAGTAGAAATTTGGGATTTACACAAGTGTGGTTTCAGCTATGATCTACACTGAATCCCAGTTTTAGAAAAGTCCTGTGAGGAGTTGAAAAACCAAGGGAAAGGGAAGGAGAGTGGTTTCATTCAACCCCCACCTTCCAGTTTCACAAGTAAAATAAAAACTCATCCAAGGAACTCTCTGTGAGCAGCTTGGACACAACACTTAACAATTATTCTTACACTCAGCCCAGCTTTGCTTAACACTTCAGGGCTGTGAAATGTAAATGTGGAGAAGTGACTCAGATAGTGTTACCCTTTTATTATGGATGTCACAGCTCTCTTATTCTGAAGCTGTGAAAGAGATTTTCATTCTCTGCAATAAATGGTTCTTGATGTTGAGAGTTTGAGTTTTAATTCTTCAAAGAGGAATTAGCTGATTAGTTTCTTGATTTGATGAAGCAAATGAGTACTTGATTGTGTTTGCTCAGTAATGACTGAAAGTAGAAGCAGGTTAGCAAATAATAATAGGTGAGATTTTCTTTTTGTTTGAGGTGCAAAATTTGGGATAAATCTCCAGAGTTTGACAGAGAGCAGCTTCTGTCATCTTTTAATTTCATCTTTAATTTCTGAATTCATGCTGCCTGAAAAAACCACACCTGAATAGTTGAAGAAAATAATAGCAAACTTTGATAAGTGAATCCTTACTACAGGATGAATTAATTGGGATGTTTGGATGTGCATCCTTATGATCTTATCTTGGTGCATCCCAATTTTGCTTGTTGTTCAGGAGCAGCAAGTCCCCAGCTCACCTGGGAGACACTGAAACCAGTAAAAGTAAGGGTGGAGTCCTTGTGTGATCATATCCAAAAGAGCAGGCAGATAATTTGACTATAAGGCCAACCTGCTTTAATGATATTAAAAACTTAATGAGGTTGAAATGATGATAAGTTTCAGTAGTGGCTGATGTAAGATTCATCTCTCAGTGTACTGGAAGCATTAAAGAATTCAGAAATCTGCCAAAGAATGTAATGGGGCCAGAATTTAAGAAAGTGAATGATGTGCTGTTCAAACAGAATTGAAGCTGTTTTTTCAGCTGAAAGGAGTGTTTCAATGTGAGCCTTTGGCCAGGGTAACTGGGATAAGCAGCCTTAAGGCTGTCTGGATCCAGACCCAGCTTAGAGGCTCAATATAACTGTTTCTTAGGGGTTTGTTTCATGTGACACCATGAGCTGGTGGAGCAGTTCATCTCTGCTGGGACAAGATTTCTTCCAGCTCCTCCTTTCCTCTGCACACTCTCCCCAGCTGTTTGCCAAACTTTCAGTGGGTTGGTGGAGCCTTCCATAGGGTCTGGATACCTCCATTTTCTATGCTGGGTAGTTTTTTCTGCTGCTGAAGTAATTAGAGATGACTTTCAGAGGATCTGCTGAGTACAGTTGTGGCAGAAGATGGGCAACAAGCACAGGAGGGAAGGACTGGAACCTCTCTGTTTGGAAATAGCTGCTAGTTTGGCTCACCACATCTTCCAAAAATGTGCAGCACACCAAGGTGAGAGGTTTTAACATTACCTGTGTGAGGGTGATAATCAAACAAGGTGTGTAGCAGAGGACAGATTGGCTTTGAGCCTTTTTTTCTTTGACTTTCAGGAAGTTTCTTCTCCTGCCTGTGAGCTTTCTTAAGGGCTTTTGTCAAAGAGAGGTTTAATGAACACTGGTAAGATGGAGTTCACTGGGCAGTCACAGATGCAAAACCTGCCATGGGTGTTCTCTCTCAAGAGCTGCATTAAAAAACTGAAAGCTTGCTGCTTGCAGAACTTCTGCTTTGCATGAGGCAGGTAAAACCCTTCCTGAGGAGCTGGGAAAAGCAGGTCACTGCAATACAGGGAGTTAATCACTAACCAGGCAGACCAAGATAAAGTGCCCTGTCGGATATGGGACGTAGGAAGAACATGGTTTCATCTGAGCAAGCATGTGTTGCATATTAATGGTAGGTAAATTGGCTTTCAGGGTGTGGGGGGAAATTAAAATAAACACTGGCTTCTGGAACTTGTCTGGCTCTTCCTCCTGCAGAAGCACAGTGTAATAACAGAGGAGCAGTTCTGCTCAGGAGAATTTCAGTTTCTTGTGACTGCCTGCTTTGGTTTTCTTTTTGCTGCATGTCAGGCAGCAAAAGGCTGTAACATTTCTTTTCAAAAAAATTTATGGAAGAAACTCCCTCTTTTTGTGTCAGTTATCTGGAGAGAGAAGTCTGCAAGATGCTGTGCAGTAAGACCTGTGGTCTCTGCCTGAGAGATTTCCAGACTGAGTTTATAAGGTGCTGTGAGGTGAAAGAGCAAGTACAGGTGACTGAGGAGGAAAGAGCAGAGATGAAGGAGGATGAGGATTATAATTAACATGATTAGACATGAGCGTATTTGGGTGATTCAGCTGAGGTGCTGAACCCTGTGTGGAGGTTATTCAGCATAGCCCCTCGTCATCCCAGCGTGGGAGGGTGTGAACAGTGTGTCATGGACATGGGAATCTGCACTTGGGAGACTTTTCCAGGGTCAGTGTCACTGTACAGGGATTTGTTTGTGTCCAGCCCCATGTCCTACAGCAGTGATTTTCGGTGTGAACAGTGTCATGGCCATCGAAATCAGCACTTGGGAGCCCTTTCCAGGGCCAGTGTCACTATGCAGAGACGTGTTTGTATCCAGCCCCATGTCCTACAGCAGTGACTTGGGTGTGACCAGTGTGTCATGGACAGGGGAATCAGCACTTGGGAGCCCTTTCCAGGGCCAGTGTCACTATGCAGAGACATGTTTGTGTCCAGCCCCATGTCCCACAGCAGTGACTTGGGTGTGACCAGTGTGTCATGGACAGGGGAATCAGCACTTGGGAGCCCTTTCCAGGGTCAGTGTCACTGTGCAGGGACATGTGTCCAGCCCCATGTCCTGGGTGTCTTTAACAGTGACTTTTGGTGTGAACAGTGTGTCATGAACATGGGAATCAGCATTTGGGAGCCCCTTCCAGGGCCAGTGTCACTGTGCAGGGACATGTTTGTGTCCATCCCCATGTCCTATAACAGTGACTTTGTGTCAACAGTGTGTCGTGGCCATTGGAATCAACACCTGGGAGCCCTTTCCAGGGTTAGTGTCACCATGCAGGGACATGTTTGTGTCCAGCCCCACGTCCTGGGTGTCTGTAGCAGTGACTTTGGATGTGAACAGTGGGTCATGGACATGGGAATCAGCATTTGGGAGCCCTTCCCAGGGTCAGTGTCACTGTGCAGGGACATGTTTGTGTCCAGCCCCATGTCCTACAGCAGTGACTTTGGGTGCAGGCTGTGTGCTTTATCCCATACCTAACTCTGTTTGTCACTGGGTGGATACCTTGGACTGCTGTCAGTGTTATCTGAAGCTTTTATTTTGCTTTCCCCACCTCTAGGGCCGAGAATTCTCACACACTCCAAATATCCTCATTACTCATAGTCCCCATCCCACTTGGGAGAGCTGCACTTGCTGGGAGCCTGTGGGGGAAGGACAAGCCCTTTTCTACGTGCTTGCACCTAAATTATTTTTGATGGGACTTGAATTTCTGGGAGCAGGTGCCCCAGGACTGACAGCTGGCACTGGATCACAGCAGTGGCTGGGGAAAATGTGCTGCAGATGGCAGGGGCAGCTTTCCCCACGAGCCTGTGAGGCATTGAGGCAGAGCTAAATAAGAAGAGCTGTCAAAGTGGTACCAAGCCTAAATGGTTCTTTTCCCCCCAGAAGAAATTTCATACTGCCCTTGTATATGCTGATTGTCCTTCAGTGAAACCCCAATGCTTTTTTTTTTTTTTTGCTTTGAAAAGAGTGCTTGCTTTAAAGCTGGACAGGTTCCATCCCATCAGAATATCCCTAGAAGTGGAATTTGGCAAAAGTCCTGTTTCTATTCTCTGGCTGATGGGTGGCTGTCAGACTGCATGAATAAATTTGGTGTCTGGAGGAAGTAATGGTGTATATAATCCCAGTGCTTTAGGAGCAGCACTTGACACTCTCTCATTTCTTTATAGAGCTTGATCTGCATACAAAATGTGTGGTGGATGTGGATGCAAACAAGGTTATTCTTCACCCCATAAACACCAACCTTTCAAAAGGAGATGCCAGGTAAGATTTTTGAATTGGGAAGGTCAGGTTGCATAGATTAAATATGAGTCTTAACAACTAGGAAATGTAGGCCTTGATAGAGGACTTTTAGTTTAAAAATTATATTTATTCTTTCTGCAGTGTAGTTACTATCACTTATAAAATAAGGCTGATTTTTACCACGCTGGGGAGTTGCTTTGAAAACCTTGCTGCATTTTCTTTGTGCACCCAACAATGTGTTAGTGATTAATGAGTCCATGAACATGGACTTTTTTTTTTTTTCTCATGTTTTATGGGACAGGTGAAATTATGGGACAGGAAAACAATTTGAGCAGAGCACAGTTTGTAATTTTGGGATGAAATTAATTTTTACAGTTGTTTTCTTATAATGGGTTATGGTGTAAGAAGGTGAAAGGAAGCATTTTGGAGAGGTGTAGCTCTAGGAGTTTCTTGTCAGTGGGGCATTCCATGCATCAAAAATCCGTGGAGAAGTGGCTGAGAGTAGGGACCAGTTTGTGTCAGAGCTGGCATGAATCTGTTAAATTACTGTGAAACTGAAAAGTCATGTAGGAAATGATAGAGTTAAACTTGTGACTGTTTAATTTATTGCTTGATGCAAGGGGAGGAAATGAAAAAATACATGCATGAAACAAAATAATGGTGCAGGAAAAGGCAAAATCTGTTGCTGGATGTGTGCAGTCAACCATCTGTTTTCTAGGGGGGGGAAGGAAGAGTTCTTAAAGGTAACAGGAGAAAAATTCAATTAAACACATAGAAAAGCTTTGTTTAAATTTTCATGTGATGCTGAGCTGTGTATCAGGGGTCAGTATTCATGAACTGACCTCTGATAATTTCACCTCCTCAAACCCAAGTGGTAGTAAATGGACAAATGAAGAGATCATCAGGTGCAGTATTTACCTTCCATTGTCATTAGCTGAAAGATTTATTACAGACAGTGGGACTGGAGCTTTAATAAGTTATTTAAAACCAAACAGGCTCTGTGTGTGGGGGGGTGTTTTTGTTTGTATCAATATCCTCCTCCAGGAACATGTGCATTGTTCAGCTGCCAAAACCCTAGTTGATTTGAGCCTGTAAATATGGCAGGAAATTGAGATTCTCAGGAGCCAAGTCAGCCACAGCTGGATTAAAAACTTTACTCCTAGTTTCTGTAAAACATGGCAATGAAATGCCTGGTTTATAGTCCATAATATGTGTTTAAAAATGTTCATGGGGCAGGCACACATCATGCAAATGGTGTCCCTTGGCAGGGAGGGCTGGGTTGGCAGTGGCTTGAGGTCCCACACAAGGTGGTGAGCTCAGTGTGAGAATCCAGAGCCAGAGCAAAGAATGCTTCATTTGCATCCTCACAAATGGCCATTGCTAATCCAAGCAGGAAGCATAGGAAATTTATATGGGGTGCTTTAATAGAAGAAGGGAAAGTGGAGGCCCATGCACTGTACTGTGGGTTTGCCTGCACACAGTGATCCCAAAAACACAAGCTGGAGAGGTGAGGGTTTGGAACAGGGTCCTTTTGGAACAGGTTACACCCTTGAGAGGCTGTAATTGGCTTGCCTTCTGCAGCTCCATCAGAGGAATCTTAAATTTATCAGTTGAAGGAAAAGGTTAGTTGTAGTTGCAGTTTTTCTAAGTCTGGGGCTTAATTTATGCTCAGGTTTTGCTTCTGTTTCCAAATCCACCATCAACTGCTTCACCTTCTGTTACAAAATCAATTCCTTTGGATTTCAGAGTTTTCTGGTGTCCCAAGTGAGCTGAAGGAATTCTGGCAAACCTTTTAACTAAACAGGGAAAAGAGAAGTAATTAATATTGTAAATACACAGTTTAGCTGCTTGCAAACCTCCAGAGCTTTGCTGTGTTTCTCATTGGGATGCCAGGGTCAATTTAGGAACTGGGAAAAGAATTTTAGAAACAGAGCTCTGTGCTGTCACATCCCCACTTGTCATGACTCAGACTTGCTCTGGCAGGGAGTGACATTTGGAAAAACAACCCATGACTTTTGGATTTAAGCATTTTTTTCCCCATTTCCATCCTCTCTGGGAGAAACCAAGCCTGGGAGATGGGGAGAAGCAAATAAATCCCCCAACTTGAGGTGTGTGGGACCTGACTTGCAAATTGTGTCTGTGTAATTGCCACTGAAATGTTCTTCAGAGAAGTGTCTGTAGCTGTTTCAAATCTGGCATTAAAAATTAAGGAATGTTTTGAAAATCTGGATGATAACTAATGGACCTCACTTTTTCTTGCATCTACAAACTGAATATATTATTTATACATTTCTCTAGAGACCTGAGGATTAATAAGTACATGTAAAACACTTGCTCTTAAAAAAAGTCTCTCTTCATATGGCTGAAGAAAATCTGGTATTCTCCTGTTATTCCTTAACCAAGAAATGACCTTTCCTGAGCAGTTATTTTATTGAGCAATCCTTAATGTTGTTCTGCAGGTTTCAGTAACTTGATCACGTACAAAAGATCAATTTTAAAATCCATGGGATGACCTCCAGGCTGGGCAGGCTTTGCTTATTAACCTTGGGCTGTTGAGGGGGTGGCTTTAGTTGGGTGGTGGTTTCTTGTGTTAAAATTAAAATTATAGTGTGTGGAAATGCTCACCCTTTTCACAAAATTAATTGTGACAGATCTAAAAGTTCTGTCACAAATTTCCCCAAATGACCTCTGTAAATCAAAAGCTCCCCTGAAGGATGTGTGAAGCTCCAGGGATTCTCTGTGGATGGATAATATCATTAGCATGACTTGTCCCCTCTTTTGTTTGCCTTCCTGAGCTGTCTGCTCCCTCTGCTCTCCCTGTTGCAAAGGTCAAGGCTGGAGTTTCTTTATCAACTCGGGATTTACTCTGTGCTGCAAAGATTACTCACAGCATTCTTACTCGGTGGCTGGGGCTTGGAAGAGGGTGTGAACTCATTGTGATTGAAGTGAGTAGATAAGTCCTGGGCAACAATTGGAATGTTTATGGGAATTAATTTTTTGGAAAATCTCCAAATTGACTCTAATTACTCCAGGTTCCTTTGTAACCTCTTTTTAAATTTTAACTATCATTTTGCCTGTGGTGTAATTTTACATCTCCCATACAAGACCTGTTAAAAAGATTGATTTTTTTTTTTTTTGACAGGTCAGACAAAGGAGGTTTATTTTATCTTACAGACATAACTGTAATTGATGTGTAACTGATATGGGCTCAGAGATCAGTGGTGTATCAGTCTGGCACAGCCCTGTGAATCAGCCATGGAATTTGTGAAGCAAAGCATTCATTAAATCTGCCCAGCAAACCTCCTCTGAGCCTTTTTATTAAGAGAAAATGCTTCAAAATGAAACAAGTGCTGACTTCACTGTACTTTTGTTGCCATTTGTGGTTTCTAGCTGCTTTCCCACTTGTTTTGCAGAACAGAGATATTCCAAAGACTGGCACAGGGTAAAAACTCTTCCAAGGAATGAGTGCAGCTAACTGGAGCTGACAAGTGTGTTAAACCAGGCTGGGTTTTTCCTCTTCAGCTATTGTAATGTCTTTATAATTAATGCTTTCTAGTAGATAATTCAGTAAATGAGGATCTTTATAAAAGATTTGCTTTTAAGGTATCTATTTCTGGGTTTAAACCAGTTTACTTTTCTATATCCCCACAGTATTTCTGCTCATCAGGTCGTGGTGCTTAAACTCAATTTGGTTTTTTTAAGGAGTTCTAGAAATTGAGAAGAAATCTGTTGTTATATTAGGCTTGAGGATTTTTATAGTCTTGCAGCAGCTGAGCTCAGTGATTTCTGCTTTGATGAGAACTGGGTGAAGCCCAAATATATTTTACATAGGAAAAAATATTTTTAGATGATTCTTTTGGCATTCCAATTCCCATTTTCTTTCTGAGACACACGACAGTCCTGAAGAAGGTTGTGAGGAGATGAGGCTTGGAGCAACCTGGGGTGGTGGCAAATTTCCATGTCCATGGCAGGGGGTTGGAATGGGATGAGCTTTAAAGTCCTTCCTACCCAAACTATGATTCAGGTGGGTAATAAATTGCTGATTTCAGGTGGATGATGGACTTCAGGCAGCAGTTGGGTTAAAATGAACAGCCCGGTGTGTTCAAACTTTCCTGAGTTTGTCTTTGGACTGAAGTTTCTTTCTTCTTCTTTTAATCCTTTTGAAGAAATGAAGATTAGGGCCAATTCAGACAGAATCCTGGCAGAGATTTAGATATTGAGAAAAAGCTCCCAGAAAACAAGAATTAGGCTCTCAAGGACTAAACAACATTAGTTCACTCTTTTTGAAGGGTTAAGCACAAAGTGGAGGCATGGCAACAAACACACGTGACTCGGAATTTTAAAAACAAACAGATTGGTTGCTAAAAACTGGAATGGGGTGTTCTTGCAAGCCCACACAAGCTCTGTGTTAGCCAGGAATCCTGTGCTGGGGAGGCAGAAGCATGTGGGGAGGCAGGATAAGCTCCTGCTTGGCACAGCCTGAGCAGTTACACAATGCTGGGTCTGCCCAGAGCAAGGTGAAGGTGCCTTTCACCTGCCTGGGGTGTGTGGGTGACTCCTTAGCGTGACTCCAGAACTCCCCTTAAAGCTGCTGAAAGCTGGAATGTCATGACTTAGCAGCTCTTGCTGTGGAGAGTGTTAGAGAGCTCAAACTCCCTGGATTATGATGGGAAATGCTAATTTTAGTGTGGACGTGCCTGAGTGGTGAGGTGGCAAAACTGTGTGTAAATCTCGTGTAAAAATTATAGATAAGGGAGTGTGTTAATTGGAATAAATGTACATTGAGTGGAAAAACAATTCTAAATTAAAAAAATACCTCTGTGATGTGACAAAGTGTATATATCACATATTTCAGTGAGCTGTACAAGGAATAGATGTGGCTTGATAAGCAAAAATCCCAGTTAAAGAAGGGTTTGGCAAAAATCAAACAGATCATGGTCCTGTTTATCTTTGTTCTATATCTTACAATTTTTGCACACAAACATCCATTTGCCTCACTCAGAGTTGAGATGCTTAGAGAGGAAATGCTGACAGGATTATATAGATGTTCTTAAATATGTAGATATATATGAATTGGAAAAGCTGACTGGTAGGAGTAACCAGGAAAATTTGAATTTTGAGAAATAACTCACAGCAGCAGGAGCACGTTGGGGTGCAGACTTCACTTCCACCCTAGGAAAGGACACACATGAGCAGGAAAGGACATGCTTGATCAGGAAAAGAGGCAAATGTATGAAGGCATTGCTATTTATGGAACTCATCTGCAGAACTCCACACTCCCAAGAAAACAGGCAATTACTGGTAGACAGTCATGGAAAAATGCCCACATTTTCTTGAAAACCACCCAGGATCCTGGCTGATGTTAGGCAAGAAGCACTTGGAGAGCTGTCTCATCTCAGGCATCTGTGTCCCCAGCTGTTCCTGCATTTGGCTGAGGGGTCTCAGCTGTTGGACACCACCAGAAATGGAATATTGGGCTTGCTGAACCATTTGCATGCTGTGGTACAGTTGCTATTTGACAGCAAAGCAATTTAAAGGGAGAAATATTATTCTCTTTGAAGATGGCTGAAAGCTAATTGCTCTGCCTTTGCTTCTCCATTTTTTTCCTGGCATTGTATTAATTCTGTATAATTGGCTCAGGATGGGGAAAATTCAGATTAGGATGTGTGGAAGGGACATACAGTTGAATTCAACAGGAATAGCTCCCCTGGCTGAGGTGTCACACTGGTGCATAAAATTGTGAGAATGAAATTTCTGGGTTAGATGTTATCTCACCATTGTCATCCAGGGGACAGATTGGTGCAATTTTTTCACGTGCAGCAATGTTCCAGGAAGCTGGGGGGGAGGGCAGGGAGTGTGTGTGTATTCCTGAGGCTGAGAGCTGACAGCCAGAAGAAAGGGAAGTCTGCCCCTCTTGACATCCAGACTGGTGGTTTTTGGGCACAGAACAGCTCACAGGAAGTTCATGTTTGCAAGAACAGCACCATGAGGTTTTCTTGCACTGCCAGCTTGGCCTCTGTAGCATCCCTGCTCAACTCTTACTTCAAGAATGAGCTTCTTGCTCTGTAAAACTATAATTGTTTTCTACTGGATTTTATTTTCTGCTGGTTACTGAACAGCCTAAAGAAGTTGGAAGAGAAGGGAAAAATAAGGCTAATTTAAAATTGACAGAGTAATTGAAATGAGTGAATGAAATAGAGGTGAAAACATTGCTTTTTCAGTCTACTTCCAAAGCTTATTTTGTAGGGAGTGCTATTAAACCTATAATTTGGAGGTGAACTTGTGCTGGGGGAAGGTTAGGTTGGATATTAAGAACAATTTCTTCACTGGGAGGATTTCAAGCATTGAAAAGGGCTGCCCAGGGAGGTGCTGGAGTCCCCATCCCTGGAGGGACTGAAATTTGTGTGGATGTGGCACTTGGGGACATGGGGCAGTGCTGGGAGAATGACTGGACTTGATGCTTTTAGAGGACTTCTCATAATTCTGTGTGCATTAAGGCCAGGCTGCATCTGTTTCTCTCAAAATTATCTTCTGATGTAAAAATTCTGTGATGAAACACCTCTGATGAGTTTCTGCAGTAGGTAGAAATCATTTTGTTGGAAGTGTCCTGGGGACAGCAGGACTGGCACACAGGGCTCTGCCACTGCACCTCCCAAAGCTTTGACTGCACAAGGGAGGAATTCATTTGCTCAAGGAGGTGAAGGCTCACCATATAAAATCCTTATCTCATGGAAAATGGACAAGTGGGAGTTCTGCCAGGAGAGAAGGGGGTTGCTGCACTTCCAAGTTGTGCTTTTGAGGAAGTGTTTGCTCCAACTCACGTGCTTTGACTGAAGTAAAAGTGAAAATCCAAGATAGAAACCCTCCATTAATTTTTGTGATGGATAAAAAGTAAATAGAAGTTTTGAACTATGCTTTTTTTGTGTGTGTGTGTCAATGTGCTTAAAACAGCTCTGTAACCTATTTTGTGTGGCTTAAGTAAATAAATGGTGAGACTTGTGTTAATGATTTCTTTTATAGCTGATTCCCTTCCCACCAGCTGAGTCACACCTATTTATGTTTACCTTTTTTATGGCAAACATGGTCATATCTAATTAGGATTATCTGTTCTTTAAAAGCTTTGTGCCCATGTGGCAAGTGAGAACTGCTTTAACATGAGCCATATCCTGCTGAAGTGAGAACTGGGTGGCAATGTCACTACTGGAATCATCCTTGGCCTTTTTTCATCTTGCTGCTCATTTGGCCAAGTTGGTAATAACCTGCTGCATTTGAGGGAAACATCAAATAGATGGAAAAATTAATTTGTTTCACATCACGTGATCTGAAGTATAACCCTCATCTCGTGCTTTATTGATTCTTAATCTCTGGTGCTTTTTCCTCTTAAAACCCAAAATATTTGTAAAGTACTTGAAATCTTAGTTCTTCACTTCATTGAGGGATTTTGCTGTTCAATCTAGCTGCAGGTTCTGAAATACTGTGGGATTATTGCCCTGCTTGCAGATGGAGGTGATTGGTGAGAATTGCTGAGCATCCAGTCTTTCAGGAAAGCTCTTCTGGAGCTGGCAAAGGCTTTTGATGGGATTTCTCCAAGGAGTTGCCTTCTGCTGCAAACAGAGAATTACCTGTAGTCCCTTCTCACAGTGGTACCAGCAGTAGGGACCACTTCCTAAACCTGGGTTGTTTTCTCAAAACAACCACAAAAAAAACCCAAAACCCCTCTTGGTGCCATGTTGAAGCTGTTAGAATGGATGTGTTTAATATTTGAGAAGAATGTAGCTTTTCTTGAACCATTTATGGCAATTTTGAGGGAACTATCTCAACAATTTTGGTTTTCAAGCCCACTTGTGTCTGAATCTTCCACTAACAGGTTGTTGAAGCTTCAAGGAGATTGTGAAGTTTTTATTATTTTCTTGACTTTTTAAATCTACCAAACAGACAAATTCTTTTAAGAGGAGTCTCCCTCTATGTGTATATATATATATATATCTCACTGTTTTTATGCTCAACCAATTTTGTTTTGGGGATGTTTGAGTTTAAACTCCAAAATCTTGATCTCAGATTAATATGATGAGATCAGAAAGAGATGCAAGAGAGGATATTTCTCACCTTCCAACATGATTGATTAGTAATAACCAGGATAACTGTGCTGTTCATCTCTCCCACTCTCTACTGCAGTAATTTTCATTGTGTAGATGTGTCCCCCAGGCTAATCTGAAATATGATATTCTGAATGTTCAGGGTTCAGCTGCTTTGGCAGGACAGGGTTTGATGCTCTCCTAAGAAAGTGGATGATGCCTCATCATATTATCAGTGATTATATGGACAACTAGAAGGCACAGGCAGATAATATTGCATATAATCTTCTAATTTCCTTATGTTTTGGAAAATAGAATAGGACATTAATAGGAAATAATTTATTTCCTACATTATATACAGGCTTAGTATGAAAAGTAAAGAAAAGGAGAAACCTCTTAGTGTCTTACAGTTATTGTCCTCAGGAAATTTGGACAAGTTTTAAGAGTTGAGTGCATCATTTGAGGTAATTTGTCCTTTTTGTTGTGGTGGTGCTAATTTAGGATGGCACTGCTGCACTTGCCTTTAAGGGGTTTATTCTGATTTTGTCACCAGCTCTGTAAAGTCTGAAATAAAGCTACTGAATGCAGAGAAACTTCTTTCTGTGTATGTTTCTTACAGTAAAATGAGAAAATTGGAATTGCTGTAGCACCTCAAGATTTCCTTCAATATCTGATGTTCTATCTATTTGATTTTCAGTAGATGAGGAAAAACACATGAGACCTGTTTGTTCTCTCCTCCTGGGAGGAGAAATCAACAATCAGCATCTTGTAGGTATTTCTGCTGTTTTCCATGAGCCACCCTTCCCTCTGCTGGGAATGCTTTTCCATCCTGGAAAGAAGCTCTGGAAGTTTGGCTCTTTATGGCCTCTTCCTAAAAGGAGCACTAAATGTAGTGCTGTTGCACAAATTATCTTCTCTTGGTTGTAATTTGCATTCAAATAAGTTGTGTCTTTTATCCATTCTTTTTGTGTGGAGCAGGACAGGTTCTGGGAATATAAATCTGGCTGTGGGATGAGCATTGCATTCACTGCTCTGGGAGGATGTGAAATCAAATGACATTTTAATTAATGCTCAAAAGTTCATGGCAGCCTTGATAAGCATAAGGTTTGATAAGCATATACTGCCTTACAAAACTAATTATCTAATTGGAGCTCCTTTGAGGAGAGGAGCAGTCAGGGTAACAGTGATTTTTAATTTTTTTTATTTTTTTATTTTTGGGCTAAGGGAAAAGGGCTGGACATGAAGGATATCAGGAAGAGTGGTGGCTGCAAGAAGGAATTTAAATTTTGCCTCAGCTCTACCATATGCTCCTTATCTAACTGTGAACTGCAGATTCCTCTCTTCCATTTCAAGCCTCTAAAATAAATCTAGCATTTTTCCCATTTTTTTGGTTGATATCTAGTCCAAGAAACATTTTACTGTGTGGGAGGATGTTTTTTTATTGTTTTGAGGCGGATGGTTTTTGGTTTGTTCTTCTTGTTATTATTGTCATCTTGGGGTTTTTTCTGTTAGGGGACTTTTTAAATTTTTTTTTTTTTCCCCTGCAAGAAGCTTCCTGTGCTGGTGTATAATTAATTAGGTCACATCCCTCAGTGGGGCCAGAACTCTGGGCCTTTATTTTGTGGTAGTGACGTAAGGAAATTCTATATCTTAATGTGCATTGTCTGAGGTTCTTAGGCTCATCCACTTACTTGCATTTTCAGCCTTTTGGAAAGCACAATACCATTTTCTTCCTTTCTCCTCAGGGTTTGTAGCCTCCTGCCAGCATTTTTGTTCTGTCCCTCAGCAGTTGGAGCCTTACTGTGCTGATCAGATAAATGAAATGAAGCAACAGGATATCCACTCAGCTTTATCTGAGTGGTCCTGCAGTGAGGAGCACTTCCAGCTCTCTGGATTTTTTTTTTTTTTTTTTTAAAGCATTACTTGTGTACATTTATGAGCTGAGTTTTATCTATACTTGGGAGCTAATATAATCACTCCAAAAATAGGACCTCATATGAATAACTGATCAAAATTTAGCTCTGATCAAACTGCCTGAGGGCAGGGATGGATGGGATATATTGGGAAGGAATTGTTCCCTGGGAGGGTGGTGAGACCCCTGGCACAGGGTGCCCAGAGAAGCTGTGGCTGCCCCTGGATCCTTGGAAGTGTCCAAGGCCAGGCTGGACAGGGCTTGGAGCAACCTGGGATAGTGGAAGGTGTCCCTGTCCATGGCAGGGGTTTGAAAGTGGATGATCTTTAAGGTCCTTTCTCACCCAAACCATTCTGGTTATCCATTAACCAGATATTACCATTGTTTTATCCTTCTGTTAAGCCTGTTCCTGGTTTGAAGACTTTTCTCCCTGCTCCTCTGAGCTCTTGGAATGGTATTTGCCATCAACCAACTTCCATGCTGGAATGTACATATGTCCCAATCCATACATTTCTGATTCCTTCCCAAAAAATGCACCTAAAGATAATATCTTTGTAGAGTTTGAGTTTGCAGCCATGGCACCATGGAGAGGGAGAATGACAGTGTGCTCTGCAGAAACTTCAGAGGTGTGAAGTAAAACAAAACAACAAAAAAAAAAAAAGAGAAAACCATATGCAGATTTTGTGGCACAGAAGAGAGAAATAGGGATGGTTGTGAAAGGAAGCAATTTTCTGGTTGCTGAAACCACATTTGCACCAGCTGAGGCTTACCAGCATCTCTACTGCCTACAAGTTTTCTTATTTAAACTCTGCCCTGAGCAGCAAAGAGGCTGTGAAGCAACTTCATGCTGAAACCTCCCAGCCTTGCTCTGCTCCTGCCTGTGCAAATCCTCTCTGCAGAGTTTGCACACGTGCTTTTATCTCTCCCTGTCACCACTGAGGCATCTTCCTGTGCTGCTAAGAGTTTAATTGAATTGCAGGAGGAGCACTGGCAAGCCTTTCACAGGGTTCCCAGTGCAGGAATTACATGGGATTAGTAGAACCATGGCAGGTTCACACTGCACAGGAGTGCAAGTGGTGCAGAGTAAGCTCAGTTCTGTGTGCTAAGTAATAAGTGCAGCATGTGGGTATGTTTGAAATTGGTCCTCCATGACCTGATTTCTGGAGATAATTAAGAATCTCATGGTTAAGTAGTGAGGTGTTTCACTTGTGAAGGTAGCACAAGGTGGAACTGGCAGAGTTTTCTGAGTGTGTGATGTATATCCTGGTGTGTGCTGGTACAGCTTTCTGTGAAATGATGTCAGTCTTTGGAATCACAGAATGGTTTGAGCTGGAAGGGACCCTAAAGACCATCTCATCCCACCCCCTGCCATGGGCAGGGACACCTTGCACTATCCCAGGCTGCTCCAAGCCCTGTCCAACCTGGCCTTGGACACTGCCAGGGATCCAGGGGCAGCCACAGCTTCTCTGGGCAACCTCTGCCAGGGTTTCACCACCCTCCCAGGGAACAATTCCTTCCCAAAATCCCACTCAAATCTCCCTTTTTCTACTTTGAAGCCATTCCCTGTCCCTCCATGCCTTGTCCCCAGTCCCTCTCCAGCTCTCCTGGAGCCCCTTTAGGCTCTGCAAGGGGCTCTGAGCTCTCCCTGGATCCTTCTCTTCTCCAGGTGAGCACCCCCAGCTCTCCCAGCCTGGCTCAGAGCAGAGGGGCTCCACCCTTGGAACATCTCTGGTGCTTCCTCTGGTTTTACTCCAACAGCTCCACATCCTTCCTGTACTGAGGATCCCAGGGAACCATCATGAGCCATAACCCAAAGCACAGATTGTGGGTCCAGGTCCTGTCTGGGTCTGGTTTCACAGAGCAACCCCTGAAGGGTCCAGCTCAGTCAAAAGCTCAGCAGGAATAATCAGACCCAGCCTGAACAATATCACAATTTATCCTCACTGGACCCCTCAACTGCCCAACCACAGCCTCTTATTGCAAAGACTGAGAATGAAACTATAATGCAAAGATGCAAAAAAACCCCCAAAACTCATTTAAATGGTCATGGTTGAAATCTCTTACAGCTGCTATTTTAGTTCTAAACAAGGATTCTCTCAATGTTGTTTTGAAAGGGCAGATTTCAGCAAGGACAGAAAAAAGAACCCAAATTCACAGTTGTAATCCTTTGGCTTTCCAACACTGAACAAGGTTTTGTGACAGAAATAAATAAACAACACATTTCCAAGTGGCTTTGAGATAAGATTTTGGCAGGTGGCACTTTTTGCCCAGAAGAGCTGCACTCAGTATTTATCATTTCATAACCCAAAGTACAGATTGTTGGTCCAGGTCCTGTCTGGGTCTGGTTTCACAGAGCAACCCCTGAAGGGTCCAGCTCAGTAAAAAGCTCAGCAGGAATAATCAGACCCAGCCTGAACAATATGACAATTTATCCTCACTGGACCCCTCAACTGCCCAACCACAGCCTCTTATTGCAAAGACTGAGAATGAAACTATAATGCAAAGATGCAAAAAAAACCCCAAAACTCATTTAAATGGTCATGGTTGAAATCTCTTACAGCTGCTATTTTAGTTCTAAACAAGGATTCTCTCAATGTTGTTTTGAAAGGGCAGATTTCAGCAAGGACAGAAAAAAGAACCCAAATTCACAGTTGTAATCCTTTGGCTTTCCAACACTGAACAAGGTTTTGTGACAGAAATAAATAAACAACACATTTCCAAGTGGCTTTGAGATAAGATTTTGGCAGGTGGCACTTTTTGCCCAGAAGAGCTGCACTCAATATTTATCATTTCATAACCCAAAGTACAGATTGTGGGTCCAGGTCCTGTCTGGGTCTGGTTTCACAGAGCAACCCCTGAAGGGTCCAGCTCAGTAAAAGCTCAGCAGGAATAATCAGACCCAGCCTGAACAATATCACAGTTTATCCTCACTGGACCCCTCAACTGCCCAACCACAGCCTCCTATTGCAAAGACTGAGAATGAAACTATAATGCTCTGGCTCCAGGGCAGAGGGGCTGCAGCTCTCAGAGCATCTCCATGGCCTCCTCTGGACTCTCTCCAGCAGCTCCACCTCCTCCTTGTGCAGGGTCCCCAGAGCTGGATGCAGTGTCCCAGGTGGGGTCTGACCTGAGCAGGGCACTGAGGGAGAATCCCCCCTCCCTTGCTGCCCACGCTGTGGGATAGTTTGGGCTGTCTGGGCTGAGGTTGTTGTGCACTCTGTAGTCAAACCTTTCCTCATACCTTTATTTTCTTTGTCCTCTAGTCCCTGTTCAGGTTTCTCAGGTGACATTTCCCAGGTCAGGTCATGCCAACACCTCCTTTGCAGAGGCTGTGGCTGAGATTCCCTGTGATTCAGCTCTTTTGCTGAGCAAGGAGATCACCTGGCTGCCTCCAGGTCAGGGATGTGAGAGGCAGGGAAGTCCTGGAACACTTTGGAATTTCTCTTGGAGTGATGGAAGCCTTACTCATGGCAGTCTTGAACTTACTCATGACTTACTCATAGCAGTCTTGAACACAGGGATGTATTGGAGTCACAGGCTGGAAGGGAACACAGGCTGCTCCATCCCTTCCTCCTCAGGCAGGGTCTCCTGGAGCTGTTTACCCAGCATTGTCCAATTGTTTTTTTTAATATCTCCAGAGATAATTTATGTAGCTCTCTGTGCATTTAATAAAACCCTAAGTTGTTTGTATACTGCTGAAGAGTGACCTGATTCCACGTGGAATTTGGATTGCACCTGCCTTGCTGAGATGTGGGAACCCAGCTGACAGAACTCAGTATAAATACCAGCTGTCACTGGTTAATTGTGTCCATAATTAATATGTTTGAAAGTGAGAGACAAGTTCATTTTCAAGGCAGTAGTGATGTCAGCAGTTAATTGTAGCTTCATTTGTGAGGGGTTGTTGGCAAGCAACAAGTCTGCACCTTTTGGTGAATTGTATTTTTAACATGACATTCATCCAGAAATTATAAAAATTAATCACAATTATCTAATGTTTGTCTTGAATAATTATCTTCTAAATGAAAACTTAGTTGATACCTCTTGTTGAAGTGGTACCCAAAGAAATTTCAATTCCAGCAGTGCTGAGTGCTGCTTGTGTTATTTCCTGCTTTGGCCTGTGTGGACACAACTTCTGCAGGACACCCTTAGTCCTATAAAATCAAGGATTTAAAAATTACTTTTTCTTTCCTTCAGTCATTTTTCATTTGGGGAAGATCTTGCCTGAGTTTTGGGTTTAACTCTGGCAGGTTCTTCAGCAAATCAGTGATTATAACCTTCAGCAAAATTTGCCAGACACCCTCCAGGTTGTTTTGGCTTTTGAAACAACTTTTTTTTTCCTTTACATTTTGAACATTAACAACTTGGATTCTTGAACCTTGACAATGGCAGATGCTGGTAAAGTGGTTTTTAAGTTTGCTGTAAGGAAAAACATTGGATAGGGGAAGATTTGAACAGATTAATTCAGACACTGCAGGTGAGGAGAAAAAAAGTGTTTAGGAGTTCATGTGCTCTGGTCATGCCTGTGTCTTAGACTTACTGCAAATTTTGGCAGATATAATCCCAAAGACTTCACTGGCACTAACAAGTTCTAAAACTGTTGCCAAATTGCATAAAAGTCATTAAGCCTTGTTTATTGTCAGGATTAATGCTTAGAAAGAGCTTGATTCCTTCAGGAAAAGTATTGAAATCCATCCTTGCAGAAAAATGAAGTTAATTTTTATCACAAAGGAAAGTAACTTGACAACTCCCTCCTGGCATCTTAAGGCCAACAAGAAACTAATTATAGCAATAATTGTGATTTCTGCTGTTGACCCATCTGTGGACAGTGGTTTATAAAATGTTATAAAAATGGATGAAATGGCCATAAGTTAAAAATCTTTGCTGTTTTGCAAATGGTTGGGCTTGAAATTATGGCTGGAGTTTTGGAGCAAGTGTTTAGTCTGCATTTGCAGTGGAACATAATGAAAAATGAGTTTATAGTCAGACTTAAAAATCTATTTCTGGGAACTCAAAAAGGAGGAAGAATCTTACGCTGAAACAATTATTAAATTTTTAATTGATGTCATTTGAAGAACTTTTAAAACCTATTTATAAATACGATTCTTTTAGAATACAGTACCAAGGGCAGTGTGGAAAAAGTAATAATGGCAGGAGTACAGTAAAAAATATTTGTTCTCCTTAAAAGGAGATTTTCAGCTTATTATTTGAATTACAAGTCACTGGAGCCTGTTCTTATGTGAGTCTCTTGCCACTGATGCTTTACATTGCTAAACCAACTGAATATATTCAAATTATGATTCTCCCATAAAGCTCATTTGTAGCCTTTTTCTATTATTAAATACTAAAAGAAAGAAAATTTTAAAATCAGACCAATGGTTCATCTGAATTTGGGGGAGGGTTTCCTCTGTGTCTCAAACCTTGTTTCAGTTTTTGAGTGGCAGAAGGGAAGGGACCCCAAAATGGTTTTGAAAAGTCCCTGCAGTGACCTCACCCTGCTGCCATGGCAGTGCCTGAGACAAAGCAAATTTACCTAAGGAGAGAATTTTCTGCTGCTGCAGGATTTGTGCAGAGACCTGTAGTGATCACAGAGGATCAGGAGCAGCCCACTGGAAGTGGTTTCAGTGCTTTCAGGATGATGCTTGTTCAGGAGGTGCCTCTTCTTCCCCCACTCATCTCCCTTCCCTTTCATCCATCATGTTTGTGATGTCCAGACATGGATAAGCAAACTGTTGGCTTGGTCTGACTGGAATATATCAAATTATAGAATGGTTTGGGTGGGAAGGGACCTTAAAACTCACCCCATTCCAACCCTGACACCTTCCACTATCCCAGGTTGCTCCAAGCCCCATCCAGGCTGGCCTTGGACACTGCCAGGGATCCAGGGGCAGTCACAGCTTCCCTGGGCAACCTCTGCCAATGTTTTATTCATTCTGAAGTTTTGGGGAGCACAGGTCTCATTCCTGTCTAGCACATCAGTTTGCTGCCCAGGAAGCAGAGTTAGATGGAATACTGAATTTTTGGCTTCCTGTCAGCTGTTAGATGCTGCAGAGTAGTTTTAACACCAAACTGGGGGTGGTTTGGTCCTGTGCTGGGTGTGAGTAGCACTTTTCCACCTATGAGCTGCCATTGCAGGGTGTTTAACTTCTGAGCAATCCTGAGGAGGCATCAAAACCCAGCATTTTCTGCCCTCTTGGGTGAATCTCCCTTTTTAAAGGGTGTGGTTTTTTCTGACCTGGTGTTCTTGCCTAGGTGACCACATCTGCTGTAAATGTTGTATTAATTTTTAAGTAACACATAACTATGAGTTACTTCACCACTAACTTAGAGTGTTTGATGAAATCAGTGAAGTGAGATGTGGCAGCTTTGTCTGCTGGCTCACAATTCACCCTGAAGCCATAAAAGAGTTTTGTTTTAACCCCCCTGCAAGGTTTACCTTGCCATTTATCAGTGGAAACAATGCAGCCACAGAGAACTTCAAAGTCTCTTTGCTTCACAGCAGTGATCCAGGAGTGTTCCTTCCTGTAAACACTCACTTTCCATGGCTCAAAGTCTTTATTTTTAAAAACATCTTTATTAGGAATCACCTCCTGATGCTGTGTCCAGGAGTTTTTCAGCATGTATGATCCTCTTGTGCTGTGGAAAACTAAACTCATCTTCCCATATTCTTAGAGAGTTGGGCAGGGTGGATTGAATTTAGGGTTTTTTTTGTTGATTTTAAAAAAAAAATGTTTTTGCATGCTATAAATTTTTATTCCTGGTAGTTAAAGGTAGACCTTGCACACAGAACCATCAATGCATACCAGGTTTAGCTGATGAATCACTGCTTCAAAACAACCTATTCCCTTTCATCAGGTTTTTAATTAGCAGTGCATGAGGACCTGATGCAGATGGAAATATTGTTGATCATCTGAGACTGCTCACTGCAATGGAACATTTCCTGCTGCTAAGTCTTGTGGTGTCAGCAATAAAAGTGATGCAGGTTCAACACTGCTCACTTCAAATCCTCCAAGGTAAATAGGGGCCAATTGAACTGTTTGAAATGACAGATATTTTCTAATAATCTGAGTGATTAATTATTCCCTATTCTACCTTCTGTCCCACTTGGTTACTGATACTGTCTGCTCATCTGCTGACACTTAAAACATTTGATACCATGGAGATGTTGGCTGAGGATCTGTGCTGCTCTCATGTGGGGATCCCTCTATAAGTGGAGTGTTGGTGTTGCAGTTTCCTTGATAAAAATGTGAAGTGCCTGTTGATAGACTTATTAATAGAATTAACAGCTTTCTATTTAGCTAAATAAAAACAAATATAATTTTTATTTCTGCCCTTTGGTACTTGAAAATTAGGTGCTTTTTAATTTTTTGCAGTAATTGTTCTGTGAAAACAAGGCCATTTTCAGTGCTGTAGCCTTGCATGTTTGCTCTTTGCCATGGGTTTTTTCATTCTGGGATTTTACTGGAATAATTCAGTAAAATATCCATTCCCATTATATAAACCAGGTAGTCTTTAAGCTGGGAATATGGAATGGCTTTAGCTGCTTGAGAATTAATTCTTGAAAAGGAGATCTCATGGAAAAGTTTGTAAGACACCTTAGGATAGGAGTGAAGATGAAATGTGATATTTTGTGTGTAAGGCACGTTCTGTCAGCATGTATTTATCACATTACTGAAATTGCTTTGTTTTGCTGAAATATACCTTCACACCACAGGTTTTAGAGGCTGAGGGATCATAAATAGTGAAATATTTCATGTGCTGGAGCTACCAGAGGACCTCAGTGCTTGATACAAAGTGATGCCATCACCTTGCAAACCTGTGTTGTGACAAGGGAAAGGTGGCACAAAGATCAAGTGTGTGAAAGCCTAAAAATACAAATTGGTAATTTATCTGTACCACTCTCAAGGGCAAAGGTTATGAACTATTGGAACTGACTGTGACAGGTAACAGTGAGTTTTTGTTGGCAGCAATGAGGATATGTTTCAGAAAGGAGCAATGATTGATGGCCAAATGCTGTAATTGTGTAGCTGGTGTTTGCAAGGTCAGGTTGGCTGTGTTGCACTTCTTTCCAGCTTTAATATCTGAATATTGACAGGATATGATGGCCAGACTTAGTGTGGTGCATTGTTGTGTTTCAGGTTGGAAGGGACCTTAAATCTCATCCAGTCCCATCCCCTGCCTTGGGCAGGGACACCTTCCACTATCCCAGGTTACTCCAAACCCATCCAACCTGGCCTTAAGAAATACCATCTCCTTCCTCCTCCCTTCTTTCTGGTACCATCTCCTTCCTCCTCCCTCTTTTTGATACCATCTCCTTCCTCCTCCCTCCTTTCTGGTACCATCTCCTTCCTCCTCCCTTCTTTCTGGTACCATCTCCTTCCTCCTCCCTCCTTTCTGACACCATCTCCTTCCTCCTCCCTTCTTTCTGGTACCAACCCCTTCCTCTTCCCTCCTTTCTGATACCATCTCCTTCCTCCTCCCTTCTTTCTGGTACCATCCCCTTCCTCCTCCCTCCTTTCTGATACCATCTCCTTCCTCCTCCCTCCTTTTGGTACCATCTCCTTCCTCTTCCCTACTTTCTGATACCATCTCCTTCCTCCTCCCTTCTTTCTGCAGGCCATCAACACTAGACAAAATGACTTGTGCTGTGAAATTTTCTTGCTTAGGTTGGCATGACTGGCAGTAAAACATGGAGCAGGGAGGGGAGGTGAGAAATTCTGAGCTCAGGTTCTGTTGCCAACACAGCCTTGGATAAGTCACTGTTCCCCTTTGTCATATCCATGCAGTGGGAACGATGCAGGAGGCATCAACTGACTTGTGATTCTTTTATTTTGTTCCAAAAATTAAAAAATAAAGGAAAGTTTCACATTTACTTCATCTGTTTCAGAATCATCTTGTGTATGTTGATAGCACAGGTAGCTGAGTTAATGTCAGGGCAGATTCATTCAAGAATCCAAACCCAGCCTGATCTAAGGTTTATGACATTTAAATGTAGATATTTTAAAAATATGGTGGTAGTTTCATAGGACATATTTAAGAACAAAAAGCAAATAAACTCACTGGGCTTGAAATACTGCCTGCTTCATTGTGTATTGGTAATTGATAGATCTCTGGACTCATTACATAAACTAAGCAGGGTTATTTTTATTTTATTTTATTTTATTTGCATCTAGTGCAGGGATGTTTATGTGTGTACTTGCCCATGGTTTTCTTTCTAATGAAGGCTTGTTTCCCATTAAGAGTTGTGTCATTTGAAAGGTTTTCATATTGAATTTTTCCTTTAAGTGCTCATAAATAATTGGAAAAAATTACATTTAGCAGTTGAACTTAAAAAAGCAGTTCCATTGGGGAAGAATAAATAGGGGAAGATATTGAGTGATCTGATTTTTTTCTTTTTTTCCCCTGCTAATTTCTTTTGGGTTTGCTCAGTGATTTTTAGGCCAAGTCCTCTGCCTGATTTCTGAAAAGAGCCTTGGACTTGACACAAGCCAGGGCCATTTGAAAGTCTAACAAAAGAGCTTGAGAGTTTAAAAATCACTCTCTTGGTATTGGAACCCACTTCAGCTTTAAAAATAAAAATCATTCTAGGTATTCCTGATGTTTGTAATGTGCATGGGTTACAAAGGAGCTGTGGGGAATTGCAGCACTGGCAGCTTTTCAAGTAACCTCTTCCAATGCCTGTAACATATTTTCTCTTCCTTTCTTTTTGCAAGTCATGTTTTAAGCACATTTCTTTGCCTTTCAACTCTGGAAGGCAAATGTAATATTTGAAATGCTGTGTTGTACTTGGAGAGGCTGGATTTTCCTCTTATTCTGTGAAACAATAAATGGAAACTTGCATGTTTGGAATTGCTCTTCCCCCTGGGAGCATTGGGTCATTAAATTCCTGGTGGGAAAATTGAAGTTCAGGGGTAAAAATAGAGGTGTAAGGAGGGAGATGTGGGCAAGGAAGGGTTTTTATCAGGTATTTGCTTTTAGCACAAAGATATTTTGAAGCTCTTCTGTGTGGGTCAAGTGTTGGAATTTCTTCCAGCTCTGATTCTTGAGTTTTAAAACCCTGTGTCCTTTTGGTATCAGTTGTACCCAAAACAAGGTGGTCCTGAGTGCCTGGGCAGTCAGGTGAGGCTGCTGCAGTCTTGCAGAAATGCTAATTTATGGATTGTACTGGGGGAGGAGGGAGAAAACAGCACAGAAACTGCTCCTCCACCCCTTTAATTTATAATAGTGCCACTTGTACAAAGTGCTTTATTCCCTGGAGATTGATTTCCTGGGCACTGTGACCAGCACCTTCAATTTCTGCATGGTTTTATTTTTATGGGAGCTGGTTAGGAAATCCTGGATTACACATTCCAAGAGCATGGGCAATTCTAACAAAAAGCAGTGCCTGTTGCTGAAATACCTGTAGAGAGAAATTTTCTCTCTGTGTTCTGTTTTGCTGTGGTATCAAATGACCAAAGTGAATATCCAGCATCTTTTCTGTGTTTGGTGTTATGCTTGGACAGACTCATTCAATCAGCTGCATGAATGAGCATTTAAGGGTTTTATAAGCCAATGGACAAATTATGGTAATTAGACATCTTGTCTATTTTGTTATCCTGGCTGCAGAACAATAATGAGGTTAAAGGGATACTGTCAAGGTGACAAAGGTACCAGACTGTCTTACCTAAAACCTGTCATTTTTCTGCTGTATCTATCTGAACACTTTGATTTTAGGGTGTTCTTTCTGCCTGTATTTAAGAGAGAAGGGACAGAACAGTACAAATGTGTGGTGTGAAATCCACATCAGCTTCTTATTTCTTGCAGTTTGTCTCTTTTAAGTGCTGTCAAGTAACTTGACAGTCTCTAAAGTTAATTTTATACAATGGGTCACCTGTAATGGTTCTAAATTCATATTTTACTGCTGAATATGGCAAACATGCATTTAATATTGCAGAAAACTGAAAAATGGGGAACTCCTTAGGGTATTGCTGCTTAGGAATGCCAGTGTCTTTTATATGGGCTTTGCTAAATAATTGTGTTTGCATGGCTGAGAATTTGATACTCATTATCAGAGGTGATTAAACAAACAAAAAAGTGCAACAAGCTAAGAGCCAACCAGTTTAGTACTACCAGAAGTGGATAAATTAGCTGATATATATGTTAAAATCAAGCCTGTGTTCAAGGAGAACCAATAGAGAACCAATAGTGGTAGCCAAGACTGGCTTTAGGTGAAGAATTTAGAAGTATGAACAAGAAATTCCCTCAGATTCCAACAAGGAAATGTGATTGCTTTTCATGGTTATTAGGGGTTTTCTCCCTTTAATTACATTCCTTTTTGACAGAATTAACTGCTGGCATGATTTTTGCAAGGCTATATCACATGGTCAGTGATGAGAATGAATATATTTTGATATTTTCCTCAATGCCCAGTCCTGAAGGCTGATTTTTGAGGAACTCACCCAGCTGGAACACATGATCTGAACTTTACATCAATATCCCATTTGCTTTTTTTCCCTCTCCTGTACCGTGTCAATTCTTGTATTTAGTTCTTATGGTGTCACAGGTTTTTGTCTGAAAGTCTGATTTCAGACATGTTAAGTTTGTTTTCTTTTTGTCAAAGTCCATTCCTTTTGCAAAAAAGAAAAACAAAAGAAAAAAAAGAAAAAGAAAAGCTGAGGGAAAGGGACCTCTTTTACCCACCACTTTCAGGGCTGTTTTTTGGGGAAAACAACTGTTAACAAACTATTTTTTTTGCAACACAGGCATCATCCTAGAGCAGCTGACCTTGGATAGTCTCTCAACCTGCCTGCAAAATAAGGATTTTTCCTTTCTTGTTTTTTTGGCAGCAGCAGCAGGAGGAGGAGGATAGCCTGATCTGTCTAAAGGAGTGGGCTCCAACCACTTGTTTTTAGTGGTGTTTTTTAATGCAGATTTGTTCATTTTGGCTTCACAGGCTCTTTAGAAAATTGTGATGGTTTTATTAAGTAAATAAGTATTTAATAAAAGCATTAAATCACTGTCTCACAGTGACTTCAGCCATGGGCTGTGTGAGACAACCAGCAAGGGCAAGGAATGTGGAAAAGAGTGATTTTAGCCTGGTGTCTGCTCACCTCCCTGATCTCAGCCCTGTGCTCCAGATGAACAGAGCAGAGTGGTGCCTCTCAGAGATAATTCTGGCTGTTGATTTTCCCCCTCTCCCTGTTCAGAGAGGAAATATTTGCTCCATGTCTGTGTTTTCCCTGGTGCAGCATTTCTTTCAGTCTTTAAATCTCTGCTAGCAAACTTCTTTGTGAAGTTCCCACTTTGGAGATTTTTATTTTTCCCCTCAGTTCCTGCTTTTTTTTGACTAAATGATGGTTTGTAGTGGTGGACAAAATGTGAGCTCTGTGGAACAACTAATCCACAAATATTCTATAGTTTATTTTTAATGAGACTTCTGGTCAATTTTCATGCAATAACTTTCCTTCCTTTCTGACAGAGAGTCCTCCTTCCCCTTCCCACCCCTACCCCCACCAAAACAGAAGTTGGCCATTAAAGATAATGTTTTCTTTAGCAATTTGTATGTGTGGGTGGGTTTTATTTTGTAAGGAAGCAAGTAAGTTGATACATGCCCACAATTTGGGGGAGTTACAGCCTGGAAAACATCCCCATGGAAATGAAGATGGTTGTGTTTATTTGATGTAAGTGGGCAGAGAATTGTTGTAACAAGGAGCTGTTGTTAGAAACTATTTTTATGGTAATGATAGAAATGGGAAGGAGAGGAGCTGACCTTCAAATTCCATGTTATGTTCCAAGTGGGATTGTTGGGTTTTTGCAGTGACTCTGAGTGATGCAGCCACCAGGGAATCCAGCAGGACAGTTTTGGAGGAATAATTTATTTAATAATTCTTGTTTTGTCATTCTATATGAAGAGTTGTGTGTTGAGCATTAAATGTATAATCTTTAATGGACAATTTAGTATTTGGCTTCCAGCTTCTCAAAATGGTCTGAGGTCTTTTGGATTTAGAAGAATAAAATGTGGGTGATCATAAGAGCAGTTGCTTGGAGAGTAAGCCAGTCCTGTTTATCTGATAAAATTCCAGTTTCTGCCTGTTCATCAACATAGATATTCCCAGCTGCTCTTTGTAATTCAGGATGAGCAGAAGGTATTGTTGAGCACATTTCTAATCTCCAAATTTCATTTACCATTAGCAAAAATAACACATTTCTTGGTGATGTCTGTTTAAAATAATGAAAAGAGCTTCTCAAGATACAAATAGACATCTGCTTTCATTCTTGTTCTAGGGAACTGCTGTGCTCAGTGTAAATCATGATAGTGTCACATCAAATACTTTTGCATGTGCTGTCCCATATGAAGCACAGTCAAGCAGGCAACAAGTTGCATTTAAAAAGCAAAATATTTTTCAGCCAGAAGAGATGAGCAGCAGGCAGCCTGGGAGTTCAAAGCTAGAATTCAGCAGGAAACATCCTCTGGCTCTGTTCAGTGCACATGAAAGCCTCACATCCCATCCCTGTTTATGAACACCAGCAACTTGCTGTGTAGCCCACACTTGCAGGCTAAAAATAACTTTAATGCAAACTTGGCATCAGAAACTGACAAGTTTATTTGGTATCACCTTTAGGTGTTGTTCTGTTGTTTTTTTTTTTTTTTTTCCCAGGGAAATGAATTGCTCCTTTACTGTGTATGTGAACTATCACACTATTTAATCACTGAGACCACAAAATACAAAACTCTTTTCCACATGGCACGTAGGAGAGTTTGTCTTCCAAGTAGATCCTTTGAAAAGGAAAAGAGAAGTTTTAAGTGAAACCAGCTGCCAGCAAGTTCTGGTGCTGGTGGCTACTGTGGAATGAAAGACCAGTGTGAGGAGGTAAAAATTAGTTAAATTTTGTGTTCAGAGTTGATTTTTTCATCTTATTTTAGGTTTTTACACTTCTAGAATTTCAACTTTCTGCAGAGTGTGTTGTGCCCCAAATGAGCAGAACTCACATGGAACACAGGCTGTATTCCCCTCATAAAGAAATGATACCAGATTTGATAGAATTGTGGTATTGCAGTGATGGTAGATTATTTTTAAAGGTTGAAAATGTGCACAGCTCCCTGACAGGAGGCTGTAGTGAGGTGGGGGTCAGTCTCTCCTCCCAGGTAGCAAGTGACAGGATGAGAGGAAATGGCCTCAGATTGTGCCAGGGGGAGGTTTAGATTAGACATTAGGAAAAATTTCTTCGTGGAAAGGGTGGTCAAACACTGGAATGGGCTGCCCAGGGCAGTGGTGGAATCAAGTGTTCAGAAAATATGTGGCTGTGGCACTTGGGGACATGGTTTAGTGGTGACCATGGTGGTTCTGCTGGCTGATGCTCTTAGAGGTCTTCCCTGACCTTTATCATTCTATAATTCCATCTTTAGATGAAGAATTTAGAAGTATGAACAAGAAATTCCCTCAGATTCCAACAAGGAAATGTGATTGCTTTTGTTGGTTATTAGGGGTTTTTCTCCCTTTAATTACCTTCCTTTTTGACAGAATGAACTGCTGACATTATTTTTGCAAGGCTGTAGCAATGATCAGTGATGAGAATGGATATATTCTGATATTTTCCTCAATGCCCAAGTATCCATTCTGTATTAAATCAGTACAGAGGTGCATTGCTCTGCACTAGAACTTCCTATAAAACCAGTTTATTTGGTGACATTCACAGAAAAGCCAAACAGCTTTTGTCCTCATCCAGGATGGACATTGTAGATGCTTTAGTCCAGAAAAAGCTTTAGAGCATTGAATTTACAGCATTAGGTCTGTCCTGCAGCTGGAGCAAAGTCATTTTAGATTAGATCTAAGGGGATTTTTAATAGATGGTGAGGCACAGGTGCCCAGAGAAGCTGTGGCTGCCCCTGGATCCCTGGAAATGTCCAAAACCAGGTTGGATGGGGCTTGGAGCAACCTGGGATAGTGCAAGGTGTCCCTTCAGGATTGAATGAGATGTCCTTTAAAAGGTCCCTTCCAAACCATCCTAAAATTCTGTTCTCAGTGACTTCATGACACTCATTCACACACAGTCCTGGGGCATCATTTCTCATTATCCAGCTCTGTAATTCCTTGTTCTGGCTGCTCTTTTCCCTGTTTCCAGTAAGTGAGGGGAAGATGCTAAAGAGCCACAGAGCTGCATTTGTGCAGCACAGAACTTGACCATACAATGAACTTTTAATTGGCCTGAACTGAATGTAACCCAGCACATGTGTAATGTCCTGACAGTGATTTTTTTTTTTTTTAATATCTACAACCATAACCAGCTTTTGCTCCAGAAACAGTGTTATGGAAGGGTTTAAATCTTCTTTTGGGTTGTTTTTTTTTTTTTAAATCTACAACCATAACCAGCTTTTGCTCCAGAAACAGTGTTATGGAAGGGTTTAAATCTTCTTTTGGGGTGTTTTTCTTATCTACAACCATAACCAGCTTTTGCTCCAGAAACAGCATTATGGAAGGGTTTAAGTCTCCTTTTGGGATGGTTTTTTTGGTTTGAGGGAGAGGTGTTGAAAGGGATTTCAAAAGAGAAGGCATGCTGGGGAGATAAACAGCTCTGGGAATAGGAGCAGCACAGGAAGCCAATCCATGGTGTTGCTTGTGGGAAGCTCTTAGAAGTAATTAGGGATAAGAGTGAGGCAGGAGGAAATCTGGTTGGTGGCTGTGGCACTTCCAGCAGCAACACTGACCTTGGCTTGTAGGTGCTTTGAGGCTGCTGGGGAAAGATTTGCTGCCAGAGCTCCTGGTTTTTACCTGAATTCCCTTGGAAAATCTGCTGGCAGCCTGCAGAGAGTAAGTTCTCATCCCATGGTTAAAGGCTCTGCATCCCTCCTTCACTTCAGGCACAAAAATATGTGATAAAAGTTGGTGATAGACCAGAGGACTCATGTTTGTATATTTGAGAAGCTTAATCTAATCCTGGAGCACCAGGAGCAGTCTCCCAGTGGTCTGCTGGAGGGTGGGAATTGCATCCTCCTTGCAAACACTTCTGTGCCCTGCCCTGGGACATGAGGGTTGGCAAAAGCCAGCAAGTCTGGCCAGGATCCAGACCCAGGAGATTGGTTGGCAGGAAAGTCCACGGTGGGATTTAGTCTGACATAATTTACTTGGCTGGAAGGGATAAGTGATGGTGCACTGTGCATGTTTCACCTTGTTAAATATCTGCTGCCAGAGCATGAAATGATAACTTAATCCCTGCTTGCTCCTACAGCCCTGCAGGCCACAGTCTCTGGAACAATGTCAGCCAAAAATGTGTAGCTTCACCAAGCCCAGTTTCAGTGCCTTTTCCAGCTAACTCACTTCTGAATTAATTTAGGGCCAGATGGTTTTGCCCTCTTGATGTCATACCTCCTGCACTTGGTCCTACCAGTCACTCCTCTGCTAATGCCTGTTCCTGATTCCTGTTTTCCCCAGCATGAATACATCAGCAGCAGTCATGAACAAACCCTTCAGCAGCTGCCACATTGGTTTTTTTGGGGTGCTGGGTGTTGGTACAAGTGTTTAGTGAAAGATTTTTTTTTTGTACACAACAATAACTGTAATTGGAACAAGAAGTAAGAAATAAAAACATATTGAAAATTACCTTCCTCATGAAATTCTTCAGGGTTATCTGATTGCCCAAATGAGAGCTTTCAGTTGGAGCACAATAGGCATGAAAGAACTGCAGTGCTTTGAAACAGTTCTGTAGTGTGTTGACTCAAGAATAGTTCACAAAATATTTCCTACACTTAAAAATGACCACAGCCATTTGCTGAGGTGGGAGGGAGAAGAATAGACAGATTAAATGGGTAGGTTCATCATGTGGCCAAAAGATAAATTTGGGAAATTTGGGGCACAGAGGAATGCTACAATGAGTCAGCAACACCTATTTAGGAAGAAATAAAACACCTATTTAGGAAGAAATAATTGTGCCTTTTCCACCAAATAATGAAGAAATCTATATTTCTGGAGTCTCTCTTTCCTTCTCACTCCAAAGACATTTTTTTTTCTTCAGAACAAGTTTCTCAATGCAGATCTGTTCACTTTAATGCAATTTGAGGTTTAAGCAAATCTTTAATTCTGCCTGGAGCACTTTGACATTTTTTTTTCCAGCAGTCTGGAGCCATTAGCAGGGCAGATACAGGACAGGGGAGCCAAGCTGTCATGGTGAGGGCTTGCCTGTAATTTTCATAATATGCTGTATTTTCCCTTTGCTTTTCAGCAAACAGGTCAATTATAGCTTATTTCTCATCTTCATGCTGGGAAGGAACAACAGCTGATTGGAGTGGTACACTGAGGATAAGGACTGCTCTTCTAGGTCAGCCAGAAGAGAGCTTGGTTCAAGAATATTACTCTGGAAAGCAGTTTTCTTGCTTTCTTTGGGACAAAATTTCTATTTATTTCCTCATGCCAGGTACTCCTGTAGTAAGATTTCTGGAGTTAGATGGAATATTGGGAAGGAATTGGAATAATATAATTGTTTAGGCTGGGAAAGACTTTTTAACATGGAGTCCAACCATTAGCCCAGCATTGCCAAGCCCAACATTAAAATAGGTCCCTAAGCACATTTCTTCATCTGTTAGATCTCTCCAGGGGTGGTGATAAGGATACTGATTGCTGCCTGCTTCCTTATCTCCCTGCTATCAGTCAGGTTGAAGGAATTTAGACAGCATTGAAAGCCTTGATCAGGGAGGGTACAGAGTCTGTGCTCTTGGGGAGAGCAAAAGACAGCATGACATCATTTTTTTTTTTGAGACATATAAACACTAATTTTACTCTAGCTGAATGTCTGAGGTTTTTCATCCATGTCAGGCTTTGTTGAAGTGCTCTTTTTTGAGATGCCAGTGCCTTGACAAGCTGCTGTTCTCCTTTGCAGCATGGTGCAGGTGAGTTGTGCTGCTCTTTTACCTCCTTGGGTGCTGATGGAGGGTTTGGGTTGAGAGTACCCAGATCTTGTGCAGCAGCCTCTGGGTTATCACTGTGATCATGGATGTGCTGAAGTGAGGAAATTCAGGTGGTTACTGAACAGTGGAGCCAAGACAAATCACTTTTTAATGCTAATGACCAGCCCTTCTTGCCTGCAGCTCTTACCTTCTCCCTCCTCCCCAAACATCATTTGTGGTTTCTGGTGTGTTTGTATTTTAAATACTGCTCAAATCCCTCATGTGGAGTTAGATCCAAAACATACTTTACCACATGAAAATAACACTGTGCTCAGCAAGCATTTGCTTCTGGAGGCACCAAAAATGACTCTGAGGTTTAAATTTTAGCACTGTGTGTGTGTGTACCCTTTTCCTCAGCTGGAGATCCAGTGATGCTGAAATTGTATTGAGATTCAGAATGTACCCAGTGACATTCCCAATCTTGTAAATGCCCTGTGCATGCACAAACCACACCATTAACATTGATTTCTCTACAAAATGTGGTCACAACAATGTTCCCTTTTGAACTGCTGCCACTTCAGACATTTCCTACTTGCTTAATGCCTGGTGGATGTGCTAAAGGAGTTGGAGAACCAAGTCCAAAGAGAGGAAGGTGGTACTCTCCACTGGAGGACAATGCAGACCTATGGAACCAAAAAAAAAGAAAGTGAAGGAAGCAATTTGATTTATTTAGACCTCAGGGCTGTCTCCCAAGTTGCATCTGTGATGATCTAACACAGATTGCCTGGATAGTCATGAGGGTAAATGACTGAAAGTTCTCTGGAGATGTCAGAAAACTCGACTGTCAGGTGTTAGGAGAACAGAGATGCTGTTGGTAATTCAGTAGGGGAGGAGATGGGGAATTAGCAAGTGCTCAGAGACACCTCTTACACACATTTGTGTTTGGAGGGAGTCAGTGCCAATTTAGAATAAATAGAAAACATTACCAACATTTTCAGAGTGCTCCTGCTGAGCATGTGTTTCCCTGAGTTAAAGTGTCCTTACAGTCATTTCCTTAGTGTGGAATGATTGATTAATGGGAGGGTGAAGAGCTTGTGGAACCCCATGGCTGTGGATCCCTTTGTACTCCTGCAAATGTCTCTTTTTAAATCTTTTTATCTTCCTTGTTTGAAGTAGAGCGGGGCTGAAGGAGATTTTAGAGAGAAATTCTTCCCTGTGAGGATGGGCAGGCCCTGGCACAGGGTGCCCAGAGAAGCTGTGGCTGTTCCTGGATCCCTGGAAGTGTCCAAGACCAGGCTGGAGATGAGTCTTGGATCAACCTGGGATAGTGGGAGGTGTCCCTGCCCATGGCAGGGGGTGGAACTGGATGAACTTTAAGGTCCCTCCAACCCAAATTGTTCTGGGATTCTTCTTTCTTCAAAGAATATTGGATGCACACATTTGTATTTAGGTACTTGTGTAAATATTGTAGAGTCCATGGAAAAATCAACTCTCTTCCATCTGGTTGATGTATTTGTGTTTTCAAGGAAGACAGAAACTCAAAACTGGTTTAAGGCAGAGGCTCTGATGAGTTTATGGATTGAGTGATCTACAAAAGTTAAAAAACCCATTCTTCATGTACCTGAGAGAGTTCTTGAAATACCCTTTCAAGGATGAAATTCCTTTTAGTGCCAATCCTTTGCTTTCCATAGTGCCCAGGAGATCATTCTGGGATTAATCCTGTGTGCCAATGGCTTGGCTAAAGGTTACCCTGGGTGTGAATGCTGAGTTTGTTGATGCTGTAGAACAAGATTACCATACATATATTGTATATTTTTCTGTACATGCCATCATTTTCCATTTGGGATCTCCTGGAGGAGTTAAAAAGCTGCCACATCCTAAGGAGGCTTTTTCCCCTCCCTCACATGGTTATAAAAAGGTAGCTACAACCCACGTCATTAAAAAATACTGTAATTCACAATAGTAGTTGAAAGTTTGGGGACTGGCAGTTCACCAAACATTCTCTAGAGCACAATAGTGTCCTGACATCTGAGTATTTACAAACAAAAGGATAAAGTTGTAATCCCCTTGTCATAACACCAGCTTTATGGGATCCATGCTCTGCCTGACTGTGGTTGGGACTAAGCAGATTATTGTACCAACAATACAGAAAATTGAGCTCCAAGTACAAAATACCCCAAACCCACAAAGCTGCTGCTCAACCCGAGTTCTTGGGGTTTGTGGAATTTTTTTTTTTTTTTTTAATTGTTTTGAGTGAGCTTGCAAAAATTAGTTTTGTCACTAGAAACTAAGTAACTGCCAACTACGCCTGGAATGCCTTGGAGCACTGGAGGAATTTTCCAAGGAACAGTGATTACCTTTGTTCCTTTTACTTTAGGCTTTGAACTGTGTGTGCTTTTTCACACACAGTGGTTTGGTTTTTGTTTTTTTTTTTTTTTTTTAATGTATTTGGAGATTTTGTTTTAAAGAGGCTGTTTCTGATTGCAAAAAAAAAAATCTTTTGCTCAAATAGGGCAGTGTTTGGTTTTCTCCCAAAGAACTCAGTATTGCCATGGAAGTAAAAATGAGACTCTGTAAGAAAAATATTAATTGCAGGACATCATCAAAAATTGAAGTTTGGTGGGCCTCAGCATTTTGATACCACTTGGCCTGCATTTAAAAACAGGGTAAAAATATTTATAAACTGTTAAACAGTTGTGAAAATAAGCAACCTTAAGCACTTTACAATCTGAAATATTCTATGAAAATGGATTTTTAAGTACCATAGGATAAGCTTGAAGTGATCAGACTTGATTTAGTTGACATTTCCGCTCATTGTATATACCTGGCAGCAGCAAAATGGATTGCAAGTTGTATTTGTCTGATAGGCAGAAGGAGAGGAAACAGCTTCTCAAAGAATTCTAATTTTTGTTATCAGCTGTCATACTGCAATCTTTCAGTTATGTCTGTGTTAGTAAAATCATTAAATCTATTCTCTATGTTTTATTTCACCATTGGCTGGCACTTTTTAATGCCATGCAAGAAATTCTGCAGCTGAAATTTTAACAATAAAACTCTGACCATTGCAGTGCTGGCTCTTCAAAATACTTCATTCTGAATCCTTTATTCATACAAGGAAAAAACAAACAGCACACACACAAGCTCCCAGTTAAAGGATCTGCTTCAGAAAGATAACTGGGCTCCCACACTTCAATCCAAGATTTTCCTGATTGTTTTATTTTATTTTATTTTATTTTAATTTTTTTTTTTTTTTGGTGCCTCCTTTGCTTCTGCTGTAAGGCCTTGAGACTTGCTGGTGCTGGAGCTCTTCAGTAATTCCTGCACCATTTCTCAGCTTCTCCACTCTGAGGATGTCCTATAGCAGAGTGAAGGAGAGGGAAATTTGGAAATCATAAGCCCCATTTACTTCAGAACAAAAGACTAAATAATAAAATAAAATCTCCTTTTCAGGCAAGAGTCTACTGCTGAGGCAATGAGAGCATTTCCTTTGGAATTCCACTTTTCTGCTCCCAATATTTGCCCTCTGAGATACAGCCTGGGGATATAAAATTATAGAAAATGCTGAGCTGGAAGGGACCCACCAGGATCATCCAGTCCAACTCCTGGCCCTGCACAGACACCCCAAAATCCAACCCTGTGCATCCCTAAGAGTGTTGTCCAAACTCTCCTGCAGCTCTGGCACCTTTGGGAATGTCACCATTCCCTGGGGAGCTGTTCCAGTGCCCAAACACTCTCAAGACTCAAAACCTTCTTGTGAAGGATGAGTTTTCCTGAGAAACCCTTCAGTCCATGAAATCCATCATGTTTTAACCCACTGCTCTTCAAACAGAGCCTCATTTCCTTAGCACAGCTCAGTGCTGAGATGCTGGGAACAGGATATTTGATGTTTGAGGTGATGATATTGATGATTGGATATTTGATGTTGCTGAGGTTCTCCTGCCTCTGCTGTGTTCCAGTAGGGAAGCTAATGGCAGGTGGGTGAGAAGGGAAAGCAGCTTTAATTCCAGTGGAAGATGTCACTGCCAAGAGCACAGGGTTGAAACAGAATGATCTTTAAGGTCCCTTCCAACCCAAACCATTCTGTGATTCCATAAAAACACTTCTCTCCACAAAAGAAATTGTGCTTCATGGTTTTCCATACCAGTGCTGTTTTGAGCCATGCTTAACCAGGGAAAGAAAGGAAAGAAAGATTTCAGGGAATGACAAACATTAGTTCTTTAATTTCATGGAATATTGGCTAATGATGCTGTTGTGTCTGTCAGAACTTAGGATAATTATTGTACAGTTTATATTTGCAACAGCTTCTTAATAAAATCCCAGAATTCCAGAATGACTGGATCCAAAGAGTAAATTACTGTTATGCATCATATCAACTTTATTTTTAATAACAATATTTTTTTAAGCCAGCTGGGGACATAAAGATGTGGCCTTACAGAGTGGTCCCTGGGAGACACTGATACCTTTTTACTTGTAAACCTAAAGTTTTTCCCCAGCAATTTCTTTTTCTAGTTACATTTTTAGCTGCTTTCTAGAGTTTATGCTGGGCAGTTTCTGCTGAAGGGCATAAAATGGCACTAATTACACTGAAATTTGATATGCTTGTTTTTGCAATGGTTATGAAAGATTTAAAGTGGGAAGCAGTAAGAATTTCTGGAGAGATTTGCTGAGACTTTCCTGATTCATAGTTGGAATTATTGCCTCTCTTATTTTTTTCTAACCCTCAAATTTGTATTATGTTTTGCTGGTCCAGAAACTTCCGAAAATGACCAAATGTTATGTTTCAATTTCATAAATCCAGCATAGCCTTGTGCCACTTGGCAGTATCACTCAAATGTACAGTTTGGATGTTGGTGCCACTGGAAATGTTCTTTTTTTCCAAAAAATGCAGAGAAAAAAACCCCTTGCCTGGCATGTCAGCTCCTGTGCTAGAACTTCTGGAGCTCTTTCCCTGCTTCCTGCCTTGCCACCTCCCACCTTTCTCCTCCCTTTGCCCCATCTGCCTGTTTCTGATTTGGACAAGCAGGGAGATGTGCTGTGACTGATTTAGAGCATGTGCTGATTTGCCAGCTGGCTGCTATCTCAGAGCCAGACAGAGGAGAGGGGCTGAGCTCTCCTCTGCCCAGCCAGCCTTCACCTCTGCTCCTTTGCTGGGCTGTTTTCCCCCTCCCCATTTATTTGCACAATCTGAAGCTTTCTAAACCTTCCATCCCCTTTTGAACATGGAAAAACTGGGTGCTATTAAAATAACTATGGTTGGAACAGTTTATTGTGTTTGAATATGTAATTTAATTATTCTGTTTAAAAACTGAAGCAGTAGTGGTACTGCACCTATGCTGATGGTCTCAGGCTGGGAGCTGCTCTGATTTTATTCATATTTTTACTTAAGATCTGTGGAACCACCAAAATGTTCATACAAAAGCAAGTGTATCCTGATCAAGAAGCTTTTGTTTTTTTTAAATGAATTTGGGGATTTTGTTTTAAAGAGGCTGTTTCTGCAAAAAGATCTTTTGCTTGAATAGAGCAGTATGGTTTTCTCCCAAAGAAAACTGTTCAAGAGGTAGTTTAAACAGAAATTACTACCCAAGCTCCATGTCTTCATTCCCTCTCAAAACAGCAGAAATATTCATGGAATCACAGAATGATTTGAGTTGGAAAAGACCTTAAAGATCTTCTCCTTGCAATTTCCTGCAACACATAAAATACTGTTAAATGCAGGGTGTTGTTTTGGAGAAGTCTTCCTCCTTTTTTAATTTTAGAACTAAATTTGATACATTAGATTCCTCCTACTTCTGTTTGACATTGAACTGAGAAGAGATAAAAGAAGGGAGTTGGTGAATTCCTGTCAGACTGGATACAAGTGAAAACAAGTAGCTGGAAGCATCTCAGTGACATCCTTCAGTGGCTGAAAGATAAGTTTTCCCTCCCTGCCTTGGATGCTTCTGTTTTATCTGAGATAAATGTGAATTTTTGGCTGTGAGCCGAGGAGCTGCATCCTTGGGGATGGAGAGGGATTGGGGACAAGGGATAAAGGGACAGGACACAAGGAATGGCTTCCCACTGCCAGAGGGCAGGGATGGATGGGAATTTGGGAAGGAATTGTTGGCTGTGGAGGTGGGGAGGGCACAGGGTACCCAGAGAAGCTGTGTCTGCTTCATCCCTCAAAGCTTCCCTGTGCCAGGGCCTCCCCACCCTCACAGGGGACAATTCCTTCCAGATATCTTACCCAGATTTCCCCTCTTCTAGTTTGAACCCATTCTCTCTTGTCCTGTCACTCCAGTTGCTGGTGAACAGCCCCTCTCCAGCTTCCCTGTCACCCTTCAGACGCTGAAAGGTGCTGTGAGGTCTCCACACAACCTTTTCCAGGCTGAACAGCCCAAAATTCCCCAGTTTGTCTCCTTAGGGGAGCTGCTCCAGTCCTCTTGCTGCACCAGTTCCATGTGCTTCTGTCCTGGTTTGGAGGACAGATGTCTGCTAAGAAAGGCAGGAGCCTCTCTTTGAAATGGAGAATGTAAACCCCCTTCCTCCAAATTATTATAACTTTGAAATTAAGCAGCTCTCAGCCAAAGATATGGGAATTAGGAATAACAGTTCTTTACTAGGAAAATTAAAATAGAAATGCAGGATTACAAAGAACAATCCCAAAACACTGCCAGAGTCAGAATCCAAGCTGGCACCCGTCAGTCAGTCAGGGTGTTGGCACAGTCCCATTCCATGGTGGCTGCATCCTCCTGCAGTGGCAGATGTGGTTCAGCTGGAGCAGTGCTCCTGGACAAGGTGCAGTTTCCTCTGAAGGTGCAGGGATGATGTGGGAAGGTCCAGTTTTCCTCTGGAATGCAGTGGCAAAGGCTGCTCTGGTGTTCCAAATGTCAGTTTTTATCTGGGTAGGAAAGGCTTGGCTCCTCCCCTGGCTGGAGCATCTCCCATGGGATGATGGAATTTTATCAGCCATGCCCTGGGACTCAATGGCCATGAACAGGAGATCTCTCCTGGAGGGAGGATGGGCTGTGGCAAAGATAAAGATGATTGCCCCAGCTGGTTTAAAGCTGGCCCATGAGCAGATAATGTGTGCCATGGAGATCAGGGGCACTGCCCCAGCTGGTTTAACAGGTGGGGATAGAATACACACTTTTGGTCACATCCTTTATTGCAACCCAAGACACCTTCCCATGCTGGGGACACCAGAAGTGTGTGCAGCATTCCAGGTGGGATGTGACAAGAGCAGAGGAGAGGGGGAAAGTCACCTCCCTGTTCTTTGCACTTGTTCTTGTCATGTGTGGTTTTTTTTTTGAGATCCTTCCCTGCTGTGTGGGTGATGCTGTTCTTGGTATTTACCTTTTCTTCACCTCTGGGATGTACAGGAGCACTTGGTTGGAACACCCAGTGTGTCCTTTCAGCCAGCCAAGCTGCTGTGGGTGCTCTATTTCCCTATCTATTCATTTCCCAAGGGATTTTTGAATCAGGCTAAAAGTCTTTTCATGGGTTTCTGGGCCCAGCACGCAGCTGCAGCATTAATGGGCTCATATGTGCACAGCACAATGCTGTGTGTGGCAGGCTGCACCCTTAATGCTTTCCTTGGGGAAACATTTGTCCCATTTATTCTCTTCATGGTCAAAAGTACATCAAACAAGCTGCAGCTCTGTGTAGCTGTGCTTTATCCCAAATGCTGCACGCTGGGTTTTGTGGGGCTTCTGTTCTCTCATGTTTGGATTAAGTAAAACCCAAGAGCTGGGTTTGTGTGTTTGTGCAGCCCTTCAGAAAATGAGATTCTTAGTTCAGACTAAAGGTCTTAAGTTAAGCTTGATGATACATAGCCCTGTGTAATCCATCATCTTAAAATTGTGTCTGTGACAGAACTTCTCAGATTATGCCCTTATGGCTGCTTTAACCCAAATACTCAATAATATGCCCTATATTGAGGGCTGGGCAGATTAGCTGGGTTGTTGCAATTTAATCCTGCCTTGGAATTGGACTGGGGAATGTGAGCAGGGCAGTGTCACATCTGTGGGTGCTAAGCTCAGACTCTGAATCCAGGCTTGCTGTTCCCTTTGTTTTACAGGGAGAATGTTCTTGTAGGAGCAGTAATTAACCTGCCCTGTAAGCAGAGCTTGCCTAAGAGCAGTGAAGTCCTGCAGCAAAGTGCTCCATGAGCATTTCAGAGCACAGAAAGCCATGAAAATGCTCTTGTGTCTCTCTGAGAGGGATCCAGAGGAGCTCTCTGGAGTCTCCTGTGTCTGGATCAAAGCCCCAGCAAAGGAGATTCCCTCAATAAAATCCACCCAGGGCAGCAGCCAAGAGTCCACACCAAGCTGGCTGCCAAGGACCTTGGGAGAGCCTTTATTTCAGCTCAGCCAGATGGCAGAGGAAAAGGGGTCATGTTGTCATTGCTGCCTGGGGTGACCCTGTGGCACGGGGTGACCTTGGCTGAAATAATCTGCTCTCCCAAGTGCCTGTGGTTCCTGTACTGTCAAACAGACACAGCAGAGATCCAGGCACAGTAAAAAGAGATGATGGATTTGCATTAAAAAATAATTCTTTTTGAGAGACAGTGCTCAGAAAATACTATATTTAAACTTGCTTCTCAAGCGAGCAGCAGGAGCTCTGAGGGTAATTCTGTGTGGCTCCCATGCCTTTCTCCTGCTCTATTCAGAAGAAATCTGTGTTGCTTGTCACAAGACTTTACTCATTTGCTGATGTCAAGAGTTCCCTAATGTCACTTGGAAGGTCCAGGACAAGGGGAATATCAGTGGCTTGTTGTGTGTTTACTGCTTTTCTCCAGCTTCTGATGTTGGGAGGCTGCATAACCTGCAGTCACTGACTGTGTATTGCTGGTATTTTAAAGGTCACTCCAGTAATTTTGTACTTGCTTAAAAACAAACAAAAACCCCCAAACTTTTAAATTCTGCACATAACAGAGTAGAGAAATTGCTGTTCTCTGCTCATTCTTTTGGGGAAGCAAATGTTTGCTCTGCTGTCCCAGCAACCAAAAAGAGCTGGGTTGGGCAAGCCCAGAGGCTGGACTCTGAAATTTCCTCTTGAAAAACACTCCCAAAGTTCCTGTTCAAGTGGTTTTGGAAATTCTTATGTTGCTTGGGTACTTTGTTTTTAAAAGGCAGTGACACCCAAAAAGAGGGAGAGGTGTCACAAGAAAAACAAACCTGGGAGAGAATGAGGAAGAGATGCAGCATGAGGAAAATCAGTGGCTTTGAATTTTGCATCAACTCTAAACAGCATCTCAAATCTTGCCCCTAAAAGGGTTTATAAAATAACTTGGGGTCTGTAAGCAAGGAGAGATCTGAGGAGAGAAATGAACTTATTAAATACAACATTCCAGTGATTAATGCTAGCACAATTAAGCTAAAATCACTACAACTAACAGTCCTTGTTTTTCTTCCTTTTTTTTTTTTTTTCTTCCCTGACCTTGTACCAAATCCTCTCCACTCCTGATGCATTGGGGAACAGCAGGACTCACCCAAAGGTAAGGGCTTTTATCAGTGTGTGAGAGTTCTCCTATCACTTGCTCACCCTTGGGTTATCCAAATATTAAAAACATTTTTGCAGAGCTCTGTTGCTCATCAGCTGCTGAGTAAGAAACTCGAAGCATCTCCTTGCTGCAGAAATGCTCTGTACAGCCCATGCCAAGAAATGAGTCAGAGGAACAAGTGAGAACATCCACACTCAGCACTGCAGGCTCTGAATGGAGGATATTTGTTCTTTGTGGGCTTTTTAAAAGCTTTTTCTGGTATTTGTGTTAAAGCAAACTCATTTTTGTTTTTATGGTCCCGTGACTTTGTGCTTGTTCTGAAGATTCTGCCCTGGCATATCAGGATTCAGCTCCATGGATGTGCTCAGGCAGCCAGTGGTGTTTTACTGAATGTTCTGAAGGCTTGGGATGCTTTAATAATATCTTTAGCTATAAATTGAATTAAAAAAAAAAAAAAAAAAGGCACCTTAATTTTTAATACACAAGTTGTTTCCTCAGAGGATATAAAATAACTGATTTATCTCTTGATGCTGGTACATCACTGTAGTGATGTAGTATTTTTGAAGATAAGTTATTTAAATTTCAAGGATTTTGCTATGTTAAATGTTTTCATAACTGTTGGTAGTTCAGCATTGGAACAAAGCAGGACATGCAAAGGGGAAAGAGCAGCTTCCATTAAGCTGAGAGGGGAAATCCACATGCAGAGAGCCCCATGTTTGCACTTCCCTTTTCCTACATCCTACAGAATAAATTTTGCCCCTGTGAATGTAGGTCAGACATTACCCTAATGAATATTTTTCCTTGCAGATACATACCCAGGGGAGCTGTTTTTCTGTCCCAAAATATACATTGTATTATTTCAGATCACCTTTCAGGACCAAAGGTGCCCATGGAGCTTTTGATGGATTTATGGCAAAATTGGAAGTTTTTTATTAAATATATTATAGTGCTGTTCTTTTCATGATAAAGCTGATTTGCTTTCTATTATTCTTTGCAAATATTAGACTTTGATAGCTGCTTTGGTTTGTCATGGAATGTATATAAATACATATTCCTCTTGTATGGAAAGAGGTTCCTACCCTAAGGCTTGTTTTTAATTTATGCAGACAAGAGGCAGGGGGAGATGGGAGGCAGAAAGAGCTAGAGGACATCTGTCAGTTTGCAAAAGAGAAACTCTGGTGAAAAATGAATTGCAAGGATGGGTTTGGAGGGAGAAATGGAGAGGTCCTTGACATGCACTGGGTTGGCACACAGAGAGTGAGGAGGAGGGTTGGCACAGAAAGGAACAAATAGAAACAAGGAACAAATAAAAGCATACAGGAAAATGAAGTGTTTGTTTGGGCTTCAAACCCCTAGAAATGAAGGAATTCAGTGGGAATGTGTGTTGGGTTCAGAATGTCAGAATGTGAATAAAGTGTTGGATCTGGCAGCAGCTGCTCTAAGGTGTCCTGGTTGTTTCCCTGCAGGTGTTTGCATATGATCACTGCTTTTGGTCTATGGATGAATCTGTCAAAGAAAAATATGCAGGTAATAAGATTTCTTGTGGCTTGGTTGTCTCCAAGTGGGAATGATCTGATTCAAACACAGTCCTTGCTGCAGGGCTCAGGCCATATGGCACAAAGTGCTGTCCCTGCTATGACTGGCTGCTGTCAGAAGGAAGAGGGAAATAAATCTTCAATCATTCCAGTTTCTTTTCTCTAAAGGTGACAGTAGCAATGGGCACTGCCACCCCTTTGCAGTGCAGAGAGTGGAGAAACCCAGCACAGTGATGCTTTTCTCCTATTTACAGCTTTATTTAAAATACTGCTCCAACTCCATCGTTTTAAATGCATCAAATCCATTTATTTCTTTTGAGCAGCATTGTTCTGTGTAATTTCATGTTTTTCTGTGCTGATGGGAGTTTGGCATCATAGTAAAACCTAATAATGGAATATTAATAAAAGCCTGCTTTCATTTAAGTGTATGTGAATTCAGATGCTTTAATGAGAATGTGCAATGTATTCAATAAAAGTTTTCTATGTATTATTATAATGCATTTTGCATATAGTTATGGTAAATATTAAGTATATTTTGACTTATCACTCCTATAATTTATTCCTTTCATAGTTGTTATCCTTAAAAATTTGGGATCAGTTGAACTTGTTAACATTTATTTTATAAAAATCATAAGACACAAATAATCTCTCAAGGCACTGAGAAAAATATGACACTTTCAGCCATACAAATTACATAGGAATATTACATATTTTGGTTCTCAAATTAACAGTGGGGCCTATATAACTGATATTTTGGTCTGTTAAACAGTAGAAGTGTTACCCCAGCTGAGCCTGGCACAGCTCTTGGTGCTTTTGATGGGGAATTTAGCATGGATTTGGCTGTAAAGATAGGAACTTCAATGAGAGAAAGAAAGAGCTTAAAGAAACATCATTTGAGAGGACATTTCAGTCCTTAAAGTTCTGTCATGCCTTTTTCAGACTTGGAGTTTTTCTGGTGGTAAAATTAATTCTGAAAATAGATTTTGTTCAAGTAGTTAGTACCCAGGTATTTGAAGCCTTTCTTCCTCTGCTTGGAAAATGATCCAAAAAGCTCAAAAGTTCAATTACAAAAGAAGTGATACACCTTACTTTTGGCCAGTGCAAAATATCCTGTGAATATCCTTATCTTCCATATACTTGTGTTTCCTTCCCTGCAAAAATCTCTTTGTGGTATTATCTAGTATCTTACACAGTAAAATTTTCCAGTGTTCTGCTGATTCCCTTGGATTAAAATCAAGTGACAGTCATTAAAATGTGTATTTTGGGGAGGTGTCATTCCCCAGCAGATTAAATTCTGCAGCTGATCTTTGATTCTCTGCTGATAAAACTTCTGAGTATGAACCTTGATAAGATGTTGCTTTAAGCACATCCAGGTATATCCATGATTATCCCAACCCCTGATTTTTTACAGCAGCAAAAATCTGGAGCACATCATCTGCTCCTTTCCAGAGAGCAAACCCTGGGTGTGATTTAGGCAGCAACAGCAGGAAAACCCTCACAGCTCTTACCTAATTATCCAAGAATCCAAATCAAGGGACAAAAAGGGACAATGTTGGCTTGTGTGTTCTATTTTCTAGGTCAAGATGTTGTTTTCAAGTGCCTTGGAGAGAATATTCTTCAGAATGCCTTTGAAGGCTACAATGCTTGTATCTTTGCCTATGGGCAAACAGGTGAGTGCCAGAGGAAGGGAGAAGTGTTTCCTCCAAAGGTGTTGTGTTCTTTCCACAGCTCTTGTGACATTGTTTGAGGACAAATACCTTCTAAGATAGATAAGAAATGTTTTCCTCTTTTGTAATATCAGATATGATGTGGGGCAGGATGAGAAGTAAGATTTTGTTGCTGCTGGCTACCCTTATTTCTCACACTTCATGTTCTAATCTTTGGCATGACCATGACTGTCCTTGAGCTCAGAGCATCACTCAGATTTGCTGCTTCTGTGGTTAAAATAATCTTGAATTGTCATTTTAATGTAATGTTTAAAGAGTAATATGAAGCATTTTCTCATTGTGGATGTTAGTTGCTTGTCATCTGCAGTAAGGCTGTATTTACCTAAAAGTTTTCCAGCTCTCTGAAGCAAATTTCTTGTTTTCCTTTTCCTTTTAATTAAAATAGTCTTTAGCTCAGTGGTGTTTGGGTTACTTTAAGGGAGAAAACTGAACAAATACCTTTCACTGAAATGCAAAAAAATTTTAACCTCTTTTATTTCCTATTAGTATTCTGCACAGCAGGAACCTTTGTTGCATGTTCTCTAAGCACAGCTTCCCTCTCACAGGCTCTGGAAAATCCTACACCATGATGGGTACTGCTGATCAGCCTGGATTAATCCCTAGACTTTGCAGTGGGCTCTTTGAAAGAGCACAGAAAGAAGAAAATGAAGAGCAGAGTTTCAAAGTGGAAGTGTCCTACATGGAGATTTACAATGAGAAAGTCAGAGATCTCCTTGACCCCAAAGGGTATGGAATTTGTGTGTGAATGGCACTGTAGTATTTGTCCTACACTCTTCCTTTCCATAACCAGTTGGCCTTAATGGATCCCATCTAAAACATTTGCCTAGGATGGCTTTTGCTGCTTCCTGGTCTCAGCATCTCTTCATTATAAATCAAAACAAAGTAGCAAGACTAAAAGCTTGGAGTAAATTTACCTTTTGTGAAGTGACAGCACTGTCTGTGTCAGCTTTTTATGTTATAAAGCTTTTTTGTGTTTGCATTCTGGCCCTTGCTCTGTGCTTCAGTGGGTGTTTGTGAGGCCATCCTGTTTGAGATGTGTCATTGAGAAATGGACTTTGTGTAAATGTTGTCTGAAGTCAGTCATGTGCTTATAAATCCCTTTTTTTTCCCCCAACCAGAAGCCGTCAGTCATTAAAGGTTAGAGAACACAGTGTTTATGGCCCTTACGTAGATGGCCTATCCAAACTAGCTGTTGCTAGCTACAAGGTAAGGATCAACTTTATGAAAGGCTTATCTTGACATCCTAAACACCAGGTGCTGTCCCTTAAGCTGGACAGAATCACTAAAATGCTCCTTATCAGTAATCTTGCAGCTAGAGAGCTGTAGATTGTTGTGGGGAGAACAGGGCTGAGAGCAGAAACTCCCTTCATCTTGTGCTGCTCAATAATTCTGGAAGTCATTCAGCTGTTGAATGGAACAGATTTCCTCTCAGCCTTAAGATGAGTGCACACTGAAAGTGTTCTGTGATTCTTTCCAGGCCCAGGGTTAAGCTGAGACAGGCTCTCAGTGCCCCACTGTGTCACTTTTTGCCTGTCATGCTCTGCTCAGTCATTTCCCTTCCCAGTGGCACACTCTGGAATTAGGAACTAATGGTTGTTTACTAATGGTTGTTTCAAGCAATTACTTGAGAGCATCACATGAAACTGGCTTGCAGGATAATAAATTTTCATATGTGCACTCACAAAATGCCCTGTTTTTTAGTGAGCATTAACTTACTCTGGGGAAAATGGATAAATATGGGATGGAATCTGTCAGCTTAACCAAAACATGAAAGTGCAATCCCACTACTGCAGTTTCTCCAGGTGTTCTTCCACCTCTCCTTGGTGGTTTCTGCTAAGACAGTACACATTTCATGCTTTGCCTTTCCATGTTGCCCAGCAGCTTTGTGTAATCCAGAATTTGGAGTCAATGGTCTGTGGTGGTCCTTTGTTTGACTGTTTATTTGAGTTGTTGTAGCATCACCCAGCTAGAGATACAGAAATAGAAGTTTAGCCCAAGACCCTGATAAGAACTATTTTAAAACACTAACTATTTTACACAATTGCTGTGAAACCCCAAAGCAGGGGAGCTGCACCTTTCTCAAGCATCACAACAGATCAAAGCACATAATGAACTCTTTAAAATTAGCAGGAATATAATGACCTGTTCAGCATGGTTGTGTTTTATAAACCTCTGAGCCTTCTGTCAATATTCCAGGTTCTCAGACCATGACAACTGAGGCTCAAATGTGACAGGGTTCAAACACAAGTTGCTGTTTCCTCACTTCTTTCTCTGCTTTTGAGTGTTGCTGTGTGCAGCCAGGTGCATTATTTGTTGATAATTTAATATCTGGGTTGAGGAGTGAGTGAAGTTATGACACTGTGGAGTTTTTAGCTTTAAAGGGGGGAGGGATCACTTTGATTTTTTTTCTTTATATTTTTCCCGAATAAACAAATGGGAGGCTTAGTGAGAAAATGCTGCATTTGACCAAGATGAGATGATTTTTGGAGGTAATTGGGAAGGATTTGAATGCAGATATGCTCATGGCTGTGAAAATTGTATTTAGGACATCGAGTCCTTGATGTCTGAGGGCAACAAATCTCGGACAGTGGCTGCCACCAACATGAATGAGGAGAGCAGTCGGTCCCATGCAGTCTTCAAGATCATCCTCACCCACACCCTCTATGATGTGCAGTCAGGGGTAAGAAAATCCACTTGCAGTGTCCAAATGTCAGGCTGAGATGTATTTGATTTATTTTATTTCTTTTTATTACATTATATCTTGCTTTAATGTATTTCACAGGAAAGGAAACACTTCTTTGGAAGCAGCAGTTTGTACTTAAGGCCAAAGATAAAATAGGTGAAAAATAGAAATATATCTGAGTATATACTTTTGGTGATCCCCTTCCAGTGGTTATTTCATGCAAATTTGTATAAATTATCAGCTTTCTAAATAAATGCAAATTTGTATGAATGATCAACTTTCTAAATTGAAAAAAACCCTACTTTTAAATATTTTGCTTTGTATGCTATTAATGCTCTTATGTGTATATATTAAATACTGAAAAAGCATTTAAAGCTGAAAATATTTAATTTATGTTTCCTTATACATAAATAAGCCTTGGAGGAGTGAGTGAAATACATTATGTCAATATTATTTAGTCCCTCACAGAAAATGGTGATAAACTGGAATGAACTGAAAGAAGTCTCCTTAAACTTCATTGGTAGATTCTGTGCTTGAACAATTCTTTAATATTTTCAAAGCCTTTGAGAAATGTTGAGTGTGCACAGAGCAAATCTGAGCCTAAATATTGGATATATTGGAAACCATAGCAAGAATCTGGGGGTTTTTTCCCTCCTAATTTTTCAGTTTCCACCAATCTTCTTATCCACACAATTTTCCTCATCCTTTATTTGGGATTTTTTTCCCTTTGCATTTCAAATCAGCATCACACTGTGCTGAATTTTTTTTATTTTTCCATAATTTGTCATTCCAATTTTGCTGTGGCTCTTCTGCTTTTTTGGCTCTTCTGGGTTTTTGTGTGGTCCTGCTCAGCCTGGATGCAGAATGATTGTGATCTCTGCACCTTCCAGTGACCTCTGTGTGAAATTCTGCAACAGATTTCCCTGTTCTCCCATCTGCTGCTCCTTTCAGTCCTGGAAATGACACATTCCATGATCACATCATATTTTGATAGGTTTAGGGTGGCATTTTTTGAAACTTTATTGATTTTAGTTATCCTGTTCATTCATGGGAGCCCAGTACTTTGCATTGGGATCCTGAGATGCTGAAGGTGCTGCAGAAGAACATGACTTGTTCTCAAAGACAGTTGGCTCTTCAATTTCAAATTGATTTAGGGAATTCATGGAGTGAATTCTGACATCTTCAGAATGTCATTTTGGGTCAAATGAGATGAAAGGATTGGTAACAAAATCTGCGTTTCAGGTTTAAATACATAGGTGGGATCGTGTTCCAGGAGGCTGATAAGGGTAAAGGAAACTTTGCAATTGTGATTATTTATGTAAATCATAACATGGCTCCCATCAGATTCATTCATGATCACTGAAAACCAGAAGAAACCCTGGTATAAAATCTGAGGATTTTAGGAGACTGTTTTCAGGGTGGGATTGTGAACCTCATGTCTCTGCTTGTGACTGCTTTGGCAAAACTCTGAATTTTTCATGGTTCAGCACTTCCTTACTTTGCCCTGTGTACATCTCCTCTGGAGATTTCTGAGCTATTTGAAGATACCAGAGTGACTTCACATCATCCATGACTTCACTGCTGTTTCAGAAGCAGCAGGTAGTGACTTAGCACAGGACACTGCTCAAATCCAGTGATTCTCAAAGGGGTTGGAACAAGAGTTTACACCAAAAACAAAGTTTGATTCCTGTTGTAAAATATATCAGACAATGTAACTCGATTGAAGTGACCTAACAGGGGCTGTTCTCTGGTTCCCTCCCCAGACATCAGGTGAGAAGGTGGGCAAGCTCAGCCTGGTGGACTTGGCAGGCAGTGAAAGGGCAACTAAAACTGGTGCTGCAGGAGACAGGCTGAAAGAAGGAAGCAACATTAACAAGTAAGACTTTGAGATGATTTATTTTCCTTTTTTCATCACCATTTCCTGCTAAATACAGCCTGCTTGTAAAACAGGATGAAGCTCCTGTAGTCAATTTTCTCCTTACCTTCTTCTGTAGTCAATCTTTTTCCTTTCACTCTCTCTATTTCTCCTTCTGACATGCAGTACCCTTGGCTATGGGAATAAGATCTCCATCTTGTAAAAAACCATTTGTGTTCCTGCAGCTGCCACGAGTTTCATTGTGAAGAACCTGATTATTAAAACTCAAAACATACTGAAAAAAATAGTAGTGGAGCTTTTGTGGAGAAAGAATGATCAAAATTAAACTATGGTTTGTTTTTTTTTTCCTCAGAGCATGTTTTTGAAGAGAAAGACACTGTCTAAATATGCATTTGACTTATGAATATTTACCCTTGTTAATAAGTGCTTGTGTTCTCTGGGCAGATCCCTCACAACTCTGGGGCTGGTTATTTCTGCCCTGGCAGATCAGGCTGCTGGCAAGAACAAGAACAAATTTGTTCCATATCGTGATTCTGTGCTCACTTGGTTACTTAAAGTAAGTAAGTTTGTTTGTTTTTTTTTTTTAATCTTCTTTTATTTAAAGTGAAATAAAAGAGAGGAAATGGGGAGAAGAGTCTCATGGAATGAAATCAAAATTCTGTGCTTTTTGCCTCATTTTCTGGGTTTTATGCTAACCATAATTGTCTTTGCAAAATGAGGTGGATGTTGACCATTAGTATCTCTGCAGATTAAATATGTTCCCTGTCTTCTGCTGACCTGCAATGGCCTAAGGATTAAGGAACTTTAAAAATAAAATTAAAAGCAGTATATATTTTATGGGTCAGTGTAAGTACAGCTTCACACACAACCTTGGGGCTAATGTAATTTGGGTTATTTCTGCATGCAGCTGATTTTATATACTGGTATGATTAGCTCTGAAGATGGTGATTAAGACTATTACCTTTTCCTAATTGTCTAATTTAATTGTTAAGATATTCTACTTTTGCCAGGAGAGTATAATTGCAGAGCATTTTCCCAGTTTACAGTCTGAGGAACAGGTCAGGAGACTTTAGAGCTGGTGTTCATGTGAAATGAGCTGTTAAATAATTTTCTGAACTGCACAGGATTCTTATTTGGTCTTATTTTGGGGAAAAATGAGTGTATCATGATGGCACTTGGATGAAGATCTGTACAGTCTAAATGTAGAAACCCAAATTGTTAACTATGAGATTTATATATGTCAAATTTCTTTTTTTTTCCCCTTGTGCTTTGTTTAGTTGTTATCTAGGAGCAACTGAGATACATATTAGGAGAAGAAACTGATTTGTGGCATCATCAGCCTTTCTTTGTCCTCTTACTTTTTTTGTGTATTTTATTGTCTTGGCTTCCCCACCCTTTCTTAGCAATGTTTTTAGGTGTTGTTTAAATTTCACATCCCTAGGATTTAACTGCATGTGTGGAAAGAAAAGACAAAGTGACTTGCAAGTTGTATAGAAGTGTGAAGATAAAAAAAAAAAAAAAACAACACCACATTTTTCCTTGCAGAGATTTGAAAACAAAGTTTAATTCAATGCTTAAAAAAACAAAAACTCTACTTTTTTGACACATAAACCTTCATTTTCCTCAGTGCTGCCTTTTAATGAACCTTTTAGCATGACTTGTGAAATGATTTATCCCTAACAGATATGGACATCAAATAACCATGTAAAACTCTAAATGGCACATCACAATATCTGAGTAAAACAGGTCCTCATAGCACAGTGTTCTTGCACTGATTTTTGTATATTATATTATATTATTTGTATTATTTTGTATTTATTATTGTACTGTATTTACACTGAGTTTTTACTCTCACTCATAAGCAACAAGTGATTTTTTTTTTTTTTTGGGCTCTCTGCAGTGATGACAACAAAGGCACTGCTCAGCTTCACTTCCCCCTGATGCTCTCAGGGTTCCTGATGTGGCTGCAGCAGGGTGGAAACCTCCCTCATGAATTTCCAGCCTTGTTGGAATTAGTTCTGCTGCTCCATTTCTAAACAAATCCAGGGAGCAGACTGCAATTCCTGTTCAGCACCTGTCTGAGGCATTGTGGCCATAGTGCCTGTGAGCCCATTTTTGTTCTGCCTCCTTTCAGGCAAACCCTCTTTGTGTCCAACATCAGCCACATTCATGGCAACAAAAGGCTTGGGGGCTTTTGGGTTTTTTTTAACAAACAAACTCTCATTGAAACTTTGTTTTGAAGGGGGGAAAATGTAAACTTTTTTTTTTTTTTTTTTTTTTTTAATTAGAGATCAAAGAAGGGATTTATTCATTTAAAGAGGCCTCTTTGGACAGTCCATGAGATGGTGGGCTGTCCTTTCTCCCTGCTTTTCAACTTTGAATTATGATACCAAAGCAGACTAAATGTGTTCTAACTGCAGGAATATCTGTCACACAGTGTCTCTTCACAAATGTAAATCAGTTCAGGACACCTCAAGATCTGACACTTTTTGCTTAGTTTTGTTGAGGATTTTAGACAAAAGTGCCAGGTGAAAAATATCATCTTGAGCAGTGGCATCAGGTTACGTGCAGGGAGCAAAATAACTTTGTCAGTTCTGTATCTTCTTGTTTTAATCAAATTGTTTGGCACAAACATCTTGTTTTCCATGTTAATCAGAAGCCTGATGGCTGCTATTAAAATATCATTTCTGAGCTCTACATTTTGAGTTGTTTTCACAGTAATCTTGCTGCTAGAGGAGAAAAAGCTAGTTAATTCTTAGAAATAACTTATTTATTTCCATTCTAACACATGCAAACCCAGCCTTGCCAGGCTCATTTACAAACTCTCTATTAATTAGAGGCTGATTTGCTAGTTTTTCACCTTTTTTGCTTATCATTAAAGAAACCATTAAAATCAGCACATGGGTTTTATATATAAAACTTTATCAGACAGTCTGGCATTGGGCTTGAATTGCTACAAGAGGGACTTTGCCCAGTTTATAATGGTTATATTGTGGGTTCTGGTGTATCACTGTTACACTGTTCTCAGCTGCCTCTACAGCAGAGTTGTAATTCAAATAATGAATTCATCTGGTTTTTGGAGCTAATTAGTGCAGTGAGGGGCATTCTCAAAGTGCAAACTGTTAAGGTTGGATTTGGGAGGGGAGTACCTGGCTGGCTCCCTGCCAAACTTCAGCTTCTTATGTGGAACAGGGATTGCAGTTGCAGGGTGTCATTCCTAATTATTGGCCAGGGAATCCCGTGGAATGATTCATTAACACTCCTAGTAGTCTTAAAGTTTTCAGTTAAAAAACCTTTCTGTGGTACAGAGGGGACCCTCCCAAGCCATGGATTAATTTGGAGTAAACATTGGCTAATCCTTGGATGAGAAAAGTCACGGTGAAGTCAGTCAAAATTCTGTTCTTTGGCACTGATTTCTGTATAAATACACTTACCTGCATGTGCTGTGTTGAACACTATAAATACAGAGAGATTTATGTTTCATATGAGCTCCATGCCCTTTTGCATGACCAGAGACAGCCAAGTGCTGCCAACAGCCTGACTGCTGTCAAACTGGTTTAGGCATCACACAGCCAAAAAGAGAGTCTTGGGGAAATACTTAAAGGGGCATTTTAATGATTGCTGGGGAAAGCTCCACATGTGCTTTGCAACTGAAATGGTTTGACAAGCAGCTAATGCAATCAGATTGTTCTAATGGCAATGCCTGACCTACATTTCATGGGTTATTGAAGATGAAAATTAAGACCGTGGTTTGTCTCAGAAAGAGATATTGGGTAACAAAAAAACAAACAAAACCCACCCCAAAATTCCAAACAGACCAAAGATACCAAACTGCCAAACAGAAGAAAAAAAATCTGCTGCACAATTGAAACCAGAATATTTTATCTTTATATATCTATATTTGGCCAAAATTATAAACCATATTCTTATGGTCAATAAAAATATTGAATCCTTCCTTCCTTCCTTGTTTCCTTCCTTGTTTCCTTCCTTCCCCTCCTTCCTTGTTTCCTTCCTTCCCCTCCTTCCTTGTTTCCTTCCTTGTTTCATGCCCTTCTTCTCTCACAGCCAAATTCCAGGAGAGTAATTCCTTATGTAACAGTTTAGATTTGTGAGCTGTGCCAGTGGGAGGAAGGGAAGGATCCTATTCTGAACGTTTACAGGAATAAAATCAGCTATATTGTTTATGAAGAGATATTTCAGTAATTCATTTCTTGAAGACATCTGTCTTCTAGTCTTTAAAATGACATCATCTGTATTCATCATGGTTTTTCCTCAGCTCCCTTGGTAGTATCTGAGAAGTTCAGTGCTGAAGTGTTTACATTTCTGGTAAAGCAGAAAACACAGAAAGAAACCTTTGAAATCTTTACCAGACCTTTAAAGCCCAAAACAGGGTCTTTTATTCATTCCTGTCCAAGAATGTCAAAAGCCAAGAATGACATTTTCTGAACAAGCTTTCAAAACTGAACACTGAAAATCATGGCTTTTTCTTAACTCACACAGCTTAAACTCTTAAGCCAGCTGTCCTGGTTTGAAGGACAGGTGTCTGCCAGTAAAGGCAGGAGCTTCTCTCTGAAATGGAGAATGTAAACCCCCTCCCTCCAAATTATTATAATTTGGAAATTAAGGGGTGCTCAGTCAAAGATACAGGAATTAGCAATAACAGTTCTTTACTAGGAAAATTAAAATAGAAATACAGGATTACAAAGAACAATCCCAAAGCACTGCCAGAGTCAAAATCCAAGCTGACACCCGTCAGTCAGTCAGGGTGTTGGCACAGTCCCATTCCATGGTGGCTGCATCCTCCTGCAGTGGCAGATGTGGTTCAGCTGGAGCAGTGCTCCTGGAGAAGGTGCAGTTTCCTCTGAAGGTGCAGGGATGATGTGGAAAGGTCCAGTTTTCCTCTGGAATCCAGTGGCAAAGGCTGCTCTGGTGTTCCAAATGTCAGTTTTTCTCTGGGTAGGAAAGGCTTGGCTCCTCCCCTGGCTGGAGCATCTCCCATGGGATGATGGAATTTTATCAGCCATGCCCTGGGACTCACTGGCCATGAACAGGAGATCTCTCCTGGAGGGAGGATGGGCTGTGGCAAAGATAAAGATGATTGCCCCAGCTGGTTTAAAGCTGGCCCATGAGCAGATAATGTGTGCCATGGAGATCAGGGGCACTGCCCCAGCTGGTTTAACAGATGGGGACAGAACACACATTTCTGGTCACTGTATTGCAACCCAAGACACCAACAAACCAAAATAAAAACATTGATTTTTAAACATGACCCTCTCAACCTTCCAGGACAGCCTGGGAGGCAACAGCAAGACAGCCATGGTGGCCACGGTGAGCCCAGCAGCCGACAACTACGACGAGACGCTGTCGACGCTGCGCTACGCGGACAGAGCCAAGAACATCGTCAACCACGCCGTGGTGAACGAGGACCCCAACGCCCGCATCATCCGCGAGCTGCGCGAGGAGGTGGAGAAGCTGCGGGAGCAGCTCACCAAGGCTGAGGTACCGACTCGTTAGTGTGGAAACAATCACAGGGTGATTGTGGAAACACACAATCGCAGGGTGATTGTGGAAACACACAATCACAGGGTGATTGTGGAAACACACCATCAGAGGGTGGTTGTGGAAACACGCCGTCACAGGGGGATTGTGGAAACACGCCATCACAGGGTGATTGTGGAAACACGCTGTCACAGGGGGATTGTGGAAACACACCATCACAGGGGGATTGTGGAAACACACCATCACAGGGTGGTTGTGGAAACACACCATCACAGGGGGATTGTGGAAACACGCCATCACAGGGTGATTGTGGAAACACACCATCACAGGGTGGTTGTGGAAACACACCATCGCAGGGGATTGTGGAAACACACCATCACAGGGGGATTGTGGAAACACACCATCAGAGGGGGATTGTGGAAACACACCATCGCAGGGTGAATGTGGAAACACACCATCACAGGGTGATTGTGGAAACACACCATCACAGGGGGATTGTGGAAACACGCTGTCACAGGGGGATTGTGGAAACACACCATCACAGGGTGATTGTGGAAACACGCTGTCACAGGGGGATTGTGGAAACACACCATCAGAGGGGGATTGTGGAAACATTGTGGAAACACACCTGTCACAGGGGGATTGTGGAAACACACCATCACAGGGTGATTACATGCAGGTGCTTTTATTGAGGAGCTCTGGGAATCAGGGGTACAAATCCAATCTGACTCCCACATGGATTCCACATGTACGTGTTTTACACCCTTTTCTTTATATAACTATATATTAATTATTAAACCCATATTGTTCTGTTGTATACATTGATCTTATCCAAGCACGTATTCTTGTAGCTTTCATCACAGAATCACAGAATAATGAGCTTGGAAGAGATCTCTAAGATCATCGAGTCCAAGCTATATTTTAACACCTCAGTTCAGAGTCTAGGCTATAGCACCAAGTGCCATGTCCAGCCTTTTCTTAAACACATCCAGAGATGGTGATTCCATCACCTCTCTGGGAAGAGTGTTCCAGTGCTTTATTATTCTTTCGGTGAAAAATTTTTTCCTAACATCCAACCTATACCTCCCCTGCCATAGCTCGAGACTGTGTCCTCTGGTTCTGTCAGTTGCTGCCTGGTGGCAGAGACTGACCCCCACCTGTCTACAGCCTCCCTTCAGCAAGTTGTAGAGAGCAATAAGGTCACCTCTAAGCCTCCTCTTCTGCAGGCTCCCCAAACATCCTTTCTCATGATTCTTGTTGTGATTATATCATTTCTCATGATTCTTATTACGATTAAACAATAATTATATTCAATTACCAAACAATCATTATATTTAACAATTGTATTATTTATCATATGATGATGATGCAGGTGCAGATAAAGCTCAATGTTCGTTCCCAGGGCCTAGTTCCCTTTCCCAGGCCTACCAGACCCAACCTTTCTTTCCACCCCCTGAATCTATTGTATACAATTCCCATGTTTTAGAAACATTTTTACCCTATGCTATCAAACTAGGAGCCCTGCAAACCCCCATGAACCCTCACAGCTCTCCAAAAGGAATTCCATTGTAGGGCATCCAGGGGATGCTTCAATCTCCTTTCTTATAATTTTTTAATGTTTTTCCATGTGTCCTATCTTGAAATGTTGATTGGATTGGGATGGTCTGCCCAGGGAGGTGGTGGGGTCACCACCCATGGATGTGTTTAGAAAAAGATTGGATGTGGCAGTTGGTGCCATGGTCTAGTTGAGGTTTTAGGGCATGGGTTGGACTCTGATCTTGAAGGATTCTTCCAACCCTGTGGTTCATTGAGATACTGAACACCTTGTTGAGCATTCTTGGTTTTACTCTGTGATGCAGAGGACTTCCAGTTACAACTTGATGATTTCAGGCAGAGCTCTGACAATATATTTTACAAATTCATCATGGCCACATCCTGTGAGATGTGACTTCAGTTAAATAAAGTTTCCTTGCTTGTTTCCAGCTGTTGAATCTCTTACAAACACTAGGCAATATCTCTCTCCCACTCCCTGAAGGAAAGTTGTAGCCAGGTGGGGTTGGTCTCTTCTCCCAGACAACCACTGACAGGATGAGAGGACACAGCCTTAAGCTGCACCAAGGGAATTTTAGGCTGGACATTAGGAAAAAATTTTTCACAGATAGAGTGATGAAGCACTGGAACAAGCTGCCCAGGAAGGTGGTGGAGTCACCATCCCTGGAGGTGTTTAAAAAAGACTGGATGTGGTACTCAGTGCCATGGATTAGTTGATAAGGTGGTGTTGAGTCATAGGTTGGACTCTGTGATCTCCAAGGTCTTTTCCAACCTATTTTGTGATTTTTCCTGCAGTGAAATTTCAGGAGAAACACAGTCTAAATGTTAGATGGAGGCCAAGAATTACTGTAATTCTGAGCTCTATTCCCAAAGGGACAGAGCAATGGTGATGTAATCCCTGTGGTTTGCAGTTCAGAAAAATTATGATTACAGCATTTGCATCACGAGGTATGCAGGGAATGCTGGCTGTGATACTGCAAATGACTTGTGGCTTTTGGACTCTCCTCATTTAAGCTGTATCTATATGAGTTTCTTTAAGGTATCTCAAGTTAAATATCATAATATTAAATACCTAAAAATCCCTCTAAAATATCAGCCACAGACTCAACAGTACTCTGAGAATTGCAAGTAATCCCCATTTGTCTTGTTTTTTAGCATTACTCCCAAAATAATGGCAGCTGTCCAAAGTAATGAAGTAATGTTTCCTAAGGATGAAATAATAAATATTTCCTTTCCCAAGTATTAAAATCCCACCCTAGTTGTCATCCCAGTGGCATTGACAAAGAACAGAATAAAACCAGAGCAATTTGCTGTTAAGAGGCTGCACAGTAAAGGTCAAACCCCACATTCACAGCCTTGTGCTCCTTTCAGTTCATTACATTTGTTGCCCATCTAATTGTTCTTACAGAAATGTGCATAAATAACTTCCTGAAGTGAACAAAAGCACTGACTCATTATGACAGGTTACATTTTCAAAGCTCATTTCCAGATATAGAAGTTGGCAAGTTGTGGGTTTGGGATTTTTTACCTTTTGGTGTCAGTGTCCTTTTCTCTCCTAAAAAGCCAGAAGAGAACTTGACAGCTGACTTTCCCTTCTCAGAGTATGGAATTATCCTCTTTTACCCTTTCCTTTTATAATCCATGCATTTTGATTTTTTTTAAATTTTTTTTTTCTGGGAATTCACCTGCTTCCAGCAGAAAAGCAGCCTGTGGGTCTGAGATCAGGCTGAGCTCATTTCTTTGGGGTTTATTTGGGCATTGTAGGGAATGAGGAGAGTTACTCAGGTCATTGTACAGCTGAAATGTGTGAAAATGTTCTTTAATTGTCCAAAGAAATGGACAAATTAAACCTTGAGAATATCTGGGCTTCATCATTCTGCCTGGTAGTGTCCACCCTTTTGCACTGATCGTGTTTTTTCTGGCATTATGATTTTTTGTTTGGGAAGTTGGCTTCATTTCCCTTCCTTTATGGAGTTCAGAGAATCAAGGAGTGGTTTTGGGTGGGAAGGGACCTTCAATCTCATCCAGTGCCACCCCCTGCCATGGGCAGGGACACCTCCCACTGTCCCAGGTTGCTCCAAGCCCTGTCCAACCTGGCCTTGGACACTTCCAGGGATCCAGGGGCAGCCACAGCTTCTCTGGGAATTCTATTCCAGGGCCTCCCCACCCTCCCAGGGGACAATTCCTTCCCAAAATCCCATCCATCCCAGCCCTCTGGCAGTGGGAAGCCACTGTCCTGTCCCTCCATCCCTTGTCCCCAGTCCTTCTCCCTTTCACCCCATATTTAAAGCAGAAAAAGCCCACACAGGACACATCAGCTGACAGTTCCTAGACTGTTGTGTCTTGAGGCAGAGGAAACTCCTTTCTTAAAACAGGATTTTCCAATCCTGGCAAGAAAAGTTCCTTTTCTTGAAGGAACTGCAGTGTAATGAGGCCTCTTTGATCTGGGTTCCTCTGAGGAGTTTTGGGTTTGTGGTAAGGGAATGTCTGATGCTGGAGGACGATGCTCCCATTGTTTAATTGGCATTGCATCAATGCCAACCAGCCAAACCCATGTTCTTCATTAGCAGTAATGAAATAATGACATGAGGAAGTCCACAGGCTTTTTGATCAAGGTTAGTAGAGGAGGAAATGCCAGTATGGAGATGGAAGTTTAAAAATCATAGAAGAGTTTGAGTTGGAAGGGAACTTTTAAAGCTCTTCTAGACCAACCCCTTCCACCATCCCAGGCTGCTCCAAGCCCCATCTTTGGACACTTCCAGGGACAGGGGGATGCTGAGACCCTTTCAGTTTTTGGGGGGCCATGAGATTATTTTCTTAGGGTAGTCCTCGTTTGAAACATGGGCCTTTGAATATTTCACCAGAAAAAGTCAGAGCTGTGGCAAATTAGCAAGAAAATGGAATTCTAGTGTCCAGAAGTACATTGCAAAGCTTCCTTTGATACTCAGTCTGTAAACTGTGTGTAGAAATGCAGAGGTGTAGAACTAGAAGAGCTGCATTTCTGCTATAGAAAAATACTGCACACATCATTTAAAAATGAGAAATAAAAATATTTTGGTGGTGTGGCTGTTTACTGAGAGGTGAGATGTCATTTTGAGGGCACATAGCCAGAGCCAGCAGGATCTTTAAAAATGAAACTGGTTTTAATATGAATCACTTGAGATGTAGAAATAAGATTAGTTTGTGTGTATCTTTGTGTAAATCTGCCAGTATCATGTAATTGGTTTGTGTTGAAGCACATAAACTCCATGTTAACATCTGTACTTGAAACTAATTAAAAGAACTTTTTTGGTGGATTCTGCCTTTACATGCAATGTGTGTTTTAAAGACCCCTTTACTTACTGCTAAGTGTGCCTTGAAAAATGAGTCATGTTGCCTTTATTCCCCCATCTGTGTGGCTGCAGAGGGAAAAAACACAAAGCACAACAAGCTTTTCTTGTTTCATTTGCTTTCATTCCTGCAGGCTATGAAATCACCAGAATTAAAAGAACGATTGGAGGAATCAGAGAAGTTGATTCAGGAGATGACCGTGACCTGGGAAGAAAAATTACGAAAAACTGAAGAGATAGCTCAGGTTTGCAGCTTGCTTTCCTCCTTCCCTGCCCCCATTTTTTATGAAAAATAGGTTTGTTTTCTTTGTCTGTCAGTTCATAGAGGTTGTCTGAGTCTCTCCCCACATTTATGGGTAAGTAGGTCAAGCTTGCTGCCCTTTTGAAAAGCTTCACTTAATTCCTGTGATAGATGGGTGCCTCCCAGATTACCACTCCAGTGACAATAATAAATTGTCACTGTATGCAAATGGAGGAGTTACTTAAAACAAAAAAAAAAATCCACGGGTGAGAGGATTACAGGGTTTTTTTATATTCTTCAGGCAGTAAAATTGTTTGTGATGAGGGAGCATTGAGAGCATTCAGTGCAAGGTTGTGGACTGAGTGCCTCAATGCACCAGGCAAAGGGCATTCAGAATGATAAAAAATAGAGCTCTTGAGGATCTCTGTGTGTTTTAATAGCTCCTAAACTGATATTTAGGGGCTCAGACCATAACTGGAGATGATTAGGTTGGAAAAATGATGCAAGTCACCATGGTTATTGCATGACACTCCTGGTTCTTCCCACACAAATGCTGATGTATATATTTGCAGAGGGGAGCTTTGGAGGGGGAGGAGGTGATGAATGGTGTGTAATAAATAAGGGGAGAAGGGAGCCTCTGGTACAAAGCCCTCTTGTAGATGCCACAATCAGAATAGACTCTGTTGACTTTGGTTTTAAAGATCCATTGTAAGAAGTGCTGCCTGTGACTATGAGGGCTTCCTGCCTTTCAGTGCAATTCCTCCCTGTGTATAAGGGTGGGAAAAAAATAAAATACAAAATAATAATAGTAAAAAAAATCCTGCTCTTATCCTACACAATAGTTTCTGAATGTGTGAGGAGGTTGAAAAACCAAAGTAATGGACTCAGCTCTCCAGACTAAATGTGCCTTGATGTTTGCATGTTGCTGCTTTATCTCTTTGCCTTTCTGTCTCTGAATTCCCAGCCTGGTAGGATGTTTTAGAGGTGGGAGTTTCATGAGCCTTGAAAAAGGGATAATTTTTCCAGAGGAGGAATAAGGACATGTGTTTGTGCAGCACAGGCTGTTCCAGGACTGTTTGGAAGTCACTGGAAGCCACTCTGTCATTCCCCTCCTCACCTGGACAGGGGAGAGAAGATGTTACAGAAGGTTCCTGGGTTGAGATAAGGACAGGAGAGATCAATCATCAATTACAGTCAGGGGCAAAACTGATTTAACTGGTGAAAATGAGTTTAATTTGTTACCAATCAGATCGGAGTAGGGTAATGAGAAATAAAAACTAAATCTTAAAACATCTTCTCCCTCTTCTCCTTTTTTCCCAGGCTCAACTTGACTCCTGATTTTCTACTTCCTACCCCCAAGTGGGACTGGGATGTGGAGAAAGGGGGCTGTACCCTGTTCCCTACATGTTATCTCTGCTGCTTTTTCATCTGTCTGTCCAAATGTGTCAGGGTAGACAGGGTGGAGGGATATTTGTAAATCTTTGAGGAAAGGATGATTCCTAATAAAGAGCAAGGATGATCAAAAAGATTTCAAAGCCTTAAACACCAGCCACAGGAACAGGCAATTTTTCACATTTGCAGTGAGCATTTGACATACTTTTAATGTATTTTTTTTTCAATGTTTAATTTAATTAACATTAGGTCTTGAGAAAAAATTAACAGGAACTGGCTCTTTTTCTCTCTGTTAATCCTGTGAGATTCACATTGTGGGCCAAGTTCTCCTTAGGGCAATATGTGCTTTATCTCTGTAGATAATAAGGATTTTTGTGAACTTCAGAGCCTGGCACTGGTGATGGGAAGAGAGATCTTTGACATCACACTGCAGTTTCTGCTCTGTTCTTTGTTTTCTCTCTCTCTCACACACACATGACTTTTCCTTACAAGGACATTATGTTGGGTTTGGAAGCGTGTGGGGAGACAGGGAACAGAAAAATCAAGAGCAAGTTGTGCCATTTCTTTGCAGTTTTAATCTTGATTAGAGCTGGTATAACTGAGCAGAGAATGATCCTGAATATTATGACATACTCAGTTTTTAAATATAGAGCACACTGATAGGTAAAGATAAACATTCCAGGATTATTCCTACATTATGTAATTTGATATTTTTAAAAGTCTCAGCAGCACAGGGAAAGCACTGTAGGTCTCTTGTATGTTTTTTTACTTATTAGTTTCAGTCTCTCCTGTTTCTGTTTCCTCCAGTAAATCCTGTGAGAACCCTCCCATATTTATTTCTATTTTTTATTTTTTTATTGCTGTTGCAGACGTGAGTCTCACTTCAGTTTCTCTCTGATCCTGGAAACAATCCTCAAACTTTTCTATCCCAGTGGATTTTTTTCTATAGAAGAATCACTTTCTGTTCCTAAGTCAGAAATGTTTAATGTTTCTCTTTCATTTCTCTGGTCTCACCCAAACCCTTCCCTTTGAGAGATGTACATTTCTGCACAGTAATGCTTTGTTGGGCATTTCTATGAAGTCTTTTGACAAGAACAAAACACCATCCAAAATGCTGCTATTCTTGTTCAGCAGGAAGTGTTCTTTGCATTACTTAAATAGCAGGTTGCCAGTTTTTTGTCATTTTGATTGCTCTGGAACAAAGGATAGACATGGAGCTTGGCTTGGCAAGGATTTAACTTAACTTGTTGCTTTTTAGCTGGAAAGGGAGAATAAAGGGCTCTAGAGATGGCTTTGTGGGAGCATTTTGCTCTTCCAGTGAGGTCATGGAGAAGCTCTGCAGTGCTGCAGGAGGCTGCTCCCTGCTGCTTTCATTTCCCACTGGGAATATGGGAATGCTTGGGACCAAAGCTCTGAGAGCAGAGGGGCGAGGACAGGAGGAATCACAGATACCCCTGATCAGAGCTTGGTCGAAATGAGCCTTCTGTGCCTCACCTGTTGCACAAGGAAGAATTTCCTGTTCTAGAAGTGTCAATCCATCATTTTTGCCCGGTGGCTCTGGAAGATGGGAATGGATTTCTGAAGGGTTGAGCATCAATCCCATAAATTTTGATGGCTGCTCTCTTCCAGGAGCGTCAGAAACAGCTGGAGAGCCTTGGCATATCCCTGCAGTCCTCTGGAATAAAAGTTGGGGATAATAAGTGCTTCCTGGTTAATTTGAATGCAGATCCAGCTCTCAATGAACTCCTGGTGTACTATTTAAAGGTAAAAATTTATCTTTGTATGTACAAATTTTTTTTTAATGTCAGAAATGGGCCGTTAATTCATTTGGCTGAGGTGTACTTGGAGAGTTTTATGAAACTATGTATCTAAAAATATTAAGAATTTTATGAGTATAATCTTTTTTATTTCAACTAATTCTTTGTAGCACAGGAAAAAGTTTAGGGAACAAAACTTTATTTTTTGGTTTCTTTGGCATTTTTAAGAAGAAATTTAGACACATTCTTGAGAAATTGTCTCCTTCTCTGGGATGAAACTTTTTATTGGTTGGGGTTTTTTATGCAAACTTTCACAAGCTTTTAACCCTGAAATTGTTTTATATGAAGGTTGGGCATATCAGTAGTCAGCTTCTCCATGTGTAGTCTCAATTCTGGCTGCTGTCTTCAATTTACAAAATGCATTTTTAATCCTCTTCATGCAACTTGCCAGGAGTGAGAAACAAGTTCTGTTCTGTCTCAGCACTTCTGATGTGCACTCCCTGATTCTGATATTAACCATCAAAAACACATGATGTGACTTTTGGACCCTGTGCTGAAATATTTGGGCAGTTTCTTGTGGTTTTTACCAATTGTAGATGGAGAGCTCAGAAGGAGAAACAAGGTACAACCATTTTAAAGTCACATCTTGGGAGTGCAAGTTCTAAAAATTTCACAGCAAACGTTGGTGGTTTGAGCTTCACATTCATTCATTCATTCATTCATTCATTCACTCTCTTCCCTTTGAAGTGGGGGAGTAACTCTCAAAACAGCCACAGAATCAGCAATTAGGCTGAAAGATGGTTTGGGTTTAGTCAGTCTTAGGGAGTGTGTGATCCTCTTTTATATCAGCCATCATGGCTCTGCCATATCTCAATGGAAACAAGGGAAAACACTTTTTCCATGTTGTATCTGCTAAAAAAAACCCAAAAAAAACCACATTAAAAAGGAGAAAAGAGCTGAGGTTTTGGGAGAGGTTGGCTCTTTCCCAGACAACTTGCACATAAAATCCAGAGTGTGGCTCAGCTGTTAAATCACTGTCAGATACTGGGACAGATCCCACTTTGTCCCAGTGGTCACTGGGAACAAGGACAAGAGCAAGGCAAAGCTTTTGGCCCATCAGTGCCAGCAGGAAAAGTCTCAGGTGCTTCTGTGCTCTTTTTCTTTTCTAGGAAAAACTCCTTGGGGCAGATTTTGTCTCCTTCAATTAGTCTTTGTTATTTTTTTAATAACTCAGATTTGTCTTGCTCCTGGAGAATTTTGGTGTAAGAATCCCCATGCTTTGGAATAATGATGATAAAATTACTTGCAGCTGTTTTTCCTAAAATCTTGAGATTTAATTCAGAATATTTGCCCACATTCTTTCTGAGTGTGTATGGACCATGTCCTTCAAGTGCTGAACAACCTGAACTGACATGTCTAAATTGTCTGACCTCTTCCTCAAAAATTGTTTGGAGATGCCTAAAAAAAGAGATTTCTGTCCCAAAAGGAGGATCCAGCCCTGGCAGTGGTGGAGTCCCCATCCCTGCAGGGAATTAAAAGCCATGTGGATATGGCACTTGGGGACATGGGGCAGTGGTGGCTTTGGTGGTGCTGTGGGTTGGTTGGTCCTAAAGTGGTTTTTCCAACCTCAGAAATTTTATATATGGGGTAATCCTTCATCTGCCAAATCCCCCATATCTTGAGTATCCAGGAATTTCCTGAGATGTTGCTGAACCTCCATAATCACCATGGATCTGCCACTGTGAGCCTCACTTAATTCCTGCCTGAAATCCTTCATCCCTTTGGCTTCTACAGCATTCATAAGCACTGAATTTCTCCATTAAATCATAAAATTTTCTTCATTTTAATGTTTAACTTTTGCCTATAAACTTTCATGAGTGCTTCTTGCTTGTGGTAAGACAAAACATTGATTTGCTTCCCTTTTTCCCTTTAAGGGAAATATTGAACAGCTGTGAAATTTTGGGAGCAGATACCACAACATCAGAAGGAAGAATGGGTGAATTAGACCCTCTGCAATCCAGTGTTAACATCTGAATTAATTTTTCCCCAGGAGCACACGTTGATAGGCTCAGACAACTCTCAGGATATCCAGCTGTGTGGAATGGGAATTCTTCCTGAGCACTGCATCATTGACATCACCCCAGAAGGCCAAGTTATGCTGACTCCTCAAAAAAACACCAGGTGAAGGAATAAAATGCAGCCACAGCTGTTTGATAGTTGTCATTTTATCCAGCATTTTATGATTAATGATGCACAAAGATATTTGGAAAACAAACTTCTCTATCTCCTTCATAGTAAGAAAAATTCTGCTTCTTGTGTGCTGCTTTTACATTTTAATTGTCACCTGTTGTTCCTCTGTCAACTCGTGTTCCATTCCATTGAGATTTCTCTCAGGGAGGGGCTTTGTAGCCCAAATTTTTAAAGAGAAGATGAGTAAATTGCATGTGCTTTCAGCAAGTAGATACTCACTGATTTGCAGCTGTGTAGATGTAACTCCTATCAAAATTTGAATTCATTTTCTAGGAAATCTGTTGATATGCAAAGAGCTGCTGAGGCATTTGTTGCTTTATTCAATTAAGTAGCTCTACTTGAGCAGCAGCTGGCATATTCAGATTGATCACAAAATGACATGCAGAGTCAGCATCTCCAATCATTTCTTGTTAATACAAAAAAAAAAAAAAATTCAAACTTTTCACATTTACCCTGATTTGTGGCTGATCCTGCTTGGAGCACATTGGACTGGGTGACAGCCTGAGATACCCTTCAAATTTGAGTTATCCCACAATCCTATTTTCAAACTTAATCTGACTCTGAAATAAAAGTAGTTTCTGATTATTTTAATTGGTGTCTTTAAGCTATTCAGTGGCTAAGGTGTCTGTTTCTTATTCAAATATTTCTATTTTGTGTCAGTATTTCAGAGCAGTGTGCAAATGGTTTTTTTCTAGTGACTTTTTTTTTTCAGGCTGCTCATTTTTAAGCTCTAATTTTACTTCCTAGACACAGCTGGAGTAATATCTGTCTAAATGTGCTGAACTTCATGATGGGGGATCAAAATAAGCTGAATTTGAGGCATGTATGAAACAGCACTGGGTAGATCAGTGAATTTTCTGGGAATATTTTGCCTGTTTGCAATCCATAAATCTCTTCTCCTGCCTTTACTTGTTGCAGTAATGAAAGTAATATTAGGAAGGGAAAAAATTAAGCTTTATATAAATATATTTAGTTTAGCTTTTTTATCTTTTTGCAGGACATTTGTAAATGGTTCTGCTGTGGTGTGTCCCATCCAGCTCCACCATGGAGACAGAATCCTGTGGGGAAACAACCATTTCTTCAGGTAACAAAATTATTAAAGGAATTGTAAATTGGCATCTACTTTGTTTTGGTTTAAGGTACAAGGAAAGATGGGGATTATGAAAGCAATACTGATGTTGGATTGGTTTTTAGTGCTAAATATTTTTACAATGTCACTGTGTCTCTGTCCCCTGTAGTCCCAATTATATCTGTGACCTTCCTGTATCAGACAGGATCACTGGTAGATGTTTTCTGTTCTTGTACTTTGAAACTCTTTGAAGTGCTTCAAAAATCAGTGGATTTGAATGATAATCTAAAATTTTATTGCTTTATTTTATGCTTAAAAGGAGAACCCACATTAAAAAAAAAAAAAAAAAGATATCACTTCATGATTGCCCTGAAATTATTTGGATGTGGAATGACTAAAAAATGTCATGGTTATCTAAAGTGTATCTTTGGTAGTATCAGGTACTTAATTATGAGAATGTAGAATGGATTAATTAGTTTACCTTCTGCTCCTGTTTTTGCCCTGAGGAAAATTACACCCACAGGAGATGAATGCAATTGAAAGGAAAAAAAATCTTCTGATTTGGAGGCACTACTGAATTTTAACAATTTTTGAAAGCAACCCTGTGTTTCAGAGCTGAGCAATTAATAGTTCTTTAAAATTTTTTTCTCTTATTTAAAGGCTGAATTTGCCAAAGAAGAAGAAGAAGGCAGATCATGAGGATGAGGAGAGGGACAACTCCATGAAGTGCAGTAACAGTGTGGAGCAGCTGGATATAGATGGAGACAATTCCAGTGAGGTGTCCAGTGAGATTAACTTCAGCTATGAATATGCCCAGATGGAAGTCACCATGAAGGCTCTTGGTAGTAATGGTAAGGAGCCACAACAAGTATTGGCAATGTATACAAAATACAAAAATATTTGTGTACAAATATGTACAAAAATATAAAAATATTTGTGTACTAATATATGTACAAAAATACAAAAAGTATCCACAACATACAGTGGATAACCACTGACTTTTTCCCTTGTAACTTCCTTTTGGAGAGTTTTTCTTGTGAATGACTCATCACAGTCATTTTTATGCTTGAGGAGGGAAAAATAACCATGGCAGACTGTTTGGTTTGGCAGTTCTTGCTGAGGGGAAAGCCAAAAGTGGAATGCTGGTGGACCTGCAGTCTCAAATCAAAGTGTTTTCACTTGGCTGTTTATTTTTCTTGTGTTATGTCTCACTCAGGCATTAACTGCAGTGATTTCTGTCTCTGAAACCATGTTTTTGAGTTTTTGTGGTCTTATGTAGCTGTCCCAGAATGACATAATTTTGGGAAACAGGATGACCTTTTTTTTTTTTTTTTTTTTTTTCCCCAGTTTGGGCTTTTCCTTTTCTTACTTCTCTTAAATCATCTGCCCTGTAAACATTTTTTTTAAGCAGCACTTTTTAAACACACAGAAGAGTCTTCCTCTTTTTAACTGACACCCGTGCTCACACCACGCATTCAGGATGCTCCTCAGCATGGATTTCACTGTAATACTTGATTTCCAAATTCTTCCTAGACCCCATGCAGTCCATCCTGCAAAGCCTGGAGCAGCAGCATGAGGAGGAGAAGAGATCAGCTCTGGAGAGGCAGAGGCTGATGTACGAGCACGAGCTGGAGCAGCTGCGGCGCCGCCTCTCTCCCGAGAAGCAGCAGTTCCGTAGCATGGACAGGTTCTCCTTCCACTCCCCCAGCGCCCAGCAGCGCCTCAGGCAGTGGGCAGAGGAGAGGTGGGTCACCCCCTGCCACCAGCAGGAGGGTTCAGTCAAGTTTCTGCAGTGAATTTCCAAGATTCACCACACTTACAGCAAATTTCTGTGAGGACGCGGCCAAAATATTTATCTGAGAATTCACAGATAGAACAGGTTGGGTTGGAAAGGACCTCAAAAACCACCCAGTTCCACCCCTGCCATTATCCCACCTACTTTCCACTATCCCAGGTTGCTCCAAACACTATCCAACCTGGCCTTGAGCACCTCCAGAATAACCAGACCTAAAATGGTAGAAAATACAAGAAATGAAGAGTTCTGGCTTTGTGATTAAGGAGAAGCTCTGTCCTGATCAGCAGCAAATTTAACTAAAGATGGGGTGGCTGGATGAAATTTTGAGGCTCCTGTGTGAGTTTATTCTTTCATGGGTCATGCATGACTCAGCTGCTGGAAGGTTGTGTTTCCCCTTGGCTCAGATCCAGCTGTCTGACCTGGGCAGGTTCTGACAACCAGAAGAGTGCAAATAAAAAAAGAGAGTAAGAGAATGGTACAAAGAATTTTAATCCAAATCATTTAATAACCACAGAGGGGTCACTGTCCACTCTGCCTCTTCCTGGGTGATGGCACTCAGGTTACTTGAGCTCCTAAATAATATTTTCCACTATTGCTGTCAAAAAGAGCAGCTGCAGGAGGAAGATGAAACCCTAAATAAATGAGTGTGGTAAGGACATAGTCATGAAAAACACAAATCTATTATACAAGGATAGAAAAGCAACTTTGGAAGTAAAGAATATTTCAGGCAGCCTCACAAGGGTGTTAGCGGTGTGCCTGGGATGGTTTTTGGCCCCAGATTCCTGGGCTGCACAGTTGCCACTCTGTCACACTTGGCCAGTGAGCAAGTGGGTCATGTCTGAATAAACCTTTCTCTGTAACATGGAACATCCACATCTGTGGAGGGAAAACTCTGGAATGAGCCACAGAGTAGCTGCCTGTTCAGCAGATGCATGGAGAAATCTCCAAAACCAGCAGCATCCTAATTTTTATATTGCCAAATTCATACAGATAGAGTTGGTTTTTTCCCTAGTTGAAATGTAATTTCATACACCTGATTTTTGTTAAAAATGATAAATTATTTTGGTGTGAAGGGACCTGAAAGACCTTCCAGTTCCACCCCCATCCCCACTCCAATGTCACCTGTCCCTTCCCTCTTGAATCCTCACCCACAAGCTCTCAGTTGCCTCCTCATCCATTTATTTTGCTCTCAGTACATAAACCTCATGATTTTTCCTGTCTCTCCTTCCCAACCCTGTTCTTCCAGAGAAGAAATGTTGACCCACAGCCTGAGGAAGCTGAGAGAGCAGATTGTAAAAGCCAATTTGTATGTGAGAGAAGCCAATTTTATTGGAGAGGAACTGGACAAGAGGACAGAGTACAAAGTGACCCTCCAGATCCCAGCTTCAAGCCTTAATGCCAACAGCAAGGTACAGTCACCCTGACTGAATTTAATGATTGTTTAGTCAGTTTGGCCCTCAGTGGTCAGATTTCTTTGACTATAATGGTTGAGTTAATTTTCCACACATCTCTGCTACATCCTTCTCTTATTTTATACATTAAAATCCTATCATGTGCCTTAGAAGAGAAATGTTTTGGTGCAAGACCTTTCCCCTGGTGTTGAAGTTCCCACTTGCTGCTGTTGCACAGTGACAAAGTCTCTGCAGGTTGGGTAACATCTGTTGCAAGTGTTTACTGTCCCTTTGTGCACATTTGACTTTGCATCATCCCAGTGAGCTGCAGAAATTCTGCCATCCCCATCGTGGAGGGAGGAACTGGAGCAGAGAAGATTTGGATTATTTGTTCCCAGGCATCTTAGAAATTTTGGAAGGAGGGAGCTGAACCCAGACTTCCATGTCTCAGGCTGGCAACCTAAGCTGGTGTTATTTCTTGGACCCAAATCAGTATTTTGGTGATACTCAGTCCTTAGTACAGTAGATGGATTTTATTCCAGGATTATCATTTTTGTCACTTGTTTTGGAAGTTTTTCTCACAGTCTTTTGGGGAAGACACATCCAGAAACAGGATGATAAAAGGGGTTAAGTGTCTGCACTAGTAGGCAGTAGTAATTTTAGCTGGAGCTCCAGGCCTGCTGTAACTTGAGGATATTTACAAAATACTTAAATGTTCCCATTTCTAACACTTATGTGAGGTGAAAATCCACAGAAACCAGTGCCTGTAGCTGTGATTAGACCTCCCAGTTAAAATGAACATACCAATACACTGTGACAGCTGGACTCAGAGCCTGTCACATTTAGATTTGGCTGCTCAAGCCAGAATAATAAAAAAAAAAAAACAGACTTTTCCCAAAGATATTCTCAAGTTTGTGTTCGTTTTAAACTCTTTTTTTCATTGTTGTGACACAAATTCCTTCTTGGCATCCCTTTAATTGTTTTGCAGAGAGGTGCAATTCTCAGCGAGCCTGCAATCCAGGTGAGGAGAAAAGGGAAAGGCAAACAGATCTGGTCACTGGAAAAGCTGGAGAATCGACTGGTGGATATGAGGGACCTTTACCAGGAGTGGAAAGACTGTGAGGAAGACAATCCAGTAAGTAAAAATCCTATAATTGCATTCCTGTTACATTTTCAGGAGGATTGTTGGGTGGAGGTGGGGAGGGAATATGCAAAGAGCTGAGTTTCCCTGAGGTTTTGTTTTTCCTAGTTCTGAATTGATCCTCAGCATTTCATTAACCCTTATCTTGTCACTCTGATCCCTGCTTGCATGCATAGTTTGGTGAGGGAATGGAGCACACAATAGGAGGCAGCAGATAACACAACAGCAGTTAATATTCAGGAATCTGGCAAAGTTAAGGAGAACTTTGTCAGGCCAGACTTTACCCAAAGTAAAATTCATTTCCATTCTTCTTGTGATCTAATCTAGCCTCTTGATTTAGTCTCTTTTTTCTTTCACTGGGCTGGTTGTGCAGCACTTTGAGCAGTGTTTCCTGGGAGGTTTGGTTTCCTGACAGGACTCTGGATTTGCTTGCAGGTGATGAGAGCTTATTTCAGGAGAGCTGATCCCTTCTACGACGAGCAGGAAAACCACAGCCTTATTGGAGTAGCCAATGTTTTCCTTGAGTGCCTGTTCTATGATGTGAAGCTGCAATATGCTGTTCCAATCATCAATCAGAAGGGAGAGGTTTGTCATTCTTTATAATCTATCCTTACTCAGCTGTTTAATTACAGCCTGTGGGATCTTTTTACTATCAGGATGGAGCAGATAATTTTCAGTTTCGTGTGCACAAGTTCTCTGCTAAATCCCATAATACTTTACTGGGGTTTTCAGACAGCTCTGGATCCCAGCACTGTGATTGTAAAAGGAGAAAGCTTCCTGAGTACCTTCCTGAGGGAAATAGCCCAAAATAAGTCCTTAGGATGAGCAATAGCTCCACTTGTTTCACTTGCCATCAGGAAAATTTAATTCTTAAATATATTCTGTAAGAACAACTTCAGAGGCAGCAGAGCACACCAGGCAACATTCTCCATGCTCTGCATCAAGTGTGCCCTTTGCAGGCTCTCCAGAGGCTGCTTTGAAGGTGACATTGCTCCCCAAGTCACCCCAGTGACTGAGTTCTTTATGGCTTTTGTAACAAAGGCTTTTTGATTCTTGCTCCGAAGCATTCTTCCCGTGGTGGAACAAATGCAGAGTGAAGAGCAGTGCAGAAAGGAATAAAAAGTTGGCTGCTGCCAGGCTGGGAGGGGGTGAAGCTGTCCCTGGTTTCTGGCACACCAATAATGGCAGCTCTCCTGTGCTGCCAGGTTTCAGGTCGTCTGCACGTGGAAGTTGTTCGAGTGAGCGGCGAGATCGATGACAGGCTGGTGGGAGGGGAGGACAGTCCTGACTGCTCCACTGAGAATGACATCCAGGAGAGAAAACTCGTCTGCAGGGTGAGTTCCAGATGTGTCCCCAACCTCTGAGCCACCTTTTCTCTTCCCATCCTGAGTCAGAAGGAAATCCTTGGCTTCTGGATATTGGATGTCGCTTTGTAACCTCATTTTGTTCCTGGTGTGGCTGAAGAAACACAAGATAATTAGTTGGGGTTTGTTCCTTTCATTAATTGCATTTATGTGCCAAAGACTCACCCCAGGAAGTTTCTTGGAATCCAGGGAAGATCTTTGTATTAGGATTGGCACTTCAGTATCCAATTCAAGAAGAGTCACAGAATCTGATAAGTTCCCATCATTCTAGGAATCATTCTCTCTTAATATTTCTTTTTCTCTCAATATTTCTTTTTCTCTCAATATTTCTTTTTCTCTCAATATTTCTTTCTCTAAATATTAAATATTTTGCAAAATATGTACAGTGTGTTTATGACTGTTAGTAATGAAAATCATTAAGAAGTATTTACTTGCAGTTCTATGTGATAATAAAACTACAAGCTACAGGTAAGAAAAGAAAGGCAAAAAACATTAGAGGGAGTGGTCCCCAGCCTTGCTGACTTCTGACAATATGAACAATTTGGGAGAAACTGTGCTTTTTTTTTCCCCCCCCACTTTTTATCCTGTCCCATAGAGCTCCAGTGCTTACAAGGAGGGTGGGACATTTTGGCAAAAAATATTTCTGCCTAATCATGAGGATTGTACTGCAGAAGTCCAACTCATTTGGTCTTAATTTGACAAATGGAGAATAAAGGTTTATTAAATATGTGGTGAATATAATGGCTTTGTTTAGATCACAGTGAGAATTCACAACATTTTGTTTCTATTTGGCCTTGATTTGATGAAGGGACAGGCTAATTTTGCATTCTTTGGGTTTGATTTTGGGTTATTTCCAGCATGACAATGTAAGAGCAAGTAATAGCTTAAACCAAGGATTTTTGGAGCATAAAGGAGCCACTGGAAATAGGAGATTTTGTATTTCTCTTCGATTTTTATGGTATTCCTCTTTGATTTTTATTATATTCCTCTTCAATTGCAATGAGTTTGGTGCATTTCACCATTAAAAATGAGCAGAATGTCCCTCCCAGGAAATATGAGCCTGGTGACATCTAGTGACTGTATTCAGCTGCTGCACTCAAATATTGTCCCCAGTGAGTATCAGTGCAGAAATTCTATTTGCTAAAATATTTTTGGTTTGCTGTTCTTACATGTTTTATCCTTTGCAGTGGAACATTGTTCTACATTGTTCTACAGTTTTTTAATTCTGTGCCTGATTAATAAATGCTTTTCATTTCTTTATCACCTCCTTTCCAGATTAAAATACTTCAAGCTACAGGTTTGCCACAGCACCTGTCCAACTTTGTGTTCTGCAAATACACATTTTGGGATCAAGTGGAGCCAGTTATTGTTGCACCTGAGGTGGATCCATCCCAGTCTTCCATCAGCAAGGAGCCACGGTGCATGGTTGTCTTTGACCACTGCAATGTAATTTATTTTTCTGTTTCATTAATTAACTGTAAGGCAGGCAAAAAAAAGCAGTTTTAGGTTTGTGTAGCAGTTTTATCTGCCTCTTCTCTCACTTTATATTTCATGATGCCCTAATCCCATTTTTCATGTCTTTATCTTGATACACTGATATTTTTTTAATAAGAACTTAAATGTCTTCAGAGTCCATTTTTTTTTTTCTACACTGTTCATTTGTACAAAAAGTATTGAAAGTAAAGTGGGTTAATAAAGGAAAACATCAGTTCATCAGAGAAACTTACATTAGAATTTATTCACTGTAAAATTCACTGTGGATGAGGGATATTTATCTGAGGATATTTGATGTCAGTAACTGAGCTGAGCACTCTAAACTGATGAAATGAGGAGAAATGTCCCAGTTTTGGGACATGGGGCTGCTGTGGATGCTGAAGTTGGGGTGTTAGAGGTCAGAACAGACTATTTAGGACAGACTCTTTCTTCCCACTGGCTTTGGAGCAGAGGCATCTTTAACAGACATCTAAAGTCAGCTTGGATGAATCCCAGGCAAATCACCCCAGTTCTCTTTGTGTTCTGTCAGTCCTCATCACACTGGGCAATTTATTCCTCTTACCATCTGTGAAATGGATATAACACCTGTGAAACCTTCTGATGAGTTTTCATTTTCTGATTCTGAACATTACAACATATGCTTTGATTTTTTTTTTTCTGAGCCATTGGCTCAGGGCTTGCAACAGCCTGTGGTCATTTTTCAGCTCCTTATAGACTTTAATCTTTGGGAAATCAAATATCTTTGACCTGCCTCCTGATTTAATAGACTGAGGCAACACTTCCTTTCCCCTGGATTATGTCTGGGGAACCAGGGAGATTTTACTGAATGCTTTTATTAAAGCCAAGGCAGTAAAATCTCCCAGCCTGAGTCATGTAGTCACAGTTACCAACTGATTTGTCCCTTGCAGGAAGTTTCTGTGAATATTTCTGAAGACTTCATGGAACATCTTTATGATGGTGCTTTGGCCATTGAGGTTTATGGGCACAAGCAGAGCGGTGACCGCAGAAACCCAGCCCTGTGGGATTTGGGAATCATTCAAGCCAAAACACGCAGCCTTCGGGACAGGTAAATGTGCAAAATGTATCCTTGCTTTAGAATTTGGGAAAAATCTCTGTCTGAGGTGCCCAGTTTTGAAGCAGCTTTAGGGTAAGGAGTCAAAATTTTGAACTGGAAGGCCACTCCAATTCATTCCTAGCCATGAAATGCCATCCCTGTAATGCTTCCACTGGGAAAGGATTATTCCTTATTACCTCAGTTTTGGATAAATATGCAATATTGTGGTAATTGACTGCAGGGGGGTGTTGTTTGTTTGCTGGCACCATTTGTTGCCCCAAAGTAATCTTGTAGCATTTTCTTAAATGTGGGTTGTTTTGCCTCTTCAATTAGAAGGCAGCTCTGCATCTTAATTTATTGGTAGTCACTTCTCTTTTTACTTGCAGCTTAAGCTTATGTTGACTATTAAGCTGCATATAGGGAAATTTAAGATAAAGGGATAATGTGGCAGAGAGGAGAAAGATGCTCTAAAATATAGTGAGTTATGTTTGATAGCTAAGTAGTGATCACTTCTATCATTTTAAATTTTGAAGTTGTACAAAAATGGCTGTTTCCTATTAAGCTCTGGAAGAGTTGGAGAGAAGGCAGTGATATGAAGAAGGTCAGGAAAGTGCTCTGAATCTTGAGAGCATGTGAGACAATGTCATATTTCATTCTTCTGTCTTCCATCTCCATCTGATTGCCCTGACAGCGCTGGGCTTCTGTGGCAGGTGTTGAGACCAGAGCTTAAATGTGGAATTGGGGTTTGTATTGGAATCAGGAAAAGGCTTATTTCTGATGTTTGACTAAAACAGCTGTCAGGAAAAATTAGAAGCACTGCACAGCTGGTACCTGTGTGCTCACAAATGGTGCATTTATTGCAGTGGCTGGTACTGCTTCAGTCACTCTGAGCTCTGTGTTTGAATGTTTTAATTCCTTTTCCTTTGGGAAGAAAAACCCCAAGCAACCCAAAGGAAGAGCCCAGCCCGTGCCTTGTTCTGCAGGTGGAGCGAGGTGACGCGCAAAGTGGAGCTGTGGGTTCAGATCCTGGAGCTCAATGAGAACGGGGAGTACTGTCCTGTGGAGGTGACCCCTGCCAAGGATGTCAGCACAGGAGGCATCTTCCAGCTCAGGCAGGTGAGGTGGCACAGGCAGGGTTCCAGCTGTGCAAAAAAACACCTGGTATGAAGGACAGGTATCTGCCAATAAAGGCAGGAGCTTCTCTTTGAAATGGAGAGTGTAAACCCCCTCCCTCTAAATTATTATTATCATTTTGAAATTAAGGGGCTCTCAGGCAAAGATGTGGGAATTAGGAATAACAGTTCTTTACTAGGAAAATTAAAATAGAAATACAGTATTACAAAGAACAATCCCAAACCCTGCCAGAGTCAGAATCCAAGCTGACACCCGTCAGTCAGTCAGGGTGTTGGCACAGCCCCATTCCATGGTGGCTGCATCCTCCTGCAGTGGCAGATGTGGCTCAGCTGGAGCAGTGCTCCTGGAGAAGGTGCAGTTTCCTCTGAAGGTGCAGGGATGATGTGGAAAGGTCCAGTTTTCCTCTGGAATCCAGTGAAAAGACAGTGCTTTTCTGTCCAAAATGTCAGTTTTTATCTGGGTAGGAAAGGCTTGGCTCCTCCCCTGGCTGGAGCATCTCCCATGGGATGATGGAATTTTATCAGCCATGCCCTGGGACTCAATGGCCATGAACAGGAGATCTCTCCTGGAGGGAGGATGGGCTGTGGCAAAGATAAAGATGATTGCCCCAGCTGGTTTAAAGCTGGCCCATGAGCAGATAATGTGTGCCATGGAGATCAGGGGCACTGCCCCAGCTGGTTTAATAGATGGGGACAGAATTCACATTTCTGGCCACATCAACACAGCAGCTTTGCTTTGGGTGGCCAAGGAAGCATCAAGCTTAGGTGCAAAATGTGAAAAGCAGATGTGAAGAGGGAGACAGAGCAAAGCTCAGCTCAAAGGTGATCATAGCCCTCCCTGTCACCTTTTTGCTCTGTCCTGTGCCAGCACCTGGCAGAAGGGACAGCAGTCTCCATGGAACTTCATTAGTTTTTAAAGAGGTCCCTTTTATTCGATCCTTCCAGCCAAGCACTCCTTTGTTCTTTGAATTCTACCTGCTTTAAATTGTTAATGCTTAACTGAGCAGCTCACATTTTGAAATGGTGAGCTATTGATAAGCTGCTGCCCAAAGAGCAATCAGTAGAAGTTAGACACAGGCTGCTCCTCTGACCTCACCAACTCCTTTGATTTTTATTTTAATCTTCTTTTTTTATTTACTTTTTTTCCCCCTACAGTTTTGCTAAAGAGCAGTTGCTTTGCTGCACTGATCAGAATTTTCAGCCAAGGAGAGCAGAGTCAGGAAGAGTTCACTGAAATTCCAGTAGCTCACAAAATTAGACTGTTTGCTCTCCTCTTTTGTAGGTGGGGTAAAGATCCCATTTTCTGCCTTCAGAAGTATTAAAAATAAAACTCTATAAAGGAATGTTTGAAAACCCTTCAAAAAAGTAAACTGGGGAGTTACTGAATGCTAAACTTTTATTTTTCTCTGTAAATTAATAAATCTTGTCAATATAAATCCTTGCAGCAGGAGGGGGAATCTCTTGAACACTGGGTCATTGGGATGATAGCACTTTGTTCTTCCCAAAAGAAAAATGTAATACTCCTTGCCAATGGCTGCCAGTAGAGGTCTCTCTAGAATTAAACTTTCAGCACTGTATATTCATTTATTTTAAACAAACATTTCAAATTGTTCTTTTGGACAGGGGCAATCTCGACGAATCCAGGTGGAAGTGAAATCTGTGCAGGAGTCTGGGACCTTGCCACTGATGGAGGAATCCATATTATCTGTTGGCATTGGCTGTGTTCAAATAAAACATGCCAAGTCTCAAAATTATCAGGTAAAACTCTGAATATTTACTGTCAGCTGGAAAGCATAAAGGGAATTGTTTTCCATGGCAGAAATAACACTTGTAAGATGTTTTGTATCTCTTCTGGTTTTGGTTGGGTTTTTTTTCCTATCTTTGAAAGCAGCACACCCTTAATACACCAAAAAGAAAATACAAACATGCCTAATATCCATTAGGAGTTTTTCCTGTAGATTTTACTTCAAATATTAGACATGAAAAGCAATATTAAGTATTCAAAATAATTTTTTTTAAAAGTATTCCCATTAAAAATTCAAACTAAAATCAACCAGTGCAACATAGATTTAAATAGAATTTAGAAATAGTTATTAAATAGTTATTATTATTAAATAGTAATTAGAAATGTTAGAATTCCATGAAGCACTTGAGGCCCACAGTGGATGTTGGGCACTTGTTTGACAATCTCACACACACTGCACCTCATGTTTTTTTAAGACTCTCTCTTTTTAGGCATTGTCCTCTTGCAGTGCTCCTGTGAGTTTCTGTTGCACTTTGACTTTTCCCCCCCAGCAGATAAATGAGAATTCAGTGACTCCCTGGAGCTGGCAAAGCCAAAATCTGGTGCAGCAGAACAAATCTTTGAACTTGTTTGATTTGCTGCCCTGCCTGAGACAAGGCCGGCTCAATGGAAAAGTAGATGTCCCAAAATACTTATCCCAAAATATTTACCCTATTGAGAGAGTATGATTCAATCCACTTCTGCTCCCCTGTTTTTTGCTTAATCAGGATGGCTTTTCTTTTGAGCTCTGGAGTCCTTGGGGTTTCTTTTCTCCTAACTGGGACAGTCCTTTCCTATTTTTTGTCTGGGGGACAAAAATGGGAATTTTTTCCAGCTTTCCAGCAGCATCCTGGGCAAATTGTTCCTGTTATTCCCCATTATGCTCCTGCTGCCTCTCCCTGCAGCTTTTCCATCACAGCAGCCCCTGATACCCACATTTCCTTCCAATAAAGCCAGGAAACTCCTGAAAGGAGCAAGTTTCTCTTCTGGGACAGAATGATTGATTCTTGCAGTTTTTCTTTGACCCACAACCTACAAGTGCCCCTTTTCAGCCTGTTCATCCTGTCTGCCTCACCTTATTTATTCCCCAGTGAATTCCTGATCCACTGACCAATTCCAGACTTATCCTACACAACTGGCAATCCCCAAAATAATACATTCTGTCAAGAGGAAAGACTTAAACCCAACTTCAGAGAGAAAAACCAGTGACTTGTGCCTGACACTGATAACCTCCATGGGAAAGGACTGTTGAAAATCAGATTTTATGAGACCTGTTGCTTACAATAGGATTTGGACATCAACACCTGGATTTTTAGTCCCCTTATTATAATTTTTCTTATCTTAGGTAAATCAGGTATCTCTGGAATGTGAAAGATTTTCTAAAGACCTTGAACTAAGGAAATGCCTTTTCTCTATGGCTTTTTAATTTTAGCTTAGCTAAGATTTGGCTTTCATGATTAAGGTAGAAAAGTAGGCTCTGGTGGCTCATTATTGCTTAACTAGATAAGTAATAACTCCTTTAGGACTGGAGCCTTCATTCCTTTTCCATTCCCTGTAAGGAGGGGCAGTTGTGCTCTTTGCAAGTGGCTCTGCTTGAGATGAAGGTCAAGAATTAGAAGTGGTGTCAGCCATTGGAAAATAATGGGAATAAAAGGCTGAAGGTCTGCATTGTCCCTCCTCCTCTGCATTGTCCAGTGGTGTGGCTGCTGTTCTAATTCCTTTATAATTATAGTCGATTTTTTTTTTACAGTTCTTCCAGTCATTTGCACACATCTGAGTTTTGGGGGCAGTTCCTCATGACAGGAGAGACATGGAGCAGCTGGAGTTTGTCCAGGGAAGGGAACAGAGCTGGGGAAGGGGCTGCAGCACCAGGAGAGGCTGAGGGAGCTGGGAAAGGGGCTCAGCCTGGAGAAAAGGAGCCTCAGAGGGAATTTTCCTCCCTGGAATTCCCTGACAGGAGGGGACAGCCAGGTGGGATCAGGATTTCTCCCAGGAACAGGGTCAGGATGAGAGGGAACAGCCTTAAATAATTCCAGGACAGGTTCAGGTTGGATTTTTGGAACAATTCCTTCATGGAAAGGGTTGTCCAGCCCTGGCACAGCTGCTCAGGTTGTAGGGTCCCCATCCCTGGAAATGTTCAAAAAACACATGGATGTGGCATTTGAGGTTCAGTGCTCAGGGTGGTGCTGCTGGTTGTTGGTTGGATTCAATGATCTTAAAAGTCTTTTCCAGCCTTAACAGTTCTGGGATTCTGGGATTCTATACCAGACTTTGATTTTTCAGCCCTTGCTGTAGCATTCACACTTAAGTCTTAGAGGTAAAACAGCATTTTTCTTTGCTGTCCAGGATCAACAGGTTTTAAGCTTTTTCTTTCTTGTATTCCACTTTCCTTCAATTATTAAGACTTGTAATAGTTACATTACTGTGAATTTTTCTGTTATAATTATAGGATTGCTCTGGTTGGTGTTTAGATGAGATGATAGCAGCAAATCTTTGGGGATATCAGTGTGTTTTAATTCTGTGACCATGCCATTGCTAAACTCAGACTTTTATTTTTATGTAAGACTGTTAATATTGCTTAAAATACCTTTTGCATTCAATGTGTTTCCTGCTATCAAAAAAATAATGACTTTTTTTTGTGTTTTGGCCTAGGAGGAAGAGGATGAAATGGACAGTTATCAGGTAAAAATTTAAAATTCTCTGCTACAACTGCAGAATTTTTCAGATTAAAACATTTTAGAGGAGGAACTGAATGTTTTTAAGAATACTCTGATGTTTTGGGTTTTTTTTAAAGGACATGAGCACTTGAAAAAAATTTAAGGGCACATCTGTAACAGTGGGGTGGTGTGGGGTAGGGAGGGATTCCTGACATGAGCTGCTAAACACTGAGGGGAGTGGTGAGGACTGGAGTTTCCAGCTCCAGTGGTTAGTGAGTTTTGGAGTAGTTTGGGGGCAAAGAATTATATAAAATAAAGGTTTTTCTCAGCTGAAGAGTACAGGGTAAAAAAAAAAAAAAAAAAAATCTAAAGAGTTGGCAAGCAAAATACTTCAAATAAGATGTGGAAAGTTGAAGGGTTTGGATGTGTCTTCCTTACCTTCTGCTTGGGTGTAGGTGTAGACCACAATCAGGAAGCCTCAGCTTTCCTGGGGCAATATCTAATAAATTTAATTAAATTTATTTAATATTAATATTTAATTTTTTTTTTGTTGGTTTTTTTTTTTTAGGACAGGGACTTGGAGAGGCTCCGTCGGAAATGGCTCTGTGCCTTAACAAAGCGCCAGGAGTACCTGGATCAGCAGCTGCAGAAACTTGTGGGGAAGCCTGGTAAGGAAAATTCTGTTAAAGGGGAATCCCAGTAAAAGGTTGAGAGATGTGCACACACATTTATATTAAATTATATTAACATGTCAGATTGAGAAGAGCTGTTGATGGAAAGTTGGATCTCTGAACTCAGCGGTAATTTGGTTTTTTTGGGGTGAAGTAAAGTTGGAGAAGCCTTTGTGAAATTGTTGTTGTTTTGGGGTGTTTCTGTGTGTGCTGGGTTGTGAGCAGAACAGATTTCTTCTCCCATGGGTGCTATAAAATCAGTGCCACGTGCCAGAGGCACTGAGAGCTGCTCTGCTGTCCTGACTCACGTGCTGCTTGCAGATAAAAGCGAGGACGACGCCGATCGGGAGGCTCAGCTTTTGGAGATGAGGCTGACTCTCACAGAAGAAAGGAATGCTGTGATGGTTCCTTCTGCTGGCAGTGGCATCCCTGGAGCTCCAGCAGAGTGGTAGGAACATCCATTCCTAGAGGAGGGATGTAAAAATGATGCACAGCCCATTCCTGGCTTTGGATTGTGGCCAATTTTTTTTTTTCCTGCAATCTGGCCTCTGTACCCTGCATGAGCAAAGTTGTTAAAATTAGGCCTCTTGCTTAAATTATTTGATCAGGTTGTCTCTCTGAAATCCAGAAATGCTGTTTGGTAAACGATGCTGTTATTGATCAGGGTGTAATTATAACCTTCTGAAAAAAGGAATCAATATTTATTACCACTGCACTCACCATTTAAAAAAATTAGCTAATATGTTAACTACCTAGTTCATTCACTTAAAAGGCTGCCCTCTCATCATCAAACTGCATCTCCAGGAGCATTTTGTGGCACTCCTGGTTTGAGAACAAACTCTGTTTAGTCAGCAAGTGTTCCATGTAATTTTCTGAACATTAAAAATAGTAGAGAGCACTAGAATGAGACTGCTGTGCTGGATCAGCTGTGAGCAACAACTGCAGAGAAGGATTCAGGGTTGTTTCACCTCAAACTCATCTTCAGTTGTTTGCAATTTCCTGAATATCTTCTCTGAGCAAACCTCTAAAAGTATTTATTGATGGAATTGAGTTGCATGGAGTTTTAAGCTGAAGTTTGTCAGAGCTTCTAAAACATAAAAAAATACCAAGTTCTTGTTGGGAACACATCAACTTTCACATCAATGTGCTTCACTAGGTTTGAAAACAGTGGAGCTGCAGGAAACTTGCTCCAGGAAGAATCTGGTTTGCACCAGAGGAAATGTTCAGTATGATTCAAGCACTTTATATATTACATAAAACTCCAGCCTGCTCTTGTTCACTATAAATTCATCAGTTTGGGCTCTTCAATATTTGTTTTGTAAGAAAGAGTAATAAGTGTGTGGAGTGGCAGCATCAGTGTTAATTTAAAAACTTTGAGACTGACTTTTCTGATTCCCCATTTTCCCTGCCATCACTAAAGTAGAGGGTTTTGCATTTCATGAGTGTGTGTGTCACAGTAAATAAACTTAATTTTGCTATTAGCATTTAAGAGAGAGAAAACACTTCAGAAAGCAGAGGTCAAAGAAGATAATAATTCTAAGAGAGCTGATATAGAAGAAATACTAATTTATTTGAGTCTCTTGGAATCTGCAGCAGTAAATTAAAATAAAGAGGCTTGGCAAGGTTATCAATGGTCTGGCTAAAAATTGCAGACTGAATGCAATGTCCTGGGGCTTTGGATCATCAGGGACGTGTGCTGGGTAAATCTCTGTTACTTTAAATGCCACCATTGTCCCTGTCTTGTATTTTAGGACTCCTGTGTCTGGTATGGAAACTCACATTCCTGTCATATTCCTTGACTTGAATGGTAAGTGGTCCTTAAGATGGCAGAGTAATTTGTAAACAAACTTTGTCCAGCCAGTGTTGTTCCAGAATTGAAGCAAGCTCCTAAAATTAACAAAAGCCTGGAATGGCAGGTGGATTAATTGGAGAAGTGCCAATTTTTCCTGAAACATATTGTTTAATGTTTCAAAATAAACAATGTTGTGTGTGGGAGGAGCAATAGGATTTAATGATCCTGTGTTTCAAAGCATCCCAATGCAAGATCCAGTTTGAACAGTGTGTTTGTCTCATGCTCCTACCAAAGATGGGAAGTTGGAACCAAGAAAGTGACAGCCCAAAGCAATGCAGGGAGTTAAATAAAGCAATCCAGTTACATAAATCCTTGGTGGGATGTTTAAAAGAGGGTTAACATTTGGATGAGAAGTGTCAGGGGAGGAGGGGAGGTGACCCTCAGCCTGTTGTGAGGAGAGCTGGGCTGAAATCTTCTTTCTTTGGTGGTTTGTCCACTGGGACAGCACATCCATGGATCCAGTGGCTTCAGAGAGGAGCTCTGTTAATAATTCCTGGGGAGAGACTCCAGCCAGGATAGGCTGAGCTTCTCAAAACTCAGCTTAATGGTTTGTTTAATCATGATCTGAAAGTTTTCTCCTGTTCAACCAGCAGCTTATCTTAACCACGTCTTTAATACCAAATCAGCTCAGTGCTGAAAATCCACCTGTGGGCAAGGAAGGGGTGTTTGCCACAGGGGGAGATTCCTGCACATTTGAATCTGTGTCCCCAAATCTTTGTGCACACTTTCCATGTAGAGATTTTTTTTTTTTTAAGTGGAGCAATGCAGCTTTAATTTTGTAGGTGAAGTCTAAGTAGCCAAGCTGGGGAGCTGGGAGTGAAAATGTGATTTCATGGCTTGCTAATGCTTTTTAAAAAGGGTGATTGCTTTGTGTTTCCTCACCTTCCACATCCCCTCCTGTTTGCAGCTGATGACTTCAGCTCCCAGGATAACCTGGATGACCCAGAGGCAGGAGGCTGGGATGCTACTCTGGTGGCAGAGGAGGAGGAGGAATTCTTTGAGCTGCAGATTGTGAAGCATCACGACAGTGAGGTGAGGGAAGCTGCAGACCAGGGAATCTTGGACTTTTAATTCTTCTTTTTGTATGTCCACAGGTGAAAACAATACATCAAATATGTCATAGAAATGATACAGCACTTGTTTCTCCTGTGAGCAACTGTGTTTTCAAGGAATGTTCACTAGGAGTATAACCATGATTTGGAAAAGAGTAAAACTCAAGGATATTCCTTCATCCAAATCCAAGTATTGAGTTTATGCAAAACCTCTAAGCAAATCAGAGTGCAAAAGCCCAAACAATCTTAATTGTTAACATTTTTACCTCTGCTTTGATACACTCATTATCCTCCATTATCCTCATAGTTTCACAACTTTACAAATGTTGGCTTATAATTTCTACTATTAGGTTTAGAATCTCTGACTTTTTTTATTCCTTAAAGCTCGCCTCCTTTCTTTGAAACTTGGAACTTTATTCCTGGTATATTTCTGGTTTATTCTTTTATATCCTCTTAGGGATATTTTTTGCCCTGATTTGTATTTAGAGCCTGAAAATTTGGATATCAGGCCAGTTTTCTTATGGCTGGAAAATAAACAATTAAAATATTTAGTAATACTTATATTTATATTTAGTAATACATATATTTTAACATGCAAGAAGAAATATTCCAGCTTTTGCTGTATTGCTAGAAAGGCTTCAGCAAAGTTATTTCTTGAATACAGACAAGAGAATTTTTGTGTTGTGATGGAAGATTTCCACTTCAATCTGTGTTGTTCTCTGGTTTATCTTAATAAATTAGGCCAAATGGTCCTGCACTTCTGCATATTTTATGATTTATTTGCAATGATCCTGGGTATTCAAAGATCTTTTTTCAAGAGGAAACGTTCCAGAGTTTGAGCAAGTTGGCATTTTTAATCCCAACGTCTTCATTTGGCAAACTGATCTTGATTTTTAAATGGCCTCTTCTAAAGTGCGGGGATTTTTTTCTTCCCAGGGAGCGAAGCCGACTCTCAGAATTTATGTATTATGTATTTTTGCTAATTATGCTTAATTAATTACAGTTAATTATACACCTAATTATGCTTATTAGAGGATACATTGATTTTTTTTTTTTCCCCCCCCCCCTCCCCTTTTGCAGGTGAAAGCAGAAGCCTCGTGGGACTCCACGGTCCACGAGTGCATCCAGCTCAGCAAGGGCACGGCGGCAGAGGAGAGGGTTTACCTGATTGTCAGAGCCACTGTCCAGCTCAGCCACCCTGCAGAGATGCAGCTGGTGCTGCGCAAGCGCATCTGTGTCAACGTCTATGGCAGACAGGTGCACATCCTGCAGCCCTTGCCACCCCCCAGCACTCACATTGCCTCTCCTCTCCCTCCCCATCTCAGCCTGGAGCCTTGAGCCAAGTCGTTTTCCTGGTGTGCCTTGTGTTGTGGGTGATGACACAGCTTGTTTTTTAGGGTATCTAAATGTGAGAAATTAATTTTTCTCTTAACTCCTAAGAGCTTTCTCACTGGGAAGAGTCAATTTCTTGTGAGTTCATATTTTGCACAAAGGAACTTCTGTATTTCCCTAGCCCTATATTAAGTTCACACATTGCTGCTAACCATTTGTATTTACACCTCCAGGTATTTAGAAACCAACCAGGAATAGTTGGAGGAGAGATCCCTTGTGTTAATCACTCTTGGTCTTTTATGTTTTCCAGCTGGTACTCTTACAGTAATGTGTAGGTGAGAGCAGGGTGTTTGATAAATGGCAGGCAGTGAAGTTGTCATTCCATTTGCAGCATCATGCCCTGAAAATAATATAAATCCTGAGAATGATGAGGGAGGAAGGAGTTTGTTCAGCACTGTCTGAGAATTCAGCCTCCCCTGGCAGTGATAATGACAAAGCAGAAAGCCTGGATTGTTATTCTGGTTGCACATCTGTAGTTAAAATCTGTAGCAAGAGCAAAGAGAAAAGGTGTGGTCACACCCAGCAACCCTGTAGGCAACTCCCAGTGCTGGAAGTAGAGCCCCAGTTCTTGGTGCTTCCATCAGGCAGAAGCTTTTTCTCAGCAAGGGAAGAACAGTGAATTTTTTGTCACATGGAATGGGAGACTGTACTGAAGAGATCAATGGAACATGCCAATAATCACAATTGGGTGAAGCCTTCATCAATTCTGTTTTCTACAGATTTAGTCAATGCTGTTTTTTACTTTCATTCCACACAGAATCTTTGGCTTTCTTGCTGTTTTTCTAAAAACCCCCGTCAATAACCTTCCCTGGGAGTTTGTCTCAGCAGCATCTTTGAATGACTCATCTCTGCATTAATTCAACAGTCCAGTTCTTAACCCTGCAAGGCGCCAAGTCAGCATAAACAATGACCATGCCCCTTAAATCATTCTTCATAACGATCTCTTTGGTCAAGAATTTAATGTCTGTACTTGTCAATATTCAAGACAAGTCACCTAGGGCTCTGTCAGGAAAAAAAAACACCTCTAAAAGCAGCTGATGCTTGGTGAAACAGTCACCTTGTAAGGAAGGAAGGAATCCTTCTCTGTATCCACAATAAGCAAGCAAATGATTTTTTCCAAGTTAAAATTTTCAGCTCTTACATTTTTGTTGGTTAGACTTTGGAGTTTGGGCTTCTTTCATTGTGAACTGTATTTATTTCAGCTGGAATCTGTTAATCCACGTTTTCCTTGTGTTTATTTCAGCTGGAATCTGTTAATCCACATTTTCCTCATGTTTCCTCCCCTACAGGGTTTTGCACAGAGTTTCCTCCGAAGAATGTCCCCCCGAAGTTCCATCCCTGGCTGTGGTGTCACTTTTGAGATAGTCTCCAACATCCCAGAGGTGAATAAAAAATCAGAGTGTCAAATTGGCCAAGAGCCTCTAATTTTGTGCTTTCCCCCATCATTTTGAGCATGCTGACTCTTGCTGCTGCCAGCATAAACTGTGGTTTGTAAAAGATGGAGCTTGTTCCTTTACATGCTGTGACTTAGCAGCAACCTCTGTCTTATCAGTGTCACTGTGTATTTTGTTGAGTGAGCATCTATTTGCTCAGGTCCTTGAAGAGGCAGTTTGAAGAGAGAGGGAGGAAAAAAAAAAGGGAGGAAGAATGGGCAGGTGAAGTGCCTGCTGCAGGGAGCACGAGAATCTGTGGGAAAAAAAATAACAAAGTGGCTTTTTCTCAGTAATGTCTTTATGCAACTCTTGATTCCTGAGCATATTCCCAGTTAGATGCTAATCCTTTCCTTCCAGAGAGATGCTCTATCAGAGCACTTGTGAAAACATTAACACATGAAGAGCCAAAACTCTGATTGCTGCCTGGCTCTTTCATGTTCTGCTGCATTTTGCACTCTCTGTTGAAATGCTTCTCAAGCAATGTTCTACTTTTTTTCTTCTTGCAACTCACTTGAAATTTTGTTTTCCTCTTAGGTTAGATAATGCCCCAAATGTGCTTGAGCACTTTTTAATTATGAAATATCTGAATGCAGCCCTTTTGCTAATTAATGGCAATGTCTTGCTGTGAGACTCTCAGAAAGAACCCAAAAAGCCTCAAAACAATACCCATGTACAGCTTGAGATGTCTGTGACAGTGTCAGGAGCATCTGTGCAGGTTGCATGGCACAAGGATCAGAATCTTAGATTGGGTATTAGGAAGAAATTTCGACTGGATATTAGGAAGAAGTTTAGAATAGATATTAGGAAGAAATTTGGAATAGCTATTAGGAAGAAATCCTTTTCTCCAAGGGTGGTGAGGCAGTGATTGCCCAGAGAGGTTCTGGACTCCCCATCCATGGAAGTGTCCAAGGCCAGGTTGGACAGGGCTTGGAGCAACCTGGGATGGTGGAAAGTGTTCCTGTCCTTGGCAGGGATGAGTTTTAAGGTCTCTTCCAACCCAAATATTCCATGATTCTCATCTGCCCCTGAGCTGAAGGACAAGCAGTGATGAGCTGCTGCCGTGTGGTTTAAAAACACATTTTCTCTGGGAGTGATCTGGGGATTTGGGCTTTATTTTAAAATGCTTCCCCTCTCTTTTTGCCTCCCCAGGATGCTCAAGGGGCTGAGGAGAGGGAGGCACTGGCCAGGATGGCAGCAAATGTGGAAGATGCAGCTTCAGCTGACTCTGAAGCCTACATTGAGAAGTACCTGCGCAGCGTCTTGGCCGTGGAGAACATCCTCACCCTGGACCGGCTGCGCCAGGTGTGCCTGCAGGGCTGCAGCCCTGGCAGCACTGGGTGCACCCCAATATCCTGCTGAGAGCCCACAACCTGTCCAGCAGCCCCAAAAACCACCCCAGTGCACCCCTCAGCCTCCCAAAGTGGCAAAGCTGCAGGGAGGCAGAGGTGTCCTCGCTCAGCTCCAGCAAGGATGGGGCTGGGAGTTGGCTGCGCCAGGTGTGCCTGCAGGGCTGCAGCCCTGGCAGCACTGGGTGCACCCCAATATCCTGCTGAGAGCCCACAACCTGCCCAGCAGCCCCAAAAACCACCCCTCAGCCTCCCAAAGTGGCAAAGCTGCAGGGAGGCAGAGGTGTCCTCCCTCAGCTCCAGCAAGGATGGGGCTGGGAGTTCTCTGCTCAAGGCACAGTTCTGGGGTGCTTGGTTTGATTTTAAAAGATGTTCATTGCTAATTCTGCTTCAGGAAAAGGAGTTGTGTGGCCTTAGCTTTTGTTTTCTAAACCTTTAGCAATAATTTCTGCAGTTGCCAGTAGAATTCTTGTCATATTGCCCACATTCTACTTTGAATTCACCAAAGCCATCCTGCCAATAAAAAAAGACATTGATTGGGTTAATTTTAACTACTATAACTTGATCTGTTTACCAGGAAAAAAGCATTTATTGAAAATTGTTCTCCTGGATATAAATTATGCAAGCACAAAAAGAAAAGTTATGCAAAACAAGTTGGAGCTTGTGCCTGCCCACTATAAATTCACAGGGAAGTGTGATGCACTTTAAATATTGAAAGCAAGTTTCCTGTCATTTATAATTAGTTTAAAGGATTAAAATAGGAGCTCAGCTAGGAGAGTCTTTGCATCTCTGTCATCTCCTAGAATCAAGACTGCAAAATCTTACACGTGCCAATCAGCAAAATACCAGATGTTAAAATGTATCCATTCATCATTTTAGCTGTGTAAACTTTACAGACAGCAGCCTGTGCCACGAGGCAGCTTAGAAACATTTCACTTGTATAGACAAAGCTATGCTGGGACAATCAGAGCTTTCATTCTTGCCAAATACATTTCTTTTCTTTGTTTTGCTCCCTGTGACTGCCAGGAAGTTGCTGTAAAGGAGCAGCTGATGGGGAAAGGAAAACTCTACCGCAGGAGCCTGAGCTCCCCCAACGTGAACAGGGTGAGTTTTCCCTGCTGCCATCTCCAGCAGCTCCACTTTTCATTCTCAGGTCCTGGAGTCATGGAATAGGGCCATGAATTTCCTTCTTTTTGACCCCTCTATGCTATTTTTTATTTTCTGAATACTGGAGATTTTTCATTTCCTTTCCAAGTTGAAGAGGTTTTTTCTTTTCCTCTTTTTCTTTAGAATATTTGAAAACAAGTTACAAGTATATTCTGAACTTATGTTTTGTACCAGTGCTGTGCATAAGAAAAGTGAGATTTCTGCTACCCAAAATTTGCAGAGGAATCATTTGATAGAACTGGTAATCAAACCAGTATCAAATTCTGGCTCCTCCAGGTCAAGAATTAAATTCTCACCTTTAATTTCTCGGATTTTGATTCTGCTTTCACCACAAAACTGTTTCTTTTCAGCATTACTAATCAAGAGGCATAGCTATGATTTTTTTAAAGTTCTTGTTAAGAAATAATTCTGCTTCTTTTAACTCTTCCAGCTTTCTGCAAGTCGCCAGGATTTAGCCCCCCCTTATAACCTGAGCAGTAACAGGGTGAGTATCTCCTGGGGAAACTGAGGAAAAAGGAAATTACCAGTGATTAGGAACATAAATGGGAAATACCTTTGAAAAATGAGCCACTCTGTGTGCTCCTGGATCCTTGGGACAGAAATAGGTTTGGATGTGCTGCTCTGGACCTCTCTGGGGAAGTTCCCAGGTCTTGTCCCAGCCCCTGTGGGATGCTCAGGAGCATTGTCCAGCTTAAGAGCTTTTCCAGAGCTTTCACCTGGGTGGAGAGGAAAATTCTGGGAGAAAGGAAGAGGTTTGGGTCTGTATGTCAGTTCAAATTCACCTCTAGACAGAAGAAAGGCTGTGGAGAAAGTCCCTGACCTCCCAGTGGTCCTAAACTTGTGGTGGGTGATAATTCAGCCCATTTCACTCCTCAAAAACCACCAGTATAGACCCAAAGCATTTCTTTGAAAGGTGAAAAATTAAATTGAAGCTTATTTTCCAAATCCTAGATCAACTGAAGGATCTCCTCCTGATAGATATTCTGCCCAGCAAGCGTGGAGTCATTTGGAGGGGGAGAATCTGGTGGTGACAAGGCATTTTAATGCATAATGCAGTTGCACAGAATAATAGAATTTTGATGTAGTGCTCCAGCATTGGTTGCTAAATCTGCTACATCTGATCCATGGAGAGAATGCTAAAATGTGTGCAGGTGATAAAGTGTTGGTAGCAACTTCTGTTTGGAGAGAACTGTGGGGTGTTTCAGTGTTGTAAGGTTTTAAACCAAAAATTAAAGATTAGGATTCTTAATGATTTCTGTTTTTCTCCTCCCTTTCCCTCAATGATTTCTCTCATTGCATGTTTCAGAGTCCAAAGGTCCCAGCAGAGGTAATGCATTAGGTCCACCTAATGAGTGGGATAATAATTTTATCTCACTATAAAGTTGATTTTGCTCACTCACACGCTTTTCTTTCCTGCTTTAAAGATGCTGCTGGTGGTGCCTCATTTGCATAGCACAGAGCAAAGGAGTTTTTCCATTGAAATCCTGTCATTAATGCAGTTTGAAGGGGTACAAAGCAGAGAATGTTTCTCCTTGGGTGCATCTGATGGGTTCTTACAGAGCTGGAGCTGTTCAGTGCCATTTCTCACAGATTTTTGGACAGGGTGAAGTCATCTCAGAAACAACTCCCTCTCAGCTGAAAAAAAAATAGACATGAAAGCAAGCAAATATCTAAATATCTGCCAGTGAACATCAGCCTGGAGATGAGACAAATGTTGAGACTTTCTCTCAAATCTTGCTCAAGCTTTTATGGCTTTTATAGTTCAGCATGAGCAACTCGTGATTTCTATGAACAAATGACTTTAAAATAATAACTGGGCCAATGGAAAACATGCTTTTCCTTAGTTTTGTGTTAGTGCTGTCAGAGGAATGCCCCCTTTTCCCAAGCTTTGGTTAACTGGAATTACTGGCAGTGGTTTGCATGAGGTTTTGCAGCTCTTGGCTGTGGCTGTAGTTGCTGGCAGAGACTCTGTGGAGCTGAGGTGGTGGAGCTGCTCCCCTTGCTTGCAGTGAGCTTCAATCCAAGGCACTTGTTCCTCAGGACATGGAGGTGCAGCCTCCCCAGCTGGGAATTCCTGGTTTGGGATGGATCTCTGCTTCCAGCCCACCTTGGACTGGGCTTGGCAAAGCCTGGCTTAGTGGAAGTGGAGGTGGAATTAGGTGATCTGGAAACCCTCCCAACCCAAACTGTTCTGTCATGCAATGATCCAGTTTCAATAGGAAGGTGGCCAAAAGCTTTTGGAATTCCAGTGAAATATTTAATAAATCCTTAAATGTCCATTTAGCACAGGGACATCCCAAAGGTCACTGGTGAGATCAGTCCTGTCCATTTTAGCATAAAGCCCTTTAGAATAGCTTGATAGGCAGAGTTTTGCTAAAGCTGGATGCCTTTATCCCTTGATGAGAATTTTGGTGGCAAAGAAATCTTCTCCAGCAGTCATGGATTGTTATTTTATTGTTACTTTATCAGCCATTGGGGTGTTGTTTATTATAAAAAGCCAATCCCAAACAAGTGATTTAATGTGTCACAGGACAGTGACAGCACCTGAACTGGGGGCAGAATATTGGTGGAAGCCCTTGGCACATTCCAGAATATTCCTCTCCTTAACTTTAATTCCATTACTTTCTTTCTCTCCCTGTTATTCCTTGCATCCCTGCTGCCTTTACCATGGATTTTTAGCTTTGTGGAAAGGGCTCCTGAGTCTCATTCCTCTATGTCAAGCACCATCCATGCTGCTAGAGTTTAAAATGTGGATGCTGCTCCATTCTGAGAAAAGTCAGGGCTCATTCCCTTGTTTAAAAAATAAAAAAAAGAAAAAAAGGTGTATTAAACAATTAAACAAGAATATTTTCTGAGTTGAAATAAGAATTAAAGATTGTGTCAATGCAGCTACAACAGGCAGCTCAGGAATTTCAAGAGTTAGGGCATGGATTCATCTTGCAGACTTTGGTAGTAAAAACATGGATGGGTGGCCACATCCTCCTGAAGAGCTGGAAAAGTCCTTCTCCAGGGCTGGAGCAGAGGTGTGGAATTGGCACATTTTGGGAGAAAAACACCTTAAAGAATATCCCAGTGTGCTGACAGCACCAAGGGATTCCAGGGAGCAGATTGGCTCTCACACTGAGCTGTGATTACTGGGAAATATTTAAGTCACCACTGGGAATTTTTAATTTCTGAAGAGTTTTATGGACTTTCATATTGTCAACAGGACTGCATGTGGCCACACCTCTAGGTCTGCTTGCTTAAATGAGAAAAAGGCAATTTTTACTCCTGTTCTCACTGCAGATGTGATTAGGGCAGAGTGAAGATGAGTTTGATTTCTCCTTACACATCAGGTGATGCAGGGGTGTTGAGTGTCTTAGTCTTGATATCAGATACTGGGGGTGAACTTTCATGTTCAAGGGGGCTTTTGTTGGAAATTTAGTTCAGTTGGATGCTGAATTTAAAAACTGAGTTGACTAAACTGGTGAAACAGAGGCACAATGAGTGGAAGGCACTTCTGAGATGTTTTACAGATCAGACTAAATCACTTATTGATGAAAAATATCATGAGTTGCTCTTAAAACACCTCTGACAAGAACCATTTTGTCATGGACAGGTGTCCTTCCTTTCCCATAGGACCAATATTTGTAGCTGAAAATCCAAGTAAGACAAGATGGTGCCATTCAACCTGCAGGTTTTTCTGGGAAAGTTTTTTTTCAGCAAACTGATAGCTTGTAGATTGAACTTGAATAATCCTGCTGTTCATGAGAACAAGTGCCTTTTGTCCCAGCTGTGTGTCCCAGCTGTTTGCTTGTATTCCAGTGCTCCATGGTCACCTTTTCCTAACTGCTGAAATAATAAAACACAAGAACTATTCATTTCTCTTACCCAGTGGCTGCATTTTAATGGTCTGTCAACTTCAAGGAAAGATTTGTCAGGTAAAGCCTCCAGATGACTTAGGTAGTGATCATCCCTACCTACCCTAAAGGTTTTGTGCATGAAATAAATTCACCAGGGGTTTTTCATGGATGATGTGTGAAAGAAGGGAAAGCAGAGGAGGAGAAGGAGAAGGTACTATAAAAATAAACCACTTTATAAACAGCTCTGCATTCAAACACATCAAGGGACCTGCATTCTTCTGGTGGCTACTTTGATTTGTTCAATTAAATCACTTGACCTCTGTTTGGTCACTTGGCAGAGAGCAGATATATTCATGAAACAATGACTCCTCTGGGCAAATGATTTATAAGCTTCCTCTCTTTCTCTCACCACCCTTCTTGAGAGAGAAAAGATTCACAGCACTTAAATAATAATAATAAGAAGAAAAGAATAGACTTAAAACTTGTAGTGATGCAGTTGGTGAATGCACATGGGAGAGTGCTGGGTGACATCCAGATGGGAAACTGGGGAACTTCATCAAGTTAATACAGTTAATAGTTATTTTTATTTTTATTTTAGTGAGGATGACATGGGTTATCTTTCAATATCCAGCTTTAAAAAATCATTTATGAATTACCTTTTCCCTCTACACGGTAGTTGACACTTCTAGTTGTTGCCAGCATTTTATTTTCCAAATGTGTCTCCACCCATTGCCCTGGTTAAGCTAATTTTGATGGTTTGTTGTCACCTCAGAGTTGAGGGTTACAAATCTGACCTTCAGGCTAAAACCATGATCTCTGCACTCTCTCCAAAGCAGGTGTCATTCAAAACCCAACATGCCTTAAGTAAACAACCACACAAATCCTTTTCTCATTCCTGTTCTCAGGACCTTCACTCCATTTAACCTGGCAAAATACTTTAAAATATTTTTAAAGTGTAGTCATCCATAGGATCAAGGCTGAAGCAAAATTTCTGAAAGATCCTAAGGAAAAAAAAAAAGCCTTTTCCTACAGAAAAAGTCACCAAATGCTGCCATTCTTGCTGTGTAGGGTGAATATTCTGAAATTGTTCTGCTGGTTCTTACCTGCTGCTCCATTTTTTCAGCATTCCCCAAACAGAGCTAGAAAGTCAGGATATTTGCCTGAAATCATTTTTCTCTTGGAACAGTCAGTGAAGGGCACTTCTGACTCAACAGATCATGACTCAGAAAATTATTGAGTTGCTCTTTACCTGCACTGAGTCCCTGTTCTAGTGAGCTACAATACTCTTGAGGATTTATAATATTCTTCTGTTTCTTCTTTTTCTGTGGTCTCTAGAACCACTTGGGCTTGGCTCAAGATGTGTTACCTTGATCCATTTGTCTTTAAGTGGAACATTATCAAGATCCAAAAGGATCACTAATCAAGCTTTATATTCTCCAAAATTGAAGCTTTCAGATGCTTTTCACTCTTCTGTAGCTTTTTTTCTAATCCACTGCCAACAGGCTGATGGCAGACTAGGCCAGGAGGCAACAAAACCAGTATTTCAAGATTATTCTGAGTCTTGTGCTATTTAGTTTGAGTCTCTTATTTTTTACTAATCTCATGCTAAGGCCACCTGAGAGAAATCTGCTCTAATAGAAACACAAAAGCAAAAGAAAAAAAAATAGAGTTTGAGGATGAGGAATAGGAAAGGATTTCATGGGAGCATTTGGTGGAATTTTCCAGCCTCAGATGTGACTCTTGGCTGTGTGTAAGACATCAGTGAGTTGCAGGTCCAAGATAATGCTGGGATTGGAGGTTTAGGGCATGGGCAGAGCAGGAAACTTTCAGGAAGGGCTTAAACACCCAAGTCCTCAAAAGCAGCAGACTAAACAAACTCCTGCTGCTCCCAGGCTGGCCTCCATCAGCTGCACTTTGAGGGTGCCTCAGTGACCTCAGCCATCCATCAGTTACCCCAAATTTGCCTTCCCAGCTGTGCCTGGAGCAGGAGGGCTGGGGACAGGTCCTGCTCTGCCCAAGTGAGCTTATTTGCTATTCAAAGCAGGAGAACTTCCCTGGGACTGACTTATAGATCCAAGTGGAAATGATTCTTGCCCTGGGCTGCTCACTGTGACCTTCAGCCCATTGGAGAAATCTATTCCTCCTATCCTGGCTTATTTATTATTTGTGAAACATTCATGACTTCAAGTTCCAGTTAAGATTAGTTTGGCTGCCTGTCATTTTTATGTTCAAGGTCAGATTAATTCCTTGCATCCAACAGTGGGGAGCTTGTTGGAAAAGCACATTTTCCCTCTTCCTCCAGGAAAAAATACATGAAACTTAAGGTCTGGGATGCAGCAGGTCCTTCCATCCCTTGTACCATTTTACTGGGAATGTATTTCTCTTCCTGTTACATCTTTTGAAACACAAGTAGAATTCAGATGTGTAATAAAATCCAGACATAACAAAACTCTTTACTAAAAAAAAAAAAGAAAAGAAAAATGAGATTAGATTTCAGTTTTCATCAGTTTGCAACCTCTGGTTGTGGAAAGGTGAAGCTTTGCAAGCTCATCCTGAGATCATTTTGCCACCTGAACTGGACAACACTTTCCTACAAGGCCCTGAGACTTCTTGAAGAGTCTGAAACTGGACTTTTTTGACCCATATGCTCATAAAGGAACTGCTTTGGCAGTGTGTTTTTGCATGTGTGCCTCCCTAGGGTGTTTTCAGGACAACCCCATGAAATTTTGGTTTCCCTTCCAGCTCTGCACACTCAGTTTGGTGAAGCAAAACCAAGCCCTGAAATCCACATGAAGATTCCAGCTGAGACACACCCTGGCCAGTCACTTGGAGTAATTGTTGCAGATAAATTTATAAATTATTTTACCTAGCAAGATGAGAGAATTCATAAAAAACTGATTTTGACCCGTGGGTTCTTGATGTTCACACATTGATGTGAAACAGTGGCCTGGGGTTTCTCTCTTAGCCAAGAGGTTTTGTCACTGAGCCACTTTCTGGCTGTGAGTTTGAGAGGAAAGTTCCAAAACCACAGTGGATCTTTGTAGATGCAAGAGAAATCACCCCTCATGTGCAGAATGGTGTGGGATCCATGGGAAATCCCAACCAGGGAACCCTGGGATTTTGGGAAGGCAAAGGAGCTGCTCTTTTCTCTGTCCCTGTTTCATCCTCATCTGCATCAGGCTCTTGTAGGACTGAAAATAATTTTGTTTCATCTTCAAAACCCTAACCTGTCCTAATCTTTTTTGTGGCTGCTGCTGTCCATAGCTTGGATATTCCAACTTTCTCTTTCCCAGGCTGTCAGAAAACTTGGCAGTGCCTCAGTTGCTTCCTTTTGATGTGATCACCTCCTTTCTCTGACTCCAGGCACAAACTTCCATCCTCTAGGTCCTGTGCTTGTTTAAAGCTCTGTCCTCCCCCATTTTCCTGGCACTGCTTCCACTACTCCTGAGTAGATACACAAAATATTCAGGAATTTTGGGCAGACAGCACCATATTATTTTCACCTGGTTGTAACATAGCTTCCAAAACCCAGCAGCACAAGTGAGTGAAATATTTCCAGCTATGAGCTCTAGAAAGTAACTTTTTCTGTGCCTTTATGCTGAGGGTGCTCATCTTTGCAGGGCTGGGGTTGCCAACTAAAAGCACCTCTGGGGAAGGGTCTTTGCTCAGCTCTGGCACTCTGAGCTTGGCAGAGGGGCTGTGCAGGCTGTGTGAGGTTTGCTGTGCTCCTGCTGTTGTGCTAACTTGGAAAAAATCCTTTTTTTTTCCCCCTTTAGGGTCGGTGGGAGAGTCAGCAAGATGTGTCCCAAGGTGCCACAAACTCCAGTAGAGGCATTAGCCCATCTAGAACCTCCCTGCCAGGCTCTGGGCAGCAAAACCACTCTGCTGACCCAGGTAAGGGGTCAGGAAATCCTTATCCAGGGAAGGGATCAGGAAAATCCTGATCCAGGGAAGAGATCAGGAAAATTCCTGATCCAGGGAAGGGCTCAGAAAACTCCTGATCCAGGTGAGAGATCAGAAAACTGATCCAGGGAAGGGCTCAGGAAAACCCTGATCCAGGGAAGGGCTCAGGAAAATCCTGATCCAGGGAAGGGCTCAGGAAAATTCCTGATCCAGGGAAGGGCTCAGGAAAATTTCTGATCCAGGGAAGGGCTCAGGAAAATCCTGATCCAGGTAAGGGCTCAGAAAACTGACTCAGAGAAGGGCTCAAAAAAAACCTGATCCAAGAAAGGGCTCAGAAAAATCCTGATTCAGGAAGAGGCTCAGAAAACTGAGCCAGGGAAGGGCTCAGGAAATTCCTGATCCAGGTGAGAGATCAGAAAACTGATCCAGGGAAGGGCTCAGAAAATCCTGATCCAGGGAAGGGCTCAGAAACCTCCTGAGCCAGGGAAGGGCTCAGAAACCTCCTGAGCTAGGGAAAGGATCAGAAAACTCCTGATCCAGGTTAGGGCTCTTCTTCAGCTCAGAAAACTTCTAATCCAGGGAAGGGTTCTTCTGCAGCTCAGGGAGCTTCCTGAATTTGGGATGAAGTCACTGCAGCTCCTGAGTGTCACAAAAAGTCAGAGAATGCTTTCCCTTGGCTAATTCTTTGACCCCAGAAGTCATCTTAGACTAAAGAGAAGTTCTTTAAATTTTTTTATAGAGAGTTTTGGGTCAGCTCTGGGTTTGTTGTTTGGTTTTTTTTTTCCTCTTTCTCCAAAGAATAACTCTTTCCATGTATGAATTTTTTTTTTTCCAACAGGTATTGGTAGTCTGGCTGCTTCCTACCTGAATCCTGTCAAGTCCTTTGTGCCTCAGATGCCAAAGCTGCTGAAGTCCCTGTTCCCTGTTAGAGATGAGAAAAAGGGCAGGCAGAGCTCCCCCTTAGCACAGCAGGTAAAGCATTAAATCACCCACAGAATCCAATATTGGTGAGTGCTGCTGGCCTTGCTGGCAGAGAGCTGTGTTACAAAAGTTGTTGCAGAGCAAACCAAGCTTTTAGGCACAGCAGAGGCTGGTGATCCATTTCCCCTCCATCCTGCCCAGGGATAGTGCAGCTGCTGGAACTTATTGACACACACTCAGCCCACTTGGCTTTTTCCAAGTGCCAGCTCCACTCCCAGGGTGATTTATGGGCCTCCCACTCACAGCAACAATGGGGAAATTTATGAAGGGCACTTAGTGTTGTTTGTATATTGCCAGGAGGAAAATGTAATTCTATTTTTAATTCCTTATTTCATATCCCCTCCCTCCCAGCCCTCGTGTCACCTTTTACCATCTTCTCTTGTGTACTTGGGCCAGTTGCTTTTGTTCATTCTTATCTATTCCACATGTCAGGGAAGAATTTGATTTCCTTTTTTTCTGCTGCAAAGCTCCCACCTGCTCCAGATGTGGCTTCTGTGCTCTGAGCACTCATGGTCAAGCTGACTGAAGAAACACTTTTGTCTTTAAAAAAACATCAGAAATAGAGAATGCCATTATAAATCATATCATCTCCTTTATTTGTGAGGCTGTAGTTTATTTTATAAAGGAATATTTCCCTCTAGAGTAAATTTTGAAGGTTTAACAAACTGCTGTGAGGATGAATCTGGAGCCAGATCTCATGTGAAAGATTTTGGGAATCCATTCTGTCCATGCTGGCTCTGCTCTCACCCTCTTCCTTTGCCTGGAGTTCTGGAAGCTCACACTTATTAACTCAGAATTTTCCTCACCTCTTGCCATGCAAGCAAACATTTTAAAGAATATCTTCCTCAAAAGAAACCCTAAAATCCCTGAACAACTCCTTTTTTTTTTTTTTTTCCTTTGTGCATGAATCCAGGTATTTTGTTTGCTACAACTAAAATTAAACAGGAGCATCCCAGGAGTACAGGAATTTGTTTTAGCATAATAGAAATACAGTAAAATATTAAATAGATAGAGCAAAAATAAATCTACTAACACTTAAATATTTTTAAAAGTACTTTCTGGCACATGTGGCACAAATAAGAATGAGGCAGTTTTATAATATTTTTAGCTTGATTGAGGATTCATTTTACATTTTCATGTTGCCTTTTGCTTGGTGTTAAGGCTAGAATTGTACAAACCTCCTCATCTATGAACTGTAGAGAATTAAAATGAAGGTGGTGACTTTCCTTAAAGGTATTTGGGTAGGGAAAGATGCAAATAGGTGCTCTTAGAATTGCAGTGAGAGCCTTTCACACCTTCTTGAATCCTCAGTGAATCAGTGAGAGCTGAGAGGAGAAACGAGGCTTCATTTCCTGCCTCTAGTCTAACCACCTGTTCCCACTCCTTTCCTGTTCAAGATCAGGCAGCAGTGGATGTCTAGAAATCAAGTTTTAAACTACAGAGACATCTCTTTAATGAGATTTTAGTTTATATGATGGATTACTGTGGAAAGTCAACCAGGTCATGATTTCAGTGATTTTTAATAGGAGAGGAAATGCTGTTGATGCTTTGTTTGTTTTTTTTTTTTTTAATAAGAGGAATATGTGATGCTTCCATGCTTGCTCTGGAGAGCAGCCCAGGGTTTCCATGACCAGTGGATCTGTGTAATGGAATGAAATTATTCTCTACTTTCAGGTTCAGCTGCATTGCAAATGCACCTCCCTGGTTTGAGAGGTTTTACAAATTCCTTGCAGCTCTCTCCATAGGGGAATGGGGCTTCTTCACTGCTGTCAGCAATCCCAGGGGATCATGGAATATCCTGAGGTGGAGAGATCCACAGGGATCATTGATCCAAGCCCTGGCCCTGCACAGACACCCCAACAATCCCAGCCTGTCCCTGAGAGCATTGTTCAAACATTCCTGGAGCTGTGGCAGCTTTGGGAATGTCACCATTCCCTGGGGAGATCTTCTGGGGGAAAAAAAATTTTTCCTAATCCCAACCTAGGGAAAGAAGAGAAAAGAACTGAAGGAATTGCCCCAGAATCAGCTCCAGCTTCTTCTGTGCAGCACAGAAATAAAGAGGTGCCTTTGCAGCAAGTCTGGCTTTTGAAGATCATAAATATCCCATCCCATAATCTCCTGTGCTGCTGCTTTCCAATAGCCTGAGGATGCAAATGTGGGCAGAGGAGTTGAGCTGGAGGTGGTGATGGATGACTGGGGGTTTGGGGGTCACTGCCAGCCAGGCAGGCACCCAGAAATTCCTGTGGAACTGGAGAAACTGTGCCAGGGAGGGGACACAAAAAAGATCTTTGTGAGCCCCAGGAAATAGAGAACAGCACCTCCAGGTCTGTGGGAGAAGGGAGTTTCAGTGCACAGTGGCAGGGACATAAATGAACATGCAAGGTGGGAAAAGTGGGTGGTAAACTAGAAAACTCTAAGGGAGAGGCAAAGCCTAAAGGACTTTTTGGCTTTCATTGCAAAGGGATGTGACCCTTAACTGGGAGCTGCTGGAGTTTTGTAAACAACAATTTGGGAGAGCAAGGCTCAAGAATGGAAGGCTCAGGAATAGAAATGACAAAGGATGGAAGGATCTGAGTCATCCTTTCCTGGGCTGGAAGCTGAGATATGGGGAGATTCAGGTTGGATTTTGGGAAAAGGTTCTGTCCCCAGAGGGTGTTTGGGCACTGGAAGAGCTCCCCAGGGAATGGTGACATTCCCAAAGCTGCCAGAGCTCCAGGAGGGCTTGGACAATGCTCTCAGGGATGCACAGGGTGGGATTTTGGGGTGTCTGTGCAGGGCCAGGGATTGCACTACATGATCCTGGTGGGTCCCTGCCAGCTCAGGATATTCCATGAAAAGCAAATTTCCAAAGGAGGAGAACTGAACCTTTTCCCAGGTTTGGAGTTAAGTTCACCACAACTATTCCAAGTGGATGTGGTACCAAATCTCTGATCCTGTGCTGGTAAAAAGGGGAGATCACTTCTGATCTGTCATGATAAAAATACACTTTTAAAATGATTTCAGCAGCTTTGGATTCCAGTCCTACCCATAGAGCAGCACCAACATTCAGGTGAGCGAGCCCACACAAAATTACCTTTACAAAGGGATCTTCCCTTGTTTAGAGTGGTTGCTGGAGCTTAAAAAAAAAAAAAAATAAAAAGGCACAGACATCCCCATCAAGGTGGTGGCAGTGAACAGAATTGCTGTCTTTGACCTTCTGCTGCAAGTTTAGTAACTAATCTGGAGAATAATGAACCGCAATTAATGAAATCTGCTCTCGTATTCAAGTGTGTTTCTCAGACAGCACATAAAATAATTGAAAGAACTTCCTGCTCTCTAATTAGTTAGATTGAATTAATTTGGCATAATAGGATTCTTTATGTAACTCACAGAATGGCTTCCGATGGAGCTGTTTATGTCCCTAAAAGATTGGCTTTTGATGAAGCTGTTTATATACTTTAAAGTTAGAAAATGCCTCTTTTCTCCTTTATCTGCTGCCTTTCAATTCATTGCCAGTAGTCTGTAAATAAAATAAAATTTTTAAAAGTTCAATAATTTCTACCTTTCTCAATGGCTGGAATTGTTTTTTATTTTCCCAGCCTATCCTTGAAAAGCTGAGAGCCACAGAGTGCAAGATTTGGAGCCTTCTGACCCTCACTGCTTAAAATTTTTGTGTAAAATATGGAGGTGGAGGGAGAATCAGAGTTTCATCTGTCTGTGCTTAATTATGTTATGCAGGAATTGAAACTCCTCTTTTTTATTCACATGCTGAGGCTTTCCCAGTATGCACCAAGCAGAATTCCTGTTCTTTTCCCTTGTGGCTCTCCAGGAACTGCTGTGTAATCACATTTCAGGGCATCAATGGGTGCTGACATTGAAAATGGACATATTAAATTCCAGTTTCTGGGTTTTTTTAGCATTGCTGTGGCAGAAGGAAATTCCTGTGGCCAACTTGGTGAGTGGATTTTGGTCACCTTCCTATCCAAGAATCTTTTTGGATGCTCAGATGTCTTTTTGTTAGCACATGGCTTGAGAGAGAGATCCTGAGTCACAGATTTATTTAAAAAAAAAAGATGAACTCTTTGAGTTTTCACATAATTCATTTTTGCTTTATGGTGTAGCCACATGGAGAGGGCAGCTGTCACTTCTTTCCCTTCCACCTTCTGATGCAGACACAGAAATTAATCTTAAAAATGAATGAAATGCAGTTAATGAAAGGCTTTTTAAATAAACAAAACCCCTTTTTTGGCACTCCATTAAAAAATAACAATTTCATGGATGGGCCTGGTGCAATGTACAATTGCTAGAACTGACATTCCTTAATCAAATGTAAATAATATGGCCTCAGAGAACCTTCTTTAACATCTTGAAGGCTTTTTTTTTTTTTTTTGGTTTGTTTGTTCGTTTGTTTGTTTTTTTCTTTCCCAGAGTTTCAAGTGAAAAATCATTGGATGCCACAATCAGCAGAGCTCCACAGCAGAGCTCTCCTTGTGACTCAGTTGTTGGTGTTTTGATTTCTTTCTGAGCTCAGTTTTCCCTGTCATCCTCAAATACAAATAAGTTTTTGATGAGAAGGAGTGTGGAAAACTGGCTTTGGAAGTTTCAAGCCACAAAGTCAAATTTCTTTATAAACTAACTTAGAAATGGGTATGAATTACTCTTTTAATCTGCCAGGACCTGGAAATGAGCTGCATAGGAAATGGTGTGGTTAATTTTGTATAAATTCTACTAGAAATGGGGAATTCTGAAGTGTTATTATGGGCTGAACCATTCCACACACAGAATGTGGAATAAGAGGGGGTTGTTTGGGTTAATATTTAAATGCAGAGTGTGTTTAGAGAAGCAAATGAGCAAACACCAAAAAACCCAACAAATTAACTTGCACTGGATTTCAGATGTGCTTGTGGAAGGCAGGGGATTTTATATCTGAGTAATTAATGACTTTGCCTTCAATTTTAAAATAATTTTCAAGAGAAATATTGTTGGGGTTGAGGGGAGACCTTTTAGAAAAGGATGATTTTTGAGGGGGGGGGCATGTACTGGAGAATTTGGAATTCTCCCTGAATTTCTGTACACACCTTTGGAAGTATTTTATCCTGAGTGCTCCAAGGTGATTTAAATCTCTGTTTAATGAATTTAAATCCCTGTCCTGCTGCAGAAGTTCCCAGTAGCTGCTGTTAAATAATGATGGGACCATAACACTGTCAGTGGGAGGGTCCTTGGGCTCAGCCACTTCTGCCTGGGGATGGGAAAGCAAAAAGAAGAGCAGTGGGATTTTGGGATAAAGTCCCTTTAGGATTGTATCAGCTTGGGATAAAACATACCTGCCATTCACAGGGCAATTCTTGGCTGCACTGGCCTGATCTGTTCTCTTAAATGCCACTGAACTTTCTGCATATCAGCTGTTAATACTGAGGGATTTTCATCCAAGTGACACAAAATCAAAGGCTTTGCACTGAGGTCATCAGTCTCTGCTGCCAGAGGCATTTCACAAAGTGTTTCATACCAAATTGTGAGCTCTTGGAAGAGGTGGCCATGCCACATGTGGAATATATGGGATGGAAAAAAGTTCATTCAGGATTAATGGTGGTGCCTCTGTAACTGGGCAGAGACACACAAATGGCTTTTCCTCTTCAAGCTCACACCAGCATGGCAGGTTGGGCTCTCTTTTGGCCACCTCAGAGAATGTGCACAGTGACCTCTCAGTGAGCAGAAAATGTGCACTTGTAGAGATCAAAGATTCATAGAATCACTGTGGAATCCTGGAATGGTTTGGGTTGGAAGGGACCCTAAAGCTCTCCCAGTTCCACCCCCTGCCATGGACAGAGACACCTTCCACTATCCCAGGTTGATCCAAGCTCCATCCAAGCTGGCCTTGGACACTGCCAGGGATTCAGGGGTAGCCACAGCTTCTCTTCTCTTCTCTTTTCTCTCTTCTCTTCTCCTCTCTTCTCTTCTCTTCTCTTCTCTTCTCTTCTCTTCTCTTCTCTTCTCTTCTCTTCTCTTCTCTTCTCTTCTCTTCTCTTCTCTTCTCTTCTCTTCTCTTCTCTTCTCTTCTCTTCTCTTCTCTTCTCTTCTCTTCTCTTCTCCCCTTCCCTTCCCTTCCCTTCCCTTCCCTTCCCTTCCCTTCCCTTCCCTTCCCTTCCCTGAAACTTCCCTGAAACTTCCCTGAAACTTCCCTGAAACTTCCCTTCCCTTCCCTTCCCTTCCCTTCCCTTCCCTTCCCTGAAACTTCCCTGAAACTTCCCTGAAACTTCCCTGAAACTTCCCTGAAACTTCCCTGAAACTTCCCTGAAACTTCCCTGAAACTTCCCTGAAACTTCCCTGAAACTTCCCTGAAACTTCCCTGAAACTTCCCTGAAACTTCCCTTCATTTCTGGATAATAAGGCTGGACAATTTTATAAAACTTTGTAGGATTTCTTCATTGGTTTATTCTAATCCATCTGCTCCCTGGGGCCCCAGGTCCTGACCTAGTGAGGATCTCAAAATGCACAAACTTGTGCACACAAAACAGCCAGTTTGCTCTGAACCCCATTCCAGAGATGAATTTTTATTTAGCAAGTTTAGGAACAAGCAAAAACCTCTCCTCTCCTGCTTCCTTTTAGTGAACTTGAATGTCTTCAAAAAGTTTGTTTGGGTCTATGGTGACCCTATTGGGGTTTTATCTATGTTTTATCTTTTTATTTTCTACCTTGAACCATCTTGGTTTTTAATGCCTGGCAATCTCTTTATAAATAAATGTTTATTCCTCTTGAGGGTAAATCATATTCCTGCTTTACTGGGCTTAGCAGGGGTGCAAGTGGAGGTTCCTCACTCTTCAGCTGGGAGGTTTTAATGCTTTAAACAGAATGTTGAGTTCTGGGAATCACTTGTCTGGGAGCTGAGCACTGTGTGTTTGTACAGAAGGAATCCTTGAGTACCTTGGAAAAAAAAATATAAAATAAAAGCAGGCAGCTCCCAAACTGTGTGGTGTGTCTGCCCTAAGGAGCTCTCCCCCTCAAAGTCTGAACCTGCCCTTGCAGTGAATATTAACAGTGCTCAAGAGATTTTTCTGCCTTTTTCTCCTTCTCTTCATGCTTCCCTTTCCCAAAGTTCTGGTGGTTCCTTCCCCTCCTGTGTGACAGCCCAAGCTGACAGCACAACCTCAGATTCATATCAGGTGTCACAATGTGCTGCTCAGGTCCCAGGAGAGGGATTAATTCAAATTTGCACCATAAAAACCTGAATGTGGAGCAAGTGGGGGCTGGTTATTGTCAGTGCCTGTGTCCAGCCCAGTGCAGCAGCAGTGGGAATGTCCTCCTGGAAAAGGGGCTGCACAGACCTGGATTCTGCCTTGTTTTTTGAGTCTGAGCCAATAATGCTCAGATCCAAGCTGAATTTAGAGACTGGAAAAGGAGAGAGAGTTCTGGAGATCAAACCCCCATGGTCAGGACTCATCCATGTCCTCAAGTGCCACATTCAGAAGTTTTTTGAGCACTTCCAGGGATCCATGGGCAGCCACAGCTTCTCTGTGCCAGGGCCTCCCCATCCTCACAGGGAACAATTCTATCCTAATATCTAACCTAAATATTTTTTAACTTAACTTTCATTCCCTCTGCCTGTGTATAAAGCCTCTCTCCCTCTTTTTTTGACAAACTGCATTTCAAGTACTGAAAGCCTGGTTTAGTTTTTCATCCTTTTATGACAAAGGCTTGCTTAGCATCCCAAAATTTCAAATACCAGCTTTAACATTTACCAATTTGCCAACACTTAATCCTTTCATTGAATGATTCTCTTCATTTCCCTCCCCTCAGGCTGTCCCAAGAATTATGGTTCAGTCAGCCAGTCTGGATGCCAGTGCTGCAAGGATAAAACAGGTGAGCACATCCCAGGCTGTGAGGATACAATTTTGATATTCACCTGCCAGAGGTGGCCAAAGCATCAGCTGCTTCAAACCTGTTGTTCTGCTGCCTCTCTGTGAGACACTGAAATTCTGCTGGGTGTTTTAGGTTCTGGTAAAATATTCCTGGTTACATTTTGATATTTGAAAGCATTAGCAGATAATTAGCTGAAATTTAACTGGTTTGCTGCTTTAAAAGGGAAATTTCTGGGCTCTGACAGTGCCTATGAGGCTGTTCTAAGTGTGGAGCTTAATTCCCCATTTTGCCATGATACCATGGAAAAACTCTTGCTAAGCTGGAGAGAAAATAGAGCCTGTGATCTCCCACTTCCCAGCAGAACTTCAGTCTCCTGAGCAGCACATCAGCTTCTTCCCACTGTGCTTTTATTGTCTTTAAAAACTCTGTTATCCAAAGGGAAAATCCAGAGAAAGAGCAAAGCTCCTGAGTCCACATGGACACCACCCTTGCCATAGGAAAGTGAACAAAATGTTTTTAATCTGCTGGAATATTTTTAATTTTTTTTTTTTATTACATTTCACTTAGCAATAGCAAACCTTTGGTTCTGAAATTTTAGTAAGCCAGTCAAATCCCTCTTTCTTCAAATGCTGCTTGAATTTCCATTGTAAAGGCATTTTGGGAATAAGCTGAAAATCCTGTAGTTTGGGACACTCAACCACTAGATGGGAGAAATCACAGAATTGTGAACAATGAACAAAAATGTTCACCTGAGACAGGATTTGTTCAAATCTGCCCTTCTCCAACCTCTTTCCCCCACCCTTCCTATTAGGACTCTCCCCCCTCCCTCCTTCCCAAAGAGATTTAGAGACATCCTAATCTTTTAGAGTACATGTGCTGGCAAAAGATATTGATCTATCAGATTTAGGAAACTTTACAGCCAAGAAATACATCACTGAAATGGGCTGTTAATCTCATGAGGTGCAGTTAATTTCATCCTCTGAAAGTGTGAGGTGCTGGCAGCACTGAGGTGGGAATGGCATTTGGAAATGGGGACAGAAATGACAGTTTAGGTGCACGGGGATGATTTATCCACCCAGAGAGTTAAGCCAAATAACTCTGAGAGACTTATGGATCACAGCTTGCTTCCCATTCCATATAAATCCTGCTGTTCAAACAGCAAATGACCATTCCTGTAATATAAATAATTTTTCAGTAAATATTGGGGAGTGTATTTCTTGGGGTTGACATTTCCCTTATTGATGGAAGGAGTGAGCTGACAATCCTCCCACGCTGGCAGGGCTGACTTGGGATCAGCTTCCATCTTCTGGAGCTGGCAGATTTAGGGATTTAGATAAGCTCAAAGCCTTGCTGCTTCCCAGAGGTCTGGTATCTGTGCTTCTAGCCCAGATTTGGGATTTTGGTTTGGATAACAGAGCCCCACCTTCCCTGTGCCCCTGTGTTTCAGATGAACCAAGAGGAAGCAGCGAAGCAGCCGCTGGAACAGACCCCCGAGGTGGACAAGAGTCTGGAGAAGACACCCAAAGTGCCTTTGCAGCAGCCCACAGGGGACAGCCAGGCCCAGGAGTGCCAGGAGGGACCCCCAAGCCCCCTGAGTGAAGCCTCCAGTGGGTATTTTTCTCACAGTGTCTCCACAGCCACCCTCTCCGAGGCCCTGGCAGCGGGAAGCGACGCTGTGGCTCAGCCAGGAGCTGCAACACCTGCAGGGAGTGACTCCCCTGCTCCTGCAGTGGCTCAGGTCCTTTCTGATGTGCAGGGACACTCAGACAGGGCTTCTGAGAGCTCTCTGGCCACCAAGAGGGAGAATCCCCCCACCTTCAGCCTTCCAAGTGCTCCCCCCAGAGCGAGGGATGGCCCTGAAGTCAATGGGAAGTCTTGCACTTCTCCTTATCCCAGCAAGCAGGGGAACGATGCCTCTGCAGCCACTGATGCAAAACCTCTTCTCTCTACCTCCACTCTGAAGGAGTCAATATCCAAACAATCACTGGAGTCAGCAGGACAAGCCAGGAAAAAGGAAACACATTCTGGGGCTTCAGAACTGGGGCTTCCCAAAGCTCATCCCGAGCAGCCCAGCGCTGCAGCCTCCCCCTTCAAAATCCAGAAGGTGAAGACATCAGAGCTGAGATCCTTCACAAGCATGCTGGGGTCAGATGCCACGAGTTCCCTGGGCACAGAAGAGCAGCAGGAAGGAGAAAAGAGCACATCCAGTGCCCGTGGACTGAACCACAACGGGGCCGAGACAGCAGAGGAAAAACTGGAGGTGATTTCTGACTCAGAAGATACCAATGAAATCCCTGAGTGGCTGAAAGAAGGAGAATATGTCACTGTTGGCACCAATAAAACAGGCATTGTCAGATACATTGGGCCCACAGACTTCCAGGATGGAACATGGGTTGGTGTGGAGCTGGATTTGCCTTCAGGTAAAACATCCCCTGCAGCAGGTGGGAAGCAGCTGGTGTGTCCCAGCTGGCAGAGCTCATCCTAAAGCTGCTTTTTTGGGGGGTTTATTACACACTATGGGTTTATTGCCCATTGCAGGGGGCATTTTCAAAGGGGAAATGTAAAAGGTATTCCCTGCTGTCACCTTATTCCAAACCTGCTCTCACTCCCAACCCCTCTGAAATCCCAACCTCAACCATTCTGTGATCCCTGACTGTCCCTTTTCAGTCATTTCTTTTGTTTTCTTACACTGGAGTAGGAATCAGGATTCCTTTCCCATGCATTTTGGTAAGCAATAGCTGCAGGAGACAGGCCTTGTGTCTGCAGGATTCTCTTCTGAGCTTCTGCTGTGAGGATAAGGGTGTTCAAAGCACAACAGGAGTTGTGGGATTTAGCTCCAAGGGACATTTAGGCTAAATGAGTTGCAAAGTCTCTTAATAGTTATTAAGAGGTAATAGGATTTTATTTTAAAGTAAGCTTTACAATGGCAGAAGACTATTTCTCTCTGTATATATATATATATATATATATATATATATATATATATATATATATATATATGTACCTGCTTTTATATATGTAAAAAGCAGTGGGAAATAATCATCCACTGACCACCAGGTCATACAGATAATTTGAGGTTTCTTTCACCATCTCCTTTGTCATGCCTGCCTGCCTCTTACCTGTACAGCTGGGGAACTCCCAGAATTCAGGGTTTCCAGGATTTTTTTGGAGACCAGGGTGCAGTTCCTGGGGAGCTGCTGCTGTTCCTGTGCTGTTGATGTGGGAATAGGGTGTCTCCAGCACAAGAGGAGAGGAAGGTGATGGCTGGGATTTGATCCCTGCTGGAGTCCAGGCTTCCCAACCCCTTTCCTCTCCAGGAGCAGGCAGGACTGGGGGAAGTCAGGGAGTTCCAGAGGAAAATCCAGGAGAGGCTCAGTGGCAGTGAGAGAATTTGGGTTTCCCAGGGCACATAAAACTCTTTATTGCAATGCTTTTAGCCAAGTGCAGCATTCCCAGGCTGGGAATGCACATCCTGCACTCCTCCCTGCTGCACATTGCCCTGGGCTTGGAGCAGTTCATCCAGCAGAACACTGTCCAGGATCCAGAGCTCCCAAATCTCCCTGTGCCCTGTGTGCTCAGCAGAGCTGAGCTGGGCAGTGACTTCCCAGCTGGTTTCAGAAAACTCTCTGGAGTTTTCCATGCTGGAAAGCAAACTGGAGCTCTTGATCCTTCTGCAAGCTGTAGTAGTTCCTCAGTCCTGGATTTATGTCTCATTTTAAAAAAATTAAATATATATTTACAAATTCATTTCAATTTTGGAAGGTCACCTTCCCTGTGTCAGGCTGCTCCAGTGCTGAATTCTGTTTGCACATCCCAGTAAGCAGCAGCTTCCATGGAAAATCAGGAGATTTTTGGCCTGCTGAGGACTCAGCTGCTGATGTTGCTGGGATTTTTTTTTTTCCTGCTTCTGTTTCTACAAGAATTAAGACCCTGATTTGCTGGAGCACATCTGGCTTCTGGCACATCTGCAGCTTCACTTGAGGAATGTGGTCACAAAGTGGAGTCTTTGTCATCCTGCAGACAGGGACAGAACTCCAGGGACATGGGAATCCAAGGGTGGGGGTGAGGGTACATTGGACCCAAGTGATGGTGGTGGAAGGGAGAAGGAAACACCCCAAAAGCCAAAAGGGTGACTCTATGTCATTGATCTTTCCACCTTCCCTTTATGGATGGGAGAAATCCTGAACAGTGATCCTGAGAATTTTAAATTATCTAAAACGAGAAATAGAAAGATCTCAACAGCAGCAGTGTAGAGAAATTCTCCTTCCTGTTCTGTGGAGGGTTTTCAGCATGGCAGGAGTGACAATCCTCAACTTCAGACATCAGCTCAGAAAGCAAAAAAACTCTTTTAAAGTTCTGCTTTCCCTTCTTTCCTGGTACTGTGGTAATGGAATTAATTATTTACCACTTTTGGAGAAATTACAGAGCAGGGGGAAGGAAGGACAAGGCAGAGTGTCCCATTCAGAGTCACTCTCCATGCAGTGGCCTTGCTGGGAAATGTCACCTCCAGGGTGGAATTTTAGGGAACAGAGATTCTCCCTCTCACCACTTTTTCCTTGTCTCTTCTCTGGGTGCAGGAACACCGATTTGCACTGAATAAAAACCCATTTTGTAGAAAAAAAACCTCCTGGGACAGCAGGAGGTGCAGGGGTTGGGGGGGCTGGGATTGAACATCCCCTCCCAGCCCAGAGCTGTGGGAGTCTTTGTTAGGAACAGTCATCAGGACAAACTCAGGCACTCTCTGTAAGCTGCTCTTGAAGTTTGCAGTTTATTGACAAGGGTGTGGGTGTACAGGGCCCTGCTGGGAGCTGCCAGCTCAACTCAGGGCAGGGCAGAGAGTGGGGGAGAGGTGAGAGAGTAAGAGTAAGGGGGTAAGAGAGAGAAAAAAGAGAGAGAGGTAAGAGAGAGATTTTCCCATTTCCAATACAATAAATCATCTTCTATGTTGAATATTCTAATTTCCACTAACCAATCTAATACAAGATACAAATCCTATAGCATTTACACACAGCCTTTAAGAATCATTACATTACCATAATGTGTTACACTTTAAACCCTAAAAACGACTCTTTGGAGCCCTTCTGCCAAGCTAGCAGGGTCTTCTCTGACCTTTGGACCATTGTTCTATCAAGAGGGGATTACTTTTGGCTGGCCATCCTATTGTCTTCTAGTTATTTAGTAAGGTTTGTATTTTGTAAGGTTTAGTAAGGTTTGGTATCTCAAAGATAACTTTCATTTCAATCTCGCTTACGCTTTCCATATTCCCAAAACCTTTTGCTGAGCACTCCTATTGAGAAGGTTTTCCTGACTCACCCTTGCAGCCCAGAGCAGTGAGTGACCCCCTGCTTCTCTCCTGCAGGCAAGAACGACGGCTCCATCGGGGGCAGGCAGTATTTCAGCTGCCGCCCGGGCCACGGGCTGCTGGTGAAGCCGGGCAGGGTGCGCAGGGCGCCGGGCCCCGCGCGGCGCCGCAGCTCCGGCCTCAGGCTGCAGCCAGACAACAGGAGGAGTGGGAGCTTGTCCAGCTCAGCCTCCAGCCTGGCCTCCCTCACTGCCCTGGCCAAGGCAGAGGGAGGGGGATCCACGCTGCGCCTGGAGAAGAGCCAGAAGAACGCAGAGAACAGGAAATCCTGGGCGAGCTGAGGGATCCCAGCGCAGCAAACGCCCTGGGGGAGCTTTGGGAAGGGAAACCATGCCAGCTTCCAGCTGCTGGCAAACACCAGTGAAGGGTTTGTTCTCTCTGCTCTGGCTGATTCACAGATAATTCTTTGCCTCGTGGTGGTGCTGGATCCTTCCTTTCCTGTCCCAAGTCCTGGCACCTCTGGGGGCAGCCAGGGCCAGCACGTGGCACTGGGTGGGTGTAATGAGCTCCTTCTCTTCCTCCTTTCCGAGGAAATTTGGTCAAACCACAGCACAGCTTCCACAAAATCCTCCCCAGGCACTTCCCTCCAAGTGCAGCTCCTGAAGAACCTCCCCAAAGTTGTAATTCCCTAAGAGCTGTGTCAGTATCATGTAATGGGCAAGGTGGGAATGATTCCAGACAGGCAGAACAGTGGAAGTAGAACTTGGTTTGGAGATGAGGAACCCCCAGAGTCCCTTTATTTAAAGCAGCAGCCCTTGGGTGATGTGGCTGGGACCAGTGCCTGCCTGGATCAGTGCCCTGTGATCCCACTCTCCTGTGGAAAGCAGCGTGGTCTGCCCAGCTGGTTTGTTGGGAATGGGAGAAAGGCCATGGCCAGCTCTGTCCTATTTGTGATTTTTGATCATTTAAGGTTTGCTCTCACCATGACAGGATCCCCTCTCTCCCTTGCCCCAGAGTGGCAGGACCTTCTCCTTGGTTCCTCCCTGTGGGCACAGAGGATTTTTGCAGAGGTGACAGCACTGAGGTGCTTCCCTGTTCCCACCCAGCCTTTGGAGACATTTGGAATTTTGCCAAGCAGGGCTTCTCTGCCCTCATAACAGGATCAATCCAGTCTATTTATTTTTATTTATTCTTTTCAAAGGTGAAACGTTTGCGCTTTACAATCATCCCCTGCCTGCTCGCACAGAGGAGCCCTCCCAGCACCATCCAAAGAGGAGGTGCCTCTGTGGTCCCCAGAACCAGCTTCTCTCTTGGAAAAGGGGAAGTTTGGGCTGGCTTTTGTAAAACTTGGTTTTATTTGTGGCTGTTTTTTAGCTGCCTGTGGCATAGGGGACGTGTCCCTGTCCCTGTGTCCATGCATGGTTTTCCTATCAAATCCTGAAAAGCCACAGATTTTTCTATCCTGAGCTGTTTATATCTTGTTTAGTCATCATGGGGGGATTGGACAGCCTGAGCAATAAATGTTTTTAGCTACATGGGGACTATTTAGGATTCTAAATTAATGATTAAACTTTAATATCTCTCCAGTTGCTGCCTGTGGGTATCCAAGTGCCTTAAACATCTGGTTCTGAGGTCCAAGGGAAAGCTCCATTGGCATCAAAGGAGATAGGGATGCTTAGTGAAGGAGATAATTATGCTGATTTACTGTAATTAATATCATTTATGCAGAAGGAATAAAATTAAAATAGAAACTAATCTGTAGCAGAAATAAGTGGGCTGGGTTCTGATGCAGCCTGCATTGAGCTGCCAGGGCTTGTGGATCCTTCCAGCTTGGTGTAAGTAGTTCCAGTGTTTCCTACATTTTCCTCAAGAAATCTTAATATAAAATGTACAGAGCAGCTTTTTAAAGATATTTTTAGTGTACAGTTTTCCCTCTTTTCCCTTTGCACGAAGCTCCTGTCCATCCAAGCCACGATGGGGGAGGAATTTGGTAGTGGAGAATTTGGATGCTGAAATCCCAGGTTTTAAAATTAAAACTGGTTTTATGAACTCTTAATTTTGGGGTCTGAGGAGTCTTGCCAATGAAAGACCACCCATTAATTCATTTGATGCCTCTTACACTGCCTTGTTGCTTCTCTGAACTCCACCCTGACCATGGTTTTTAATTTTTTAATTGCACTTTGTTCTGATGTGAAGCAGCCCCTCCCCAGAGTCGTGTGCTTTCAGTCTCAGCATTTCAGATACTTGCATTTAGGGATGTCTTTAAAACTCCTCCACCTTTGCTCATCTCCCTTTTGGAGGAGATGCAAGGGAGGAACCTCCAAGTCCTTTTGAAGCCTCTTTTCTTGTGCTGCTGGCTGGGAATCCAGGATTTCCCATGGAAAGGGGCCCATGGGAAGTCCAGGCTGCAGGAGAGGAGCAGAAGGAGCTGGGTGGGGGTTCCCTGTTTGTTTTGCTGGGTATAAACTCCCCTGGAGCCTCTTTGGGCTCCAGCTCCCTGGTTTGGTGCTGTCACACTTGGGGCTGATCCAGGCTGGATTCCCTCTCCTCCCACCCTCAGCTGTGCTCCAGGAGCAGGAGGGGGGGGTGAAGGGTGGGATCCCTCCCATGGGATCACTTGTCCTGGCAGCAGATCTGTGCAGTAGGGCTGGGGTGATCCCAGGAATCCAGTGGGAATGAAGAGCAGGAGGAGCCTGTGGTGCCTTTGTGGACCTTGCCCAGAACTCTCTTGGTTTTCACCATTTCCTCTGACTTTGGAAACAAAACCCCTCCTCAGATTGCACCCTAAAACCACCTTTTTTTCTGGCCTCCAGAAAGCCAAAAACATCAAATTTGGCCATGAGGGTATCCTGGAGGATTCCCTGACTCTCTCCTGCTCCCTCACTGCTTTCCTGGGCACATGAAATATTTTCTGAAAGTGTTTTTCAAATTTTTGGCACATTACTCAAAGCCATGTTACTTTTTCCCAGCTAAGCCAACTAGCCAGAAAAGAGGTAAAAATTATCATGGAGGTAATAATACCTGGTTTTTACTGATAATTTGATAAAAACTCTACTCTCAGCCTAAAGGAGGAGGTGCTCTTAACTGGAACCAGCCAGCACTGAGGCTGGTGTGTGAATAGCTATGCAGATTTTTCCAAGATTTTCATGCACTTTATACAGGGAAGAAGAAGATGTAATGCAGGAGAGTGTCAGTTTTATCAAGTGTCTCATCCCTGGTGTCTCCTGGGGGTTCAGTCCTGCTGGCTGTGTCCCTGAATTGTGGGTGGGTCTCACATTCTTGGAAATTGATGCTGGTGGCTTGGAAAGGCTCCATCCACCCCCCTGTGTTTGCAGGGCTGGGGGTCCCTCCTCCCCACGGGCACCAAGCTCAGAGGGACTTTTTGGGGTTTTCTCAAGCCAAGCCACCCCTTTGTCCTGTCTTAGGTTCAGCTCTTGAGGTGTTCTGCTCTCCATGTCCAAAATCAAGCCTGTCCACCCCCAGGTTTGTCCCTTTGCTGTTCCATGACGTTGTTGAGTTGAGGAAAAGGAACAGAAGCAAATTGTGTGTGGTGACAGCAGCCAGGTCCTTGGGCAGAGGGGTTTGTCCATGGGGTGGAATGTTCAACATCCCTCATTCCTCTGTGGAACCCCCCCAGGCAGGGCCTGGCTGTTCCCAGCCCTGTGGAGCTGCTGGAGCCCTGCCCATGGTGATGCTCCCCTTGTCCCTCTGCCAGTTCCTCCCGTTCTTTGCACAAGATTTCCTTTTCCCAGTGCCTTATCCTGGGGCCAGCAGTGAGGCTGGGTGGCCTCAGGGTGCCTGGATTTTAGGGGATGAGGCAGGGAGGGACAGTGGGGGCTGCTCCCACTTCACACCTTGAGTGGGGTCACAACCAGTGTCTCATTCCTCCATCCCCCGTGTCCATCTTTGGTTTCTGCCCTCTCCACCCTGGGAGCTCGTGTGTCCCTGCCAGGGTCAGACCCTGCAGGGGCTCTGTGTACTTTAAATGAGCTGAAATCCAAAGAGACTTTGTAATGAGCTGTAAAGTTTTTAATTATTTCTGTACCATACTAAATGACTGTAATATTGTATCATACGTGCGATGCCGCCTGCAGGACCTGAATAAACGTCTTCTGTAGAGCCTGTGCTTTGTTGTTCCAGTTTGTGGCACCAAAATGTTTCACATTGGGATGTCTTAGGTTGAAACAGCTTCCAAAATTGATTCCCAGCACTACCAAGGCCACCCATGTCCCCAAGTGCCACATCCCTATGGCTTTAAAGTCCCTCCAGGGATGGGGATTCCAGCACTCCCTGAGCAGCTGGGCCAGTGCCTGACCTCCCATTTGGGGAAGAATTTTTTCCTTGTGTCCACAGTGGGATGAGGATCTCAAGGATTTCTCTGCCTCCCTCCAGGTTGGTCTGTAGGGAGGTCACTGCCACAACCAACCCTGCGAGCCAAAAAAGGCACCAGGGTGATAGAAAACCCCTGTTAACATTTCATGATGTCCTTGAAACCCTTGCCTGGGCCACATCATTTCCTCTCTCTTTGGCACCATTTCTCTCCCAAATGGGGTTTCATGTTGGAAACAACAGGCAGGGTTTGACTGGGGTTATTTTGTGCAGTTTTTCAGTTTATCTTGGCTTTTTCCTAAAGCAACAAAAGCTGCGTTGATCCCCCCGTCCCCACTGAAACTCAGCGAGCAAAGGATATTTTTATCAGCACTGTCTTGCAATCAGCACACAAAAACAGCTTTTTTTATTTCTTTAAAGCCATTTCCCTTTTATGTTTTACCTTCTGAAAGGAAAAAAACCCCTCTTTGGCTGAAACACAGGAGCTGTTTGAAGCAGCATCACTTTGTTCAAACCTCGCTCTTCCCGGAAGGTGCCTGTGGCACCTTGCACGTTCAGTTCTGCAGCCAGAGCTGCCTTGAAAAGGCTCCCATCAAAAAGAGCAGGAAAATCATTTTTAAAAACCTCCAAAACTAACAAAGAACACCTTTATTCCCTGTTTTCCTTCAAATTAGCACTGCCTCCATCGGCCTCACTTGGCTTCAAACACTTTGCCATGGGAGGCAGCAGCCCCTGAGTGGGGAGAGGAGCTGCCCTGCCACGAGCTGGGCACATTCCCAAGGGGGCTTTGCTCACCTTTGGGCACCAGCCTGTGATAAATTCTTGTTTTTAACCTGATCAGTCTGGTTTCCCACCAAAACAGGCACAAAGGGTTGGAAGTGCAGCTTCTTTGCATAGCCCAGCTCTCCAAGGTGGATTTATTCCTCTCGTGTTTATCTCCAAATGGAGCTTTTTTTTTTTTTTTGTATTCCTGGTTTTCAGCTGTGAAGGATGGAGTGGGTTCATGCAGCATCCCAGATATTGCAACAGACACCCCTAGAAGTGCTTTTCCCACCCCTGGAAGTGTCCAAGGGCAGATTGGATGGAACTTGGAGCAGCCTGGGATAGTGGGAGGTGTCCCTGCCCATGGTAAAGGGTGGGACTGGATGAGCTTTGAGGTCCCTTCCATCCCAAACCATTCTGGGATCATTCCATGATCCTCAGCTCCTTCCTCCAGAAAATTCCCTCTGCAAACTCAGCACCTCTGGCAGTTGATGATGGGGAGGGTTAAGATAATTTTTCCCCCCTCTTTGACTGATTTTCTCAGTCTGAGAGACACAAGGAGCAGTCTGAAAGGTGTTTCCACTCCTGAAGTCAATTGTTCATCATCTGCACCCCTCCAGAGTTGCCTTCCCCCCTGTTTTGGGGTGTCCATCCTGAGCAAAACCCCCTCCCTTAAACCTCCCACAGCTGCACATCCTGATTTTGGATGGCACCAGACACCATTTCACTGACTAAATCAGTTCCTGTGACTTTGTGTTTTCTCTGTCACCCAGCTGAGCTTCCACACCCTGCAGGAATTTTTTCCCATTCTGAGGAAGCTTTTCTCCATAAACCCTCTGTGAGACCCCCCCAGGCTGCTCAGGCCAGGACCAAAGGGCAGCCACAGCCCCCTCCTGCCTTGGCCTTCTCAAAATTCCCCCTGTGCTCAATAATTCAACATCTTTTGGTTTTAGCACCAAATGCCCCAAGCTCTGCTCCCTCCAGACCTTCAGCTGCTGGAGCAGGAGATTTTATTGCTGGGATGGGGCTCACAGGGCCCTTCCTGAGCTGGGGGAGGGTCCCAGAGGGAAGGGAACCATCTCAAGGACACAACAGCTTTGCAGGACCAGCACTACTGCCTGTGACAAAGGAGGCAAAACTCCAAAACTTCCCCAGGCAAAGGAGGGAAAACTCCACTCTCAACATCTCCTTTGAGTGGAAAGAGCCCCAAAAATCAGCTCATGGAATCAGCTCATGGCTCAAACCCCAAGTGATTCCACTGCTTCAAATCCATCATCATCCTGTCCACCACCTTTTAGAGGGGGAATGCACAAAGAATTCAATTTCCCCACACAAATCCAAATTTTCTACACGTTTTAGGTCACAGACAAACCCTGCACAAAAAAGGACAATGAAAGAAAAGGGTCAGTGTTGAGTTATACATTTTTATTTTCTAATAGGTACAATACTAAAATAAACACAAATTAAAAAAAAGTTTTATTAAAACAAAACTGTACAAAAAAGCAGTTATACTACATTTTAATTACAGAACAGTCTACTGTCCAAAAGGCACTAATCCAGAATAGGAGATACAATGATACAGGACTCATTGGAACTATTTTAATCAATACAATAGAGCACTTGTTTCTCTGTCCATTCACATACAGAAACAAGGACTTTTGCTACAGTCATTACACATTGTTATAAATATGAGCCCTACGTGGAAGGTGCAGTATCACTCTCCCAGGCCCTGGGGCAGCTCGAACAAAGGGGTTCAATTAAAAAAGAAAAAAAGGGCACAAAGGGAGAAGTTAATGGTTTGTTTCAACAGCACCTGCTGCCAGGGGAAGGTGTGATGGACATTAGGGATGGAGGCTGGAGCAGTTTCCTCAAGGGACTGTGGTGGGAGTGAAGGTGAACTTCCATCACCTGCCCCAGCCTTTCCATCAGTTACTCCTCTACCTCCTGTTCTGTCCAGTTTCCTTTGGCCCTGTTTGCCTGGATAGTTCTCTGTGATGGATAAATAACAACTCCCAGGGCTCTCAGGTTTCCTACACCATTCCTTTTCTCCTCCAGGGAGCCATCAGCACCTTGCAGATCAAGGCAGTGGTTGGGAGAAGAGTTTGGGATGTTCTGCTCAGCATCAGTGCCTTCACTGCAAGGCATGAACAGCTGGACCCCTCCCAAGGCTGCCCCAGCTTCCCCAGAGAGCCCAAGTGCCCCAAAGGCACCAGGGGGGTGGGGTGGATGTTCCTGAGGGGCACAGGGAGTCTGAACCCATCAGCTGCTCCTGACAGCCAGGGGGGAACACGAGGAGCTCCCTCCATCCCCTGGGTCTGACTGAGCTCCACCCCTGGCTCCACCCTGGCACTTTCTTCTCCACAACCATCTCCTCACCACGAGGATCTGCTCATCCTCCATCTCAACCAATGCAATCCATTTTTTTTTCCCCCAAATGTGAGGCTGAGGAGCAGCAGCAGACCATGGGAAGGTGCAGATGAATATTCAGGAGGAGGAGCAAGGACACAACAATGAAACATCTTCTCTTTCAGCTGAACAGCAGCCCTTAAGATCAAGACCAAGGTGGATTTGAAGGGGATGATGATGGTGATGATGATGATGATGATGATGATGATGATGATGATGATGATGAGGGCATCACCTGACTCACACTCCCTGTGGAGGAAGGAGGTGGGACTCAGGGCAGGAGAGGGATACTGCACCTTTGGAACAGTGTCATACACATAAGACAAAGACAGGCATCTGGATGTTAACAAAAATAAGTAACAAAGAAATATGATTAAACAAAATCTCTTCTCACATCATCCTATACTACATCCTCCTTCTGCTTAGCAGAAAATTGTACGTACACAAAAATACAAATACACAATTTTGTAGAACAGTCTGATTTTAATATATTTATATATATTTATATTTATATGAGTGGCAGGTTAGTTCATTATATAGAGCTTTTTGCACTTTTGGCTCATATGCAACAAGGCTTTATAAATTCAGCTTTAGCTTTCATTCAGGTTTTATAGCTTCTTGAACATTTGTTTTCACATTTAAAGCAGCATCCAATTTGCAAGAGGAGTTGGTGGTGGCTACAGCAAGGATCAGGTCAAGAGGTTATTTGGGGGCTGGGGGGAGGAGAATATACATTCCAGTGTGTGTGTGAGTGTGAGTGTGCACTAGTGCTCATGGAACAGTGGCCAGAGGGTGAGCACACCACTCCAGCATCCCATGGTTTCCTCTTGAGGTAGGCAGGACACCTACAGCAGATGAGACACAGGGCCCCAGGCAGCAGCTGGGGCAGGGATGGGCAGGGCAGGGCTGGGACTCACTCCTCTTGGTGTCACTGACACATCTGGGGGCACTGAGGGGACAGGAGCCACCCCAGGACCCGGCCCCAGCTGGAGGTCACAGTGGGACAAAGCTGAGACACAGAACTGGGGTGGGAGAAGCTCCCCCTGGGGTTTTGCTCTGTTGCTCTGTGGCTCTGAGCTGTCCCACCGTGCCCTCACTCCTGGGTTTGCAACCCTCAGCTCCAGCATCATCCTGTCACCACCATCTGCAGTGACAATCACCTCTCAGGGGAAATGCCACCTCCAAACCCAGCCCAGAGCAGGGCCAGGGGCTGTGTGTGCCACAGGCTCCATTTCCATCAGGAAATGTCCTGATTGCAGCAGGATCCCACAGGATCCCTGCTTCCATCCCTCCCCAGGCTGAGCTCCTGCCCTCTGCACAGATGTCCTCACAGCTCTCCTTGCCAACAGTCCTGTCCCAGGCTTTCCCACCTCACCTTGTCAGAGTGAAAACATTTTGTTGCTAATGAAAAATAAAACTTCTACACACGGATTGCTTTCATTTGCTGGACCCTTAAGTGGTACTAAAACACCTTCACAGTGTTCTGTTACCTCCTTTCACTCTGGTCAGAAAAATCCTCCTTAAATCAATTTTTTTAAACTATCACTGATACCTTTATTCTTTAAACCCACATAAAATTCTCACCTTTACAAAATTATAACCACCTGCCAATAGTTAGGATTATTTGGACAAAATGTTTAGCAGGTGACATTATGATAAACCTAGAAATAATTAAGAATATAGGAAGAAACTGCCTTTGGGATTCCAGAGAGATTTTTGGCTGCCCCATCCCTGGAAATGTTCCAGGCAGGGATGGACAAGGCTTGGAGCAATCTGGGATAGTGGGAGGTGCCCCTGCCCATGGCAGGCGGTGGGACTGGATGATTTTTAGGTTCATTCCAAGCCAAAGCATGCTGTGATTCCAAAGGAGGTGATTAAAGCAGCACAGCAGCTTTTCCCACCCAGACCTGGTTTTCCAGAGGGGGATGTTGATCACACACAGCTCCTTGTGTCTGCAATCCAAGAGGCAGTTTCCTACTGGATTCCATCCAAGCTTTCCCCCTCTTTGCCATCCACCCCAAATCAGAGATTGCAAACGTTTGGCTGAGAAATGAGATCCCCCCAAAAAACTGAGAACCAAGGGAAGAGCAGGGAGATTTTTCCAGCCAGATTCTGCTGGGCTCCAGATCACTGGAGGGATGTGCAGAGGGATGGATGCAGGGAGGGCTCTGTAAGAGGGAAATGAGGTCTAATCCTATTTATTCCTCCAGCTCACTCTGGAGTCCTGTTCCTCACTTAGGCACTTTTTAAATCGACACTAAGGGAAAAAAAAAAAAACTAAACTGAAAGAAGTACTGCACCTATCTGCCACCTCCCAGCTTTCAGCAGCCTTGGGAAGATCACAGAGACCAAGAGAAGACAGGCAAGGCAATGTGTCAGGAAAAGAGTGCTCACAGCTGACTCTGACTTGTCACCCTTTGACAGGACTGAGTTTCAATCTGCCACTCCTGGGTTATGCTCCCCCAGCCTCAAGCAGCAGCACTGGTGGGAGAAATGCTGCCCAGAACCACCCAGAACTCCAGCAGCAAATCAGGGAGGTTCTGATGAGATTTAGAAAGACATTCCTGGAGCCAAGAGCAAGGAAAAAAGGGTTTTGCTTTGGGGTTTTTACTGGGTGATAGAATGGGGAATTTGTCCCTCTCAAAACATCAAACAGGGCTCTGACCCCACAGATACCAAAAATCCATCACCAGCTTCAGGTCAGCACAAGGCTCAGGATGACACCCAAATTCACACAGAAACAAAACAAAAAACAGAAAATTTGGTGGATAACACTTGAAGATGGGAAGCTCAAAATCCAAATTCTGTTTTCACTGTGATTTTTCATTCATTTGGAAAAGAGACTTCAAGATTTTCCAGTGATTTTCAAACCTAAAGCAACTTCTGCATGATAATAAAAAACTACTCTGGCTGCAGTGAGGGATCCCTAACCCTGGATAAATGCAGTGTCCAAGGGAAGCTGCAGGCTCCTGGGAAAGCTGTGCAAATCCAGACATCCTGTCCCAAACCCCCACCTCCAAACAGGCACCCAAACTGGGAAAATCCACTGCAAGCAAGGCAAAATAAACTGGAACAAAAAGAAGGCCAGGCTGGACAGGGTTTGGAGCAACCTGGGGTAGGGGAAGATGTCCCTGCACATGGCAGAGGGAGGAACTGGATGAGCTTTAAGGTCCCTTCCAACCCAAACCATTCCACAATTCCATCAAAAAACCATTTGCACCCTCCCTCTGCCATGGTCCAACCACCTGATTTCACACAGGACTGTGCAAGTGAAGAACCTGCTGTAAACTGGCTGAATTTATGAGCTGATTTTTTTTTTTTTAAACAAGCCAAAGTAGATAAAATTATTCTTATTTATTTCATAGAAACTTTTGACTTCAAGTAAGTAATGGATACAGCACCATCTAAAAGGCCAAAGGAAAGGGGAATGTCTCCCAGTAAACAAATCTTTCCAGTAAAAAAAAAAAAAAAAAAAAAAAAGAGAGATAGTCCAAGTAATAATAAAAAAATATATACTTAAAAATTGCTATATCTGTGATTTTCTAATCAGGAAACAGCAAGGAGGGAAGGGGAAGGGTCTGAGAGCTGGGAAACCCCAGAGCAGAACTTTTGGAAGTTTCTGCTTAGCACTGGATAGGTTTTTCTAGGGTGGAAACAACAAAAATCTCTTCCTTGGGGGCTGCAAGGACAAACCTTCAGGTCAGAGCACTGCAGAACAGGCAAAGCAGGAAAAATGGGATTATCAGGGTGTGAGGGAGCTTGCATGAAAGATACAAGAAATTATTTCTATGAGAAGTACTGAAATCTGGGAAAATGATGTGACAAATTCAGTACCAAGAATGAACTTGAGAGGGAAGGAAATGGCTCAGGGCAGTTGAGGAGCTCAGCTGAGTTGAGCTCAGACTCTCCACAGGAATTCCTCAAGGAATGGAGGCCCCATGGAGGAAAGGAGGAGACATCAGTGTGGCAAGAGAAACCTTTGGGAAACCTTCTGTATTTGTAAAAATCAGCTGCTGAGGCACTGCAGCCCAAAGAAATGGTTGTAACTGATCAAATTCTGTTGATGCTATTTATTCATTCTATTGATGCTGGATTTTTGGGGCAATGGAACAAGATTTTAATTGCATGGAACTGGATCTGGGGCTAGAGACATAAGGCACAATGTGTTCTCTGATGGAAAGTTCTTGGTGCAGAGAACCCCTCCAGAACTCAAATCTCTATAAACTATTCATTATTCTGAACAAGTTCTAAAGGTAAAAGACACATTTTATCTCTTTGGAGTCACAGATTTACAATTAAGGCCAGAAGGGACCAGTCTGTCACCTGAAGGTTGGGTGGCCTCCCACAGTCCTGATGCAAACTCCCATTCCATCGATTTATTTAAAAAAATAAAAAAACAAACCAAATCCTAATTGAAAGTGTCTCTCTATTCTGCATCACTCTTCACAAATTTATCACATATATCCAATGGATTTATAAATATTCCCACATCTCAACAGCATTTCTTTTCTCCAAGGCCCTGGAGAAAGAGGACTGAGACTTAAACAGCTCTAGAGAAAAAAGATTTGTGTAAGGAAAGAGCTCTGAATTAAGGAAATGCTGAATTGAACTGTTAGAATTGAACTGTTCCTGTGTGCCAAGGTGGGAATGTTGGGTTAAACTGAAAGAAAAACCTTCCAGCACTTTCCAGAGCCTAAAGGAGAGCAGGAGAGGGACAAGGATGGAGGGACAGGACACAGGGAATGGTTCCAGTGCCAGAGGATGGGGTTAAATGGGATATTGGGAAGGTGGGGCTGGGATGAAATTCCCAGAGAAGCTGTGGCTGCCCCTGGCTCCCTGCAAGTGTCCAAGGCCAGGCTGGATGGGATGGGATTTAATGGCCCTTCCCATCCAAACCATTCCAAGATCCTCTGAAAATGAGAAAATAAACAAAAGCACAGCTCAAATTCTAGAAACAGCTCCTAAACCACTTCAATTCTCTCACCAACTAAGATCCCAAGGTGTTTCCCCTTTTCAGGGAGCAGTCCCAGATGTTGTGCAACACCCCTGGATTTTTCCCAGCAACATCTTGAATTCCTTCACCATTCCAAACCCAAACTCATCCCACTCCATCCCATACACTGGAAGTGGAGATGCTCCTGCTGCTGTTTTCACTCCCTAATTTTACCAGTTGGACAGTCTGTGGTGTGCTGGGCTTGAAAAGATCTGCTCCCAGTGCAAAAAGGAAATGGAAAACCTGGTCAGTGAGTTATACTTGGAATTCCTGGCTCTGCTTAGCTCCTGAAGGGTATTTTCCACCCTGTCCCTCCAGCCCTGTCAAAGCAGCAATTTCATCAGCAGGCAGACTAAAAAAAAAAAAAAAAAAATTATATCCAAAGTCAAACGTGCTTTGAGGAATGGAATAAATGCTTAATATTCTTAATGGAATATACTGGGTGAGAAATATTAATTAATAATTTACTTTCATTATCTCTTTGCCCTCCTTGAGCGATCTGACGGATAAACTGTGTAAGTAAAATGTATTTTTAAATCTCAGATGATGTCAAATATATCTCAGAAGGCTGAATCCAACCTCTTAATTAAAGAGGTGGGTTATTTAAGCTACATGTGCCATCTTGCCATAACAAGGAAGACTTTAATTAGTTAAGGAGAGGGGAGAGGAGGACGGGAAGCTGAATTGAGGCCAGTGACAGCAGCAAGTGAATGTCTAAAAATGTATTTTCTAAAACTGAAGTTGCTCCCATTGCTACTGTGAGTGCAGTGGTGGGAACTGTGCTGGAAGAACTGAAGTACTCAGGGGCACAGCTCTGCTCTGAACTGGGATTCACAAAGACTTCAGTGCAAAGAAGCTGAAAAGTAACTGGAAGATTTCAGTAGGGGCCTAAGGAAGTCCCTAAATTCTCTCTGGAATTTTTTGGTGATAGGAACCCACTAGTTTTACTAAATTTGACTCAAGAGTCCCTCTAAGCATCTTTATATGCCAACAAAATGGAAACCTGCCTGATAAATGGGGAACAGCACTGTGGAAAAATCTGGTCAAGAAACTTAAGGGCAAAAATGGAGCACAGGCTCTGCAGTGCTCAGTGGGCAACAGATACTCACAAAAAATTATTTAAAAGGCACAGAACACCCTATGGCAGATGCTTTTGGAGAATCTGGCAACAGATCAGGGGAAAATATTGGTATTTTGGTCAACACCAGAAGCAAAGGATGGTGTCCAGCCAACTCTCCTGTGGGGGGAAATGTTGAGATTTTTTTTTTAAGGAAAAAGGGGAGTTAACTCCTATCACTACACTGTGTTAGTTAAAAGAGCAGAGCTGGAGGAGAACATGGCAACAAGTGCTGCTAAGGCCTCCAAAGAGAGAATGGGAATTTGGAGTGGCACCCAAGAGCCAGGGGCATTCCCTGCTCCAAGGAAGCCTCCACCTGCAGCCAGGTTTTGAAAACTCAGGATGGGTCCAGTGCAGTTCATGGCTCATCCTCTTCATCTCCTTAAATCCAAAATGAGCCAGAAGAACTAAACCAGGCCCTGGGCAATCTGTTCCCAGGCTGTCACACAACCAAATGTCCTCTTTGTCTCCCAAACTCCCTGGGGGTGGCACAGGGAACACAGAATCAGGAGGAGCAGCTTTGCATAGAAAACTGAGCTGGGTTCAGTCCCTGCTGTTGAAGTCACCATTCACTGAGGTCATTATTGAAGTTTACAGAGGAGCTGTGTTCCAAGTGTCACTAATAACACTGGTATTAAAAGAGAATTAGGGGGGCGGGAGATCTTCTGTTTTCAATCACAGAAAAGACAGAAATCCTTTTAATCACGGCCATGCCAATCCCCGCGGTTCTAAAGCTGCTAATTACCCGTCAGGGACACCCAGCCATTGAAAAGAGCTGCCATCAGTGTGACTGCCATCCTCCCCTGCATTTATCCTGCCCATCCCAATTACCCTGGCTGCAGGCTGAAAGCATTCAGCACAAGTGTGCTGCCTGTTTTGATCAGCACAACCCGCTGCCATTGAGCAGAGAGGGGATAAATGGCACAGGGAGGCTTCTGCCAAAGCAGCTGAGGCAGAGATGCTCTGCACATGCAGAAACATCAAAAGCCCATCAGCATCCTGCTCAATGCTTTCACTTCATTCCTGCTCCAGCTCTTGGCTGGAGCACTCCAGATCTCCCTGAAAGGATGGGAAAGAGCTCCAGGCTGCAGCCATCAAGCACTTCGGTTCTTCTGCTGCAGCAGCCTGATTCAAAGAGGCATTTAAAATGTTTTGTCCATTTTCCCCTGTGTTTCAAATGGCAAATTCTTTTCTAGCAGTTGTGGCTGCTCCATCCCTGGAAGTGTCCAAGGCCAGGATGGACACTGGGGCTTGGAACAACCTGGGACAGTGGAAGGTGTCCCTGCCCATGGCAGGGGTGGGGCTGGATCTTTAAAATCCCTTCCCACTCAACCCATCCCACGATTTTCTGATATAAACTACAAAACAAACAATCCCAGGCTGTTTTTAAGTGACAACACCCAAGGCCATCAACTCTTTAGTGGAAGAGTTTAAATTTTTCTCCCTCTGCCTCACTGCTGCCACTGAGACAAACTTCCACTGGTTTGATCTGATCTACATTTGTTGGACAAAAACCAACATCAAATCACTGTCACCTTCCTGACAGTCCTCAAAACATTCCACCACGCTCTTTCAGTTGTAACACATTTCTCACAAAGGAAAAAGGATAATTTCAGTGTATTTTAAATTTGGATTTGTAGCTGCCACCTCTAGAATGCCTCTGGTCTTCATGAATGTGCAATGTCTTTAGTCAGACAGTTTAAACCCCACAAATTTGACAGCAGAAAGAGAGGCTGAAATGAAAGTTTTAGGGCTGTACCAAATCCCTTTTGGCCAACAACTGATCCAATATCCTGAGTAAATATCCCAGCTGCTCAAAAGCCTAAGGGGGAACGTTTTAGGTTAAAATGTCTCTGCAAATCTTCTTGGGAACTGCAAAGTATTTTTTTTTTGGTCAGGCCATCAACCTTCCCTTCCAAGGAATCACAGTGAAAACTCCACAAAACTCCATTAAAGTAGCTGGGATCAGGATCCAACCCCTGACTGCTGCTACAAACACACAAAATCCATGTAAGGAACATATATTAAGGTCACTGACATGCAACACAATTTTAAGACCAATCCTGCCAACAAAGATTCCTGCCAAATGCCAAAAGCTGCACCAAACTAAAGATTATTGCCTAGAAGCTTAAGACTTTGATCAAAATAATATTATCAAGTGAAATAACTTCAAAGAGTGCAAGAGCTACTTGAGTGGGAAAACTCAGATAAAATAAGAGCAAAGTTTTGACAAAATTAAAATTTGCTGGTAATTACACAAGGAGTTTGAAAGAAGCTGATGAGCACTGGAAAGTGGGGGCTGCACCATGATGGAGCTGGAGTGGGAGGAGGAACATTATTACAAATATTAATTAAAAGGAGTAGGGATAAAGCAGAGGAAACCATCCCCAACTGAACACCCACAGCTCAGGATTATGGGCAGAGTCTCACACTGAATTCAGCAATTTGCAAAGGAAAGTGTGATCCAGCTTTGGATTCCACTTAGGGTCACACACAGGGAACCAACATCCTGCATCAAGGCAGCAATTTTGAGTTTGGAAAATTCTTACACCAATTTTAGTGGGTTTATCTGTATGAAAAATAAAACCCATTTCAAATACCACACTGCTTTTCTTAGAAGTGGCCAACAGCATAAGGAAAGGGGGATCCAAGTGAGCACAATCTGATTTTTTTTTCCCCAATCAAACCCTTTCAGCTCCTAATAATCACCAATTTGTGATTTACTGACCCAAAATTTCTGGCTTATCACAATAGTCACCAGAGGGCTTGAGTTAACCCCAATTTCTCCTGCAATAGGTTCAGCTATGTGGAGTTTCTCACTTGCACTCACAGCAGCAAGACAAAGATAAGTCTTCAAAAACGAAGGCAAGAACTGATCTACAAATCACAAATGTGACAAAAACATGAAAAACTTACCAGTCTGATGTTAGGCAATGAAACAAACAGAATAAGTCAAATATCCCTGAAGAACTGTGTAAACAGAGCAAATAATTAATGAAATCTCTAACTTATGGCTTGATTGGAGCCTGGAGCCAGACCCTGCAAATAAAGCTCCTCTCTATTAGTAAACCAGCAAAGATCATTTTTTATGAACAGCAAAACAGAAAAAAAAAAACCCTCAACAGATTAAAAGGATTTCTTTAAACAAGTCAACATGTACAAATCAGAACTAGGGAACACCTCAACCTGAGCAGGTCTGCACAGAATCAGAATAATTTAGGTCAGAAGAGACCTCTGGAGGTCTCTAATCCAACCCTGTCCAGTTGAATTTTGAGTATATCCCCAAGGATGAGAATTTCACTGACTTTCTGGGCCCTTTCTACCACTGAGCATGAAAATACTTCTATTTATATTCATCTGGGATTTTCCTTAATGCAACTTTAGCCCTCTGCCCCTCAGGTTTTTGCTGGGCACCTCTGAGAAAAGCCTGGCTCTGTCTCCTCTGCAATCACAGAATATCCTGAGCTGGAAGGGACCCACAAGGATCATCAAAGTCCAACTCCTGATCCTGCACTGGACTCCCAAGTTAAAACTAATTTATTAAGACTGTTAAAACCCAAAATCTGGGATGTCCCCAGAGGCAGCCTGGACAATCCCAGCTCCTGCCTCTCCCACGATTGGAATTGTGCTCCAACCCTGCCATCTTCCCCCTCAATGGTCCCACAAATGATGGACAGAGGAGTCTAAACCCTTTCCATGACCTCCTGAAGGCTCTTAATGAGATTCCTTAATTGCTGCAAGGGTGTACTGCAGACTCACATCCAGCACAGGATTTCACTAGAACCACAAGTGTGTCTACAGAGGATTCAGAAGATCAACAGAAAACAAATCTGCTGATTTTTTATCAACTCATAAGGCTTTTGCAAATGTTTGGGATCTCATACTTCAGGAAAAAGGGTGGGGGAACTAAAAATAAAAACCCAATAGCAAAAAAATCCAGAAAAGAAGTGGAGGTAGAAATTGTTGTTTTCAGAAGACGGTCAGAGAACAACTCAAGTAAAAGGACTTTATGAGGGACAAAGTTATCAGCCAAAACTCACTCTATGAAGGTAAAAGCAATCTGTGACCATCACAGATGAGGAGCTTCTTAAATGAATTTCTTCTCTGTTCACAGAACAAAAAGTCAGCTCGGATCTGCCACCAGAGCCACTTCAAGGGAACCCCCAGAGAACAAACTGCAGTGACTCCAGCCTGGCTACAACAAACTGCCCCTCCACTGCAGTGCCACCAAAATGAGGCTTCATTTCCAAGGAAACCCACAGACAGAAAGACAAAGACAACTCCCATATTGTGGAAATAAAACCCCAAAAGAAAGAATTCCAGGATTCCTGAATTCCAGGACACCCCCTCCACTGATTCATTCACTTACTCCAGATCACATTCACTGTCTTGGTACCACAATCAGCACCTGTCCTACTGCAGATAATTCACCTCAAACCAAAAAGGGATTGACCAGCTGCAATTGGCTCCTTATGAACATGCAGAATGAAGGCAATAACCTGCCAGGAGCACCCTGGGCACAGCTGAGGTGCCACTCCCTCCTCTCCTGATACCCAAAGAGAAGCCAGAACAGACACACCCCAAACCCTGACCCCACAGAACCAAGGGGCTGATTCCCCAGATATTGGATGTTTTCTCTGGGAAGATGAAGATGTGGGAAGGTAGAAAACTGGGATGGACAGCCCAGAAAGATCTGGCAGTCTCCAGCCACTCATGAGGGGTTTTTCACCTGTTTAACCATCAGAAAAGATACTGGTGGGGGATGTCAGCAGCTTCCTGATAGTGACAAACAGAATTAAGAGCAGATTATTCTACATTAGATGGTACAGACACACAATTTCAGTGGTGTTACTTTGAACCTGCATCACATGAACCTATAATCAGGATACAGAAGTTCTAATACTATTTTTATTCTCCCCCATTGCTTTAAAAAGGCAAAGCCTCAAACAATGCCTTCTTTTTCTTTTTTTACAGATACTATAGTAAGCAATAAGCAATATTTCTTTTAAAATTGCAGCTGTCCAACAGTTTGAGTCTGTTCTTTTTAAAATGAAACAGCCAGAACAAATGGTGGTGGCAAGCCCAACGTAAAGAGGTCATCGATTATTAAAATCTCTTTACTATAAATCGTGGATGTTGCTTGTCAGCTCAGTGTGTGACTGTGGAATGAATAAGTAGGTAAAATTCCACTAAGGCTCGAGTTTGCTCGATCATTCTGCTGTGCAAAAATAGAAATAAAAGCTCTCCCCATCCTTTCACTCCTTAGCACCAAAACATTCATACAGGCAGTGAGAAAAGAACTGCAGTGGTGCAATGGTCACTGATCCAAGTCCTGCCTTTCCTGAGTCCACCCTGACACTACTCATGAATTTCTCTACTCAAGAAATGCAATAAAACAGAAAAAAAACCCTATGGCTTCATTCTGCTCTGGTGATCTAGATCTAAGGAAAGCACATAAATTTTCCAATGAAATCTATAAGTGGAAGTTGAGGCCAAGCCCTACCTACAGATCTTCCAAGGGACAAAGGTGGCATGGCTCTGAGAGCACAGGATCACTTTGGGGAGCAGTTTGCCCCACAGGGACAGAGGGGAAGCTGATCTGGAGGGCTCAGGCTGGCTCAAAGCCTGCTGAGGTGCCACACTGGAGGGTCACAAAGCTCTCTGAGAGTTAAGAGGGAGGAGGGGATGAGAACAAGGAGAGCAACAGGAATTCCCTTTGCTCCAGCTCCAAACTGGAGGGGAGCAAAGGGAAACCCATCCTCCAAGACTGAGCTGTCTCCCCCTCTTTTATTCCCACACAAACTGGGAAGATAAAGTGGAATGTGGAGGAAACTCTATGCAAACTTTCCTATCTGTGTCTCCATACAAAAATCTCGGTAGGTTTTTAATTTGTTCTCTGTTAATGTACCACAGCCCTGCCCGTCTCTAACACTTCTCGTGCTGTTTCCATCAAAATGTTTCCTCTTACCGGCAGCAACAAATCATTTTATCAGGATGCCAGGAGATCATTTCCACACAATGCTAGCAGATGTAATTTTCTTAGATGCACACACAGTTCATCATTTAGATACTAGATGACAAGGTGATCGCAGGGTGACTCTGTAATGCAAGTTTGCTGTTTGGTATTTGGAATTCTCAAATGATAAAAAAAAGACTTATCAAATATAAATATCTTTAAGAAAAAAGTAACAAAAGTGCTACATATGATCAAGGAAAAAAATTCCATTAGTTCCTGCTACTTAGAGTAGGTTTGCTTTACAAATATTACCACATCCATTATCAGTATGGCTTCCAATTATTAATTAAATTGCTCGTAGCAGTATAGCTTTCTCACACCTTAACAAAGACAGAGTAAAGAGAACACAAAACATTCACACCCCATTTCTCAGGTAAGAGATCCTCCTGCTTTCAAACAAACCAAAAAAGTTCATATTTAGGAGAGTATTTATGCTCTGATGGTTATCTAGCAAAGGTCAGATGTCGAATTCTCCAGTTACCTTTCAGGCTAGTCAGGACGTAGGCAGTAAAAATCCACTCACCCATCTTAGGACCTTAACAACCTTCCTGGAAAACATTGCTTTTGAAAGTGGCAAAGTGGAGAGGGGAGTAGGGTGGGGACAGAAAAGGTGAGAGAGGAGGAATTAAAGGTGAAATTGTTAATGACAGATGGATAGAGAGTCTAGACCTCTTCTGAGCAGGCACTGCCAGCCATGCCAAGAACGAGCAGTGGTTCTGAGAAGTGGACTGCTGTCCATCAGACATTCAGCTCATTTTTTCATTTGATCCCAGGCTGGGCTTCAACCATGGTCCCAGAGGCAGAAGGCAGCACTTCTCCACTAAGCCTTGCAGCTTGTGAGAGTAGAGGATGTCAGTGTTGAACATGTGAGCATCGAGCGAAATGTGGGAATGTGTTTCCAATGGACATTCTCAGCACAGCACCCGAAAGTCAAGTCACTGTATGAGCAGTGAGGCACGGCTTATTGCAGCTGGAAATCATTTATTCCCATGCTGGAGTGGGGTTTCTAAGTGTTCTTTTTACTCTCTGTTGGTACTCCCGGTCTGGTGTCCATCCACCCTGTGCCACTACCTCAGCTTGCATCCTTCCAGTCTCAGGGCAGGGAAAGCGTACGGACTATCGGCTTCAACACCATCTCTAAGGTTATCCAAGATTTTAAGAGTAGCCTAAGACTTGGAATTGAGGGCTGTCTAAAATACCTGGAAGCACTTTGAATGCTAAGACAGAGCAGCAAGATTTTTTTTTTTCTTTTTTTTCTTTTTTTTTTTTTTACCTTTCTAGCCACTGGGGGCCGGGAGAGAGGGAGGTTGGTTGGTTGATTGATTATTTATTGGGAATTAATACTGAGAGAGTATATGCAAAGGCTGAGGGCACCATGCCATCTTCACAGAACAAGACCCTAACAGCTAACTGACGTACAAGAAACTGCAAAGTTATACTGTAAGAACACATATTAAGGACCGAGGAAAGTCTGCTAAGGTGCTACGTCTAAAACTAAGTTACTTCTTGCTTTGCCCCTCCCCTTCTCTCGGCATCAGTCGTCGTCCAGAGCCTCTGTCTTGATCTCGTTGGCTCCTTGCCGGGCCAGCGCCAGGATGGTGTGGTTGACTGCTGCCATCTCCACTGCTAAGGAAATGGGGTCTTGGTGGTCACTATGGCTAGTGCTGTCATCCTGGAGCCATGGGGGAAGGAGCAGAGAGAACAGGGTTACTGCACGGGGCCAGAACCGCAGCGGGGAAAGAAATGGGCTGAGAGATGGTGGGGGGACAGAGCGGGGCCACGGCGTGGGATGGGACTGGGATCCATCAGGGGGTTTGGGATCCCTCAGGGGGCTTGGGACTGGGATCCATCAGGGGGTTTGGGACTGGGATCCATCGGGGTTTGGGATCCCTCAGAGGGGTTGGGACTGGGATCCATCAGGGGGCTTGGGACGGGGATCCCTCACTGGGTTTGGGATTGGGTTCAGGATTGGGTTTAGGACTGGGTTCTCTCACTGGGTTTAACACTGGGTTCCCTCACTGGGTTTAGGACTGGGTTCCCTCACTGGGTTTAGGACTGGGTTCCCTCACTGGGTTTAGGACTGGGTTCTCTCACTGGATTTAACACTGGGTTCCCTCACTGGGTTTAGGACTGGGTTCCCTCACTGGGTTTAGGACTGGGTTCTCTCACTGGGCTTAACATTGGGTTCCCTCACTGGATTTAGGACTGGATTCTCTCACTGGGCCTAACACTGGGTTCCCTCACTGGGTTTAGGACTGGATTCTCTCACTGGGCCTAACACTGGGTTCCCTCACTGGGTTTAGGACTGGGTTCCCTCACTGTGTTTAGGACTGGGTTCCCTCACTGGGTTCATGATTGGTTTCCCTCACTGGGCAGACAAAGGGGAGCAAGGCAGGGAGTGGAGGACTCAGTTCTGGAGGAAAATATTGAATTATAAAGACAGAAGTGATAGACAAGGTTAAGCCAGGAAAGCAAATTAAGACAGGAATCACTGGGCACGGCACAGGTCCATGGAATATTGGAATATCCAGTTCTGGTCACTCTGTTTAGGGCATCCCTGGAATGAGATGAACTTTAAGTTCACTTCCAACCCAAACATTCTGTGGTTCTCTGATTCTATTTGATGCCACAACAGAAGTCAAAGAGGCAGAGGGAAAAAAAATCATCTCCAGGGAAAAGGCTTCCTCATGAGAAGAAGCCAAACAGAGTCAAGTCCTCCAGTTTGGGGAAGAAATGGCTGATGGTTGATATGACAAATGTTTATTACAAATAACTGGAAAATAAGAGGACAATAGTCCATGGTTTTTTATGATCTAATAATCAGAGACACTGGCTGGAATGAGGATGTGATCCAAGAGAAGCACTGCTCACTTAGCACAGTTCAGTTCAGGATTCACTGATTTTTACATCAGATAAAAGTAAAAAATGGCTTTAAAAGGCAGGGGTTTGACAAATTAATGGAAAATTAGTCTGCTTGAAATTATGGAAACTCAGGAAGCCTCTTAAAACTACTGACTTCCAGAAGCTGGAAGCTACTAGAATGAAATAATTCTATATATATTAGAGAAGTATTTTTTCTTTAACTGCTACTAGTGACCAGAACCATGACATAAACTGAGCCTAACCCTTGGTTCAAGTCAGCATCCTGTGAAAACATTGAATTCACACAGATACAGAGGAAAAATGCTGGAAAACTCTTTGAATGCTAAGAAAACCAGCGACTGAAGGGGATGGAAACACTATAAATAAAATATGGAATTTTGGGAAAAATCATGGTTTTCCCCTCTTTAAAAACAAGGCACTAATAGCTATCCCCCTGTGATATTTGATTTTTAAATTATTATCATTTCGAGAAAGGAAATGATAAACATTTATCAGTCTCCTAACAGTGATGAACTTGTGTGATTTGAAATTTAAATTAAGATGATGAGTGGCAAATGTTGAGGAGGGCAAAAAAAAAAAAAAAAAAAAAAGTCAGGATTTGGTAAAATCCTGAGGTTATTTAGAAGGATTAATTCATTCATAACAAGGGTCTGGTAAATTTTAGGGCCTTTCAGAAATCTTTATCATGATACAATCACAAAGCCCTAAATTCTGAGGGTTTTAAACACTTTGTTAGTATTTAGATGAACTTTGTGTTCTGAAGTTTATTAGAGTTTAAGTGGTGCCGTGGAAAACAGAATTTCTGGGTTTAACAGCTAAGGGATGTTATATGGTCATCAGCAGAACTTGCCATTTAATCTGCTTTGCTGCTAATGACTCATTAAACCTCGTAGAGGAGCCCAGATTACTGAGAAATGTCATTTCTAAGGCCTCTCAACAAAGATCTTTAAATTTTAATAACCAATTTATTTCTCGTTTCAAAGTATGCTGGTTAATGCACAGAAGAAAAACACAGTTTGGGAGTGTGCATCATGCTCCACCTCAGTATTCCAGTCCTGTATCTGTCTCACAAGGAATTTTCTGGGCTTGGCAGTAGTTTCTAAATATTTTATGGCAGTCACAAAAAGAGAGAAAAGCCAGAAAAGTTGGTCTCACCAAATCTGCCGGTGCTGACCTATAAAAAGGGGCTCAATCCCCATCAGGAGCAGAGCAGGCTCTGCCAGGGATCTGCTGAACTGGGCCAGAGCCAAGTGTGCCAGGGACTCATTCCAGGACACTCAGCTGCTGTTCCACTCCCTCAGCAGCTTTTGGAGAGGGAGAACTTCCAGCTTCTCCCAAAAGAGGCACTGAAAAGTGATCCAACCCAGGATCATCTGAAATATCTCCTCTAAAAACAGGTGAGTGAGCCACTGGTGCCAAGCACACACAGCCCTGGGAAAATTGGGAAGGGGATGCAATAGCTGTCAGGAAGGAAGGGTCACCAACTTTAGGGTAGGTGAGGGCTCAAGAGTGTGGGAAGGGCTATTCTTTTGCTAGAGAATTCAAAAAAGAAGTTGCTGTCAAGGGTTAAAAATAACCAAGAAAAAGAGAGAACAGGCAAGAATTAAAACGCAAAAACAAAACAAAACAAAAAAAAAGACAGGTAACATGTAAACAATTAAAATAGTGGCACACTCTTGCAAAACAATATGGAATAGACCAAATAAAGGTCAGTGTTTAGTTAATCAAATTAATTAATCAATTCCCCCCACCCTTCACCCTTTGTCTGTCAGTGTCTGAGGATTCTGAGAAGCTTCTGAAAGGTTCTCCCAGAGAACAGAGGGAACTCAGTGCTCAGAATCTGCTGGAAAAGGCTGGCACAAGGAATTCTGAAGGGTCCTGGGCAGGGCTCCCTCCTGCTCATACCTGGGGCTGGGTGAGCAGCTCACAGCAGCTGTGGCCCTGGCTAGAACAGGGTTTTCCTTGCAGAAAGAAATCAGAGGGGCAGGAGGTGCTCAGTTTTTTGGGGATAATTGTTGGTGCCTGACACACAGGACTGTGAAACGCTTCCCGAGAGGGGAGAACTCAGAGTGCTGGGGAAGGAGAGCATGGTATGGCAGGGCTGTGGCTGAGGTGAGGCTCTCCTGCCTTGTCTCAGGCATTGTGTGTGGTGTGAGGGGTGTAACTTGCTTGTTTGGAGCAGATCCTCCTGTCTTCTTCTACCTTCTCTGCTTCTCTGCCTCCCTCGGAACATCGTCCCTCCTCCTCCCCGTTGCGGACTTGCCAAGTGTCCTGTTGGGAGACAACAAATCCACGTGGGTGAACACTGCATTTCACCCTCTCCCCATCACAGGGACACAAAAGCCACCCAAACCAGGATTTTCCAGAGGGGGAAAAGGGCCTTTTGAGGTGTTCTGAGTTGTCCCTGTGTGTGCAGGGCTCACCTGCTCCGAGTAGTCGTTGCCGTCCACGTCGTCGCTGTTGGAGTGACCTCCTGGGCTCTGTACATCTATTCCATGGCTCTCCAGGATTGCTGCTTCTTCGAAAAAAGCAAATGGATCCCTCATTTATCTGATGCATTGGAGTAGTTAAAGTAACTAGGGGTTTTTTTTCCTTTTTTTCAGGGAGTTAGAATGACTGGAGGAACAGTTCTTAGCCCCTTCCTTTTCACTCTCCAACATTTGGGAAATCAGCACAAGGTACAAAGCCTGGTTTGCCTAAAATCCTTCCCTGCCAAGTACAAATCCCTGTCTTCCAGCCAGTCCTAACAGAAATCAGTGTCATTTCTAAGGCACTGGAGTGGCAAAGGAATTCCCTGTCAGTCTTCCCCCATAGTTTGGATGGCAGGACTCGAGGGGGTGGGGAGTGTCAGAAAATAGATGGGAGAAATTTCTGACAGCACTGCAGGGATTTGAAAACACAAAAATCCATCTTCCAGTAGGATCCATATATCTAAAGCTCCCTTTGGTTCTTTTTCATCTTTTTCCAAACCTCCTCCCCAAACACTAAACTCCACCCACCTTGGACAGAGTTTGCTTTATTCACCCATCCCTTTGAGAAGCCATTTTTACTTGCAGAAAAATAAATTTAGTTAAACTTCAGTAATGTGTTAAATGATGCAGTAAGAGTTTTTTTCTTATTCAGAAATAAGGCAAAATAATGGAACATTTGAAATAATTAAAAATACAGGAAAGAAGCAGATATGGATGTCTGTTCAGCCATGTGTTGCAGAAGTAATTCTGCATAATATCTAAGTAAGGACATCAGACTTTTTATGAATGGCAGGAGTTTGTTGAATCCAGGCCATTGAGGTGATTAATTCTCCTTATCCACATCAGAGGGTCTCCTTCCTACAAGTTCAGAGTTACTTTTGATTTCCTTACTATCAGCTAAGAACCCACAGGGTTAACTCTGAAGTGGATTTTATTTTTTTCTGATCATCAACAAAAAAGATGGCTTTTTTCCAGCCACCTGTCCTTGGGCAAAGCCTTGGAAAGCTGTCAGGGGCAGAGGTATAACCAGGATAAACACCACACTAAGTTTGTGAACCTGCCAACATCTCTATCTCTTTTATTTACAATTTGGAGGTTTCATTTCAGATTTGAGTTTGGATACTCAAAGGAGGAAAATGCAACTCTTCTTCCACCTATAAAATTCTCACTTTGCTTTTTAAAGCTGATCTTCCAGTAAAACTTTGTAACTGCATCACTCTTCCTGCACTGATGACAAGAATTCTACAAATTACATGTATTTCACAAAAAATCTGGAACAGCAAAGGGACTCATTTTCATAATTCCTCCACATTTCTCCCGAGGCTGTCAGCACCTCTGGTGTTTTCACTAATTTATTCTTACGTAATTGCCACCTCTCCTGAGCACAGCCCAAGCCTTGCAGGCAGGTTTTGTGATACATTACCAATATTGGCTCTTCTCTTGATCTCCTTCCTCCTGTTGGCAAACCAGTTGTACACTTTGAGGGAGGTAACTCGCTCCAAATCCGACAACTTTTTTCCTAGGAAAGGAACAGAAGGAACAATAATAATTCAGTGGTGTTACTCACTGGGTTCCAGAGAAGCTGTGGCTGCCACATCCCTGGGAAGTGTCCAGGAACAGGTTGGACAAGGCTTGGAGCAACCTGGGATAGTGCAAGGTGTCCCTGTCCCTGTCCTGGGATCTGCTCATCCAAACAATTCTGGGATTCTATGGAATAAATCCCTGAAACACAGACACCACTGGCAAGCTATTAAAACTGAGAAAAAGTGAACTTCATGTGGATCAAATTCCTGTGTCCAGGTACTGTGGCACTAACTGCCAAATATCTTCTTTTCTTCTGTTTTTTAAAAATCTGAAATACAGGAATTTCTCCACAGCTTCAACCAACTTAATCCAGAGCCCTGGGAGAATGAAGGGCTGTTTTCCCAGTTCAAGCACAAAACTGAGATTCCAAAAACTGAAATTCCTGCCCCAAACCCCATCCCTGGGGCTCCTTGTTTTACTCTGTGTCAGGAGGATACACTTCATTGTCTTAAACAGCAGCAAAATGAATGAAGAGGTGTCACTCTTGCAATCTGCTTTCCTTTCTCCCAGCACCCATCATAACCTCTCAACTGTGCCAGGACACTCAGGATCTTCTGGGAGAATGGGGGTAGATGCTGGAAATCAGATTACTGGATTTTTACACTTAAACCAACAAAAAAAAAAAAATTCCCAAAACCCAGAAGGCAGCTATAGAAAACTATGCCTTTATCTGGTAATCAGTATAAATAAGGGAAGACTGGAGGGATTCAATATTCCAAGGACATCCTGGAAACTTTTTCAGTTGCTCTTGACCCTATAGAAAATATTCCCCATATCTGCATCCTCAGACCTCTGCAGGCTACACAGGGTTGAGTCCCCTCCTGCTTCTGACTTCTTCTCAAGGTTTTATTTATTCAGCATACAGAACACCCATGTAATTGCAGCAATCTGCACACTTAAGTAAGTTAGGAGAGATGAGACAAGTGAAAGAAAGAAAACTCTGGAAATTGATAGCTTGGCTGCTGCCTAATGCTTTGCCTCAGCACCACTGGCAGTATTTTACTGCTCCCTGACATGGCCTTGCAGCACTTTGTTCCAAGATGCTCCACAAAGCAGCAGCACAGCCAGGAATCAAACCCTCAGCTCTCTGCCCCTCCCTACCTGATGGATTTTTCAGGGATAATTTCAGCAGGTATTAGAGTGCTCAACATTGTGGAACAGGGGCCTGAAAATGGGAAAACCTCTGTTTTTGGAGATGCTGAAAACTGAACAATCTCATCTAAGCTGGAAGCACCTCACCAGATGAATTCCAGGGGTCACTTCCACTCTAAACTGGTCTGACTCTGTCACTCTGGTGACAGTCCCAGCTCTCCACAGCTCCTTGAAAGGCTAACAAGGTGGGGATCCACCTTTTCTCCAAGGGAATGAGAGGGAACAGCCTCAATCTGTGCCAGAACAGGTTCAGGTTGGATATTGGGAATAATGCCTGCCTGGAAAGGGCTGTCCAGCCCTGGCACAGCTGCACAGAGCAGGGGTGGAGTCCCCATCCCTGGTGGGATTTAAAATCCCTGTGGATGTGGCACTTGGGGACAAAGAGCAGTGGTGGCCTGGGCAGTGCTGGACTCCATGACCCCAGAAGCTTTTCCATCCTAAATAATTTTGTGATTCCATGTGCATGACTCATGCCTTAGAGTTGCCTTCTCATTAATTTTTATTCTGGTTGTATGAAATCTAAATATATCCAAAACACAAGTTCTGAAATCTATGTAAATGTTTGGTTAGCAAAACTAAGCAAAGGCAGGTGCATCCACTAACACTACACTGAATATTCATTCTCCTCTCCCAAGTATAATTTCTCCAGAAACAGGGAAAATGCAACCTGTGAACCTAAAGATAAATTCCTCCATTCTCAGGTTCTAATATGCGATCTGGAAGCTGTAAAATATTGAAAATCAGCAGAGCTGAGCTCCTTCCTCCTCCAAAAATCTGATTTATGGGTCAAAGGCTGATGACCTTGGAGGTCTTTTCCAACCCACATGGTTCTGTGACTCTGCAAACATCACTCTGAGAACTCAAGGTGCTGAAAGCTCTCTGGTTTTGGGAAGGACACCCCAGCAGCTCCTCACCTGGTTTTTGTATAACTGCATTACAGGCATTGGCAATTTCTTCTCTCTTTGCCTCATCTGGATATTGATTCTCATTGAAGTAACTGCAAAAGGGAAACAAAAATCAGGTGGTTTTTTTCTTAAGAAATCAGAGCATGAAGCTACCAAAGCAGCTCCACTAAAAGGTGTCAGCTGCTGATTTATGCATCACTCCTCCAGAAGTACCAAAGTGAATTTTATGGATAAAGTAACATCAGCCTGATGTCCACATGGAAAGAAGGAAAATTCCCAAATCCCTCAGATAAATGAGTATTACCTTAGCATCTGGAATATTACAGGACACCATAATAATAGTAATAATAATAATAATAACAGCAAATAATAGGATACCTAAAAATGTAGGCAATTCCACAGATATCAGAGTTAAGATTGTCAAGTGAAGCCAAGACACCACAAGCCTTTGACTTTATTGTAATTTATTTATTATTTATCCCCTAACACACCCCCAGCTTAGGTAAAAGGAGCTGTTTAACATTTATTTTGATCCCTGTTCATATATATTTATCCATACATACTTTTAATATCTACATTATGCAAAACCCCACAAATTCTGCAGAGACAGATATGGTATGGAGATATTATGAAATTACAAAAACCAGAATATTTTTTTTAAACCACAATTAAAATTTTTTCAATCATCCTCAGAACGACACAATGAGTACAGCACGTTTCTAACAGTATTTTTTCTGGAATAATTGTGATTTTATTGTACTTTATATGCAGTAAACATCCTATAAAAGTTAAAACTGTTTCCTGTATTACCTCATTGAACTGCTCTGCAAATTTTAATGAACTGATTTACATTCCACAGAGCTTATCAGATCTGCATGAAAACCAACACAACGTCCTGTTTACTTCAATGGACTCTGGTAATCACACCACAAGCACAAGGGACTGCCACTGGTTTTTTCTGTAGATTATCCATAATATATAATCCTTGGATTTCCTTTATCAACTTTGATCAGCAGCAGGTCTGGCTGTTGGACAGCTGCTCTGGATTTGAAAATAAGATATTTATTTCCTTAACTGTAGAACATTTGGAAGTAGGAGATTCAGGCATATTGAGGCAATTATTATTTTCCATTATTCATCCAGTGGACTGGCCCCAGTTACTTTCTATGGAAATCCAGATTCTGTTCCATACAGGAACTATTTCTGTCCAAACTTTGAACACTCAGGTTGAATTTCAAGTCCCACTACTTCATCCCCCTGTTCACAGAGTCATTTACAGTCACAGCTATGCCCAAAATGGGGTCTTAATTCAAAGTTGCTGCTCAGTGAGTAAGAGGAATCACACACCAGCTCAGAGAGTTGCACCATTCATGTAATTCCAGGTGATCTGCTGGAAGAGAGAAAATGGAACCACAGGAATAGCTCAATCTTCTCTACATGAATGGCAGCTCTGCTTTGAACTTTAGTCCAAGTGTTGGAAAAGTTGGGAGTTTGTCAGCCAACACTTCCACTATTAGAGTGAACTAATTGCTGGAATTAAAGTGGGAGTCAAAGGGGAGTTCCCTGACACAGGATTGGTGTCTTTGTTCAGCTTTATGGGAATTCAGAATGAACATCACATCCTCTGGACATGGTCATTTTTAAAGTGTATTCTCCCCTCTTCCATGTCCACCCCCTTTCTGTGATTCCAGCCTTTGAAGTGATGTGTGTGTGTCTATCTCAACTTACAAATTTCTGTTCAAAGGGGTGCAGTTCTGTACAAAGTTGCATTTTTGGGAATGGAGAGCTTGGAAAACAGAGCAGAAAAAGCTTTTTCCAGTAGTTAGTGATGGAAGCAGAAGCTCAGGATCCCAGTTCAACAGCCCCATGAGAATATTTCAGCTCTCTCACCTACAGAGCAGTGCCCAGAGCTAAGGATCATTTCCTCTTTTAAGCACCCTGAGATAAAGCAACATCAAGAGATGACAGCTGAGAACTGCTGCTCTGTTATTTCCATGAACAAATTGCCTGCCCTGGAGTCCTAACCAGGAATCCAGGGCAGCACCACATGTACAAAAAGCAACATTTATGGAAGAAATTACAAAATACATAAAATTATCAAGCAGGGTGTCCCTGAATTGCACATTCTTGTTGATGTAAGAAACTGAGTCACTAATTAAAGCAGCAAAGACAACACCAGAGCCACCAGTGACCCTTTTCTTGTCTCCTAACTCAACACTGTCCCTTTACCAAGCCACATCCAGGCTTCTGCTGCCTCCAAAAAATAACAAAAAATATTTCCTACCAACAACAAAACTTCAGGCCATGCTTACAGTTCTCTGAGATAACAGGAAATATCCCTGTGATGCAGAAAACTTCAGAACTGGACAATGAATGAGACACCTCTTGTAGCAAATTAGGGAGTTTTGTATTCTAATCATTTTTGTGGTTGAAACTGCTGAAACAGTAATTCTTATCTCTAAACATTTTACAACTGAGTTATTAAAAAATTCATCTGCCTGACATTTTTCATCATTCTGAAACGTTTTCTTTAAATTCAAACAAGGAATTTCTCATCTTTTCACGTGAAGTGCTTAAAAATTTCTACAAGAAAAGTGATTCTCACTAGAAAACGTGAAATTCTTCTCTATCCTAAATCTCTGATTTATGAAAAAGCATCAAAAATCTCAGTGAGTAGTCACACAGCTGTCCTGGTCATTTTTTGTGGGGATCACAAAGCCAAGTGGGTACCAGCTGGAGTTAAAACTCTGTTCCTGCAGTGGCAGTAATTTTAGAACCTGTCCCTCCTTCCCCTGCTGGATTATTCCTTATCCTCATTAATGATGTGGCTTTTCCTTCCCCCACACATTCCCTATAAACTTGTGCTCCCCAAAACTGAATCTTCTCCTCAGAACTGAATCCCAGGGTGGTGTGGGGTGGAAGGGACCTTAAAGATAATTCAGTTTCACCCCCTGCCACAGGCAGGGACATCTTCCACTATCCCAGGTTGTTCCAACCCAATCTTGGGTTTAAAACATTTAAAACCTCCCTTCATGTGGCACTTGAGGACATGGCTTAGTGGTGAATATGGTGCTGGTTGATGATCCTACAGGTCTCTTTTTCATCCCTAATGACTCCATGGTTTTATGATTCTGTGATTCCTGGCAAGTACATGAGACTAATTAAGTTTTCAAGATAGGGAAGCCATGGAAAAAAATTCAAGACTTCATCACTGACTATTTTGTTTGCTCATGTAGAAGTTGTGAAAACACTGTGATTTTTTTTGGATTACAGTTCTTCTTGCAGTAAATTAATTATTCTGCCTCTAGTTCTGTTTCTTATCAGCCAGGTACACAGGGAAAGAATGCAGGATGTCTGAAATTCCCTTCACAACCACAAACCTGTTCACAATCTGAAAAGTTTCTGAAAGCTGCACATGAAAAATATGAAGCAATATGAACTTAAAAGGAAAGGAAAAAAAAAAAAAGAAAAGGAGCAGGCACAAGTAACTCCTGCAAAGGCACACTGCTTTCTAGACAAAGGGCAGCTGTCAGCTGAATACCTTCCATGAAGAAACCAAATGATCTCTTTTGTAGAAAATGACAGTGGAGGATTAAAATGAAAAGTGGCCAAATAATTTACATGAGATGAGAATCCATATGATGGTAAAGAATGTAGATATCCTTGAAGCTGTTTCATTTCAATAACACTGGAGCCTAGAAAAATTGCAGATTCAGAGAAACCCTCTTTCTTTCAGGGATAATGTGCTCAGGACAATGATGGAGAGGGAATCCATCTCAGCCCAGGGCTCTGGAATGGAAGGAGAAGCCTCCCCCTGACTCTCCACCAAGGTGCCCCTCTCTGAACTCCTGCAATAGCTGCCAATCTTTTTTTTTTTTTTTTTTTTTCTCCTTCTGTTCTCAAGGCTGAGATATCAGATGCATTAAGCAATGCCTCAGTAGTGCTCCTGATAATCCACACTGGAAGTTTTGTTGTTTCCCATCAGCTTTGCAGCTGCCAGGGAAGTGTCTGAAAGGACAAACAGAGGGGCAGAAGGATGGGTGGGGTCAGTGCTTTTCCAGGTAAGGAAAGAGATAAAGCCCCCCAAAACTGATCAGAAGACCCCCAAGTTGAGGAAATGCCTGGTTTCCAGCAGGACCTAATGGTTCAAACTTGCAAGTGTGGCAGGGGTTCAGAGTGGAGAGGCTCAGATGTGTTGCAGGGTAACAACTCCCAGTGCTGCTGCAGCTGAAGCACTCAGTGAGGTCACTCAGTCTGGGGACACAGATCACCCTCCCTGGAGGAGGGATAATTGACCTTGCAATTAATGGGAGGCAAGAATACACAGATGGACATTGACTGAAGAAGAGCAGTCACTCCCCCTCACTTCACTTTGTGTTGGCACCCCTGGGTTCCCACTTCCATCCTTGTGAGAATCTCAATGTGAGTGAAATATCCTGGCACCCTTGTTGGGGCTCCAGCTGGAGAACAGTCACAGAATGGTTTGGGCTGGAAGGACCTTGAAGACCCCCCAGTTCCCAGGGACACCTTCCACCATCCCAGGCTGCTCCAAGCCCTGTCCAACCTGGCCTTGCACACTTCCAGGAATGAGACATTCACCTTCCCCAAAAGTCAGGCTGCAGTCCAGCTGAAGACAATTTAATCACAGAGCAAAGGGAATGATCCCATCCCCTCCTCCATTCCCTCTCTGCAGGAATGTTTTGTGCCCTGCTCCAGCTCCCCCCACGTGCCAAGAGCAGCGTTTGTGCAGCCAAGGGAGGCGGGAGGACGTGGCTGAAAAAGCAGCTGGGCCCAGCTCCTTCCACAGCAGCTCCTAAAGATCCTCTCCAAGGGCTGCTGAAAGCAAAGCCAGAGCCAGCAGCCCAGAGAGGGATGGAAAAGCAGAACTGCCCAGCTCCCAGCCCTGGGGTGAACAGAAGCTTGTGCTGTCCCCAGGGATGGAGCTCCCTGCCAAACCCTCTGGTGCCTCAAAATACATGAGGTGAAAGCTGCTCCTCTGGCTCTGATAAGATGCCTGTAATTTCAGCTCCCTATCTGGTTTCCCTCCCAAGAGTTCCTCTGCTTTCCACTGACAAGATACAGAAAACACTCAGATGTAGTTACCTATTTATCTCTCATTAGTACACTTATCACCCCAGTATCACCCAGCAGCCAGAGGTCACTGTTCCACTCTTTGTGGCTTTTAGCAGAACTATTATTCAGGCTGTCAAATCAATGGAAATATTTCTGAAGTTAGTCTGTCATCTGTGCCTGAGATCTTATCTCAGCATGGCATGAGACAGACTGTCAGAGAAGTGACATTCAGAGCATAATCTCATCAGAAAGTGTAATGACTGGTTTATTTCCCAGTAAATACTGACCAAGAATATCACTAATGCCATTCTCAGTGAGGTCAGCAGATGACACCACCAGTTTTATCTGCTGATATTTCTACAGATTCCCTAATAACGACATTGGTGTCAACTAAACCCATGATATAAAGTCATTTTATTTTTGACAGCAAAATTAAAGCTCAAAGATCTCCCCTCCACGGATACACTTTGATGGAGCTGAGAACACCCCCAAGGACAAAAACATAACCAGGCAAGGATGGGAAGTGCAGCTCTCTGGATGAACTTCAGTTGAGGCATCAGCTCAGCCAGACCTTCTAAGCAGCAAAACAAATTTAAGAAAAAAAAATCCCCTAATTCAGAAATGGCTGCACCTCTCTGCTTCTTTTTCTACAGCACCATCACTTAGCCAATGGATTCCACAGGTGCAGAGATTTACAGGAATTGAGAAACCACTGCAGGACTGTAGCTTGACCTCATCTACAGCACTGACAAGAGGCCTTTCAGCAGTTCTGGAATTAAACCCAGATCTTCTGTCCAACCTGGAGAGATATCCAGTCCCAGCATTGAAAACTGAGGTCCCAAATATCCAGTCCCAACATAAAAATCCAATGCAAAATCTGCTGTAATTTTAAACCACCTTTGGAAACAAACTGTAAAAATCCTCATTGTTAAAAAATCTTTCTCATTCCCAACCTGAGCTTTCAGGCTCAGGGTATTGCCACGCTCTGTCCAGGGACAGAAAAGTTTTTAGGCCTCTCATTCTAAGAATTTTTTTTTATTCTTGGATTTCTTTTCATTGCAAGTGCAAATCTGGAGGAGAGATCTTACCAGCATTAGATCACTTAGAGCACCAGACAGAAAGAAACTGAAATTATTTCACACCTCAGGATGTGTCTGCATACAGAAATTCCAGAGCCATGTCAGTGCACATTAAAAACCCTCACACAACAGAGCTGACTCTCAATTCTGGTTTTACAAGTTGTGTCTAAACTCCAAGAGAGTTGTTTCACTGATATTTCTTAGCAGGAACCTCCTCTGCCACGTAGATTAAAATGCCAAAAATACATTTTTGCACGGGAGTGGGTAAAGCTGGATGACCTTCAAAGCTAACAGAACAACGAGGTTTTTCATTTTTTCAACATCAGAATTTTGACAGTGGTCTCCAGGACCACAATCCTATCAAGCTATTAATATTATCCTAAATTTTGTTTAGAAACAGAATTAATTGATAATAGCTCTGAAAGCCTTGTACTTGCAGAAGATAATCTGTGCCTCCTAATCTCTAGCACCCTACTGTCGAGATAATTAACAATTAAAAAAAGAATAGTTAAGACATCCGAGGTGGTGATTTACTCTTTCTCATAATTGGATTTGGTGATAAGAGCATTTTTGAAATTACACAACAGGCCTCTTCTGAATGGCAAGATTTGGAGTTTGCAGCAATTTGAAACACACAGGTACTTTCAGCTTAAGGGACACCTTGAAGACAGTGACAGCTGAAATTCTGAATATCCTTAAATTTACTGGCACCACCAGAATTTCAAAGTCAACAGAGTTCACTAAATTGTTCATAAAACAAAATTTTTTGAAGCCAACACATCAAGATAAAATGAGAATTGTCCAATGATACTTCAATGAGGTTGGTGTGAGCAAACAGCATCTTCAAAGCTCTTCCTAACAAGGCATCTAAGAATGAATAATAAGATATCCTGTTCCTTTTTATTTACTTGAAATATTTAAATTGAGACCTCCATGCTGCAGGGATATTTATGTGCATTAAATCTGCTGGACTTGGTGAGTGATAAACAAAACCTTTCTGCAAACAACTGTGAAACAACCATCACATCTTCATTTTTTAATGTGGTACAGGGCAAGAGTTATTTCAGTTGTATTTTGGATTATCTGGTCCTCACAAGCAAGGAGGGATGAGGCACTGCAGAATCAGCCCTGGCCCACCCACTGGGAAGGGCTGTGCTGCTGCTGGTGACCCAAAATTCCAACCAGACAAACTTTAATCAACACTGAGGGTATTGCAGGCACCACTGACAAGACAACACAGGATTCCAAGGCTTTATATGGCAATATAAATAAACAGCAAAACTTGGTTTTTTACATTGCTCAATGCAGAATATCTTTATTTGCTCTTTGGAACAAAATATTCCACTCAACAGAGCCAGCAGGTTTTCAGCTCATCTGGTTGGGTTTTCCTGGAACAGCCTCAAAATTGCTTTAGTGGGAAGCTCAGGCCTGGATGTGTGTAAATGTCAGTGTGAGCACCAAGGTCCCTCATTTCAGCCTCAGTAAGGTTTTAGTTCTTCTGGATGGGAATCTTGGAGCCTCCCTTTGTCCCAAGCCTCCAGTCATGAAATTTGGGATTAATCTTAGTATAAACTGACAGCTCCCAACATCACCACCAGCATTTTCCCTCAAAAATCCACAAGTTTATGTTTTCAGTTTCCACTCCTGGACCAGACTTGATCAGCTCAGCAGAGCCCCCAGTTGCTGCTGAATTTTCAGAAAAAAAAAAATTAATTCAGCTAAATGAAAGGATCCTACAGGATTCCACAGACAAGGCCAATTCCTGCAGCACTTGAAGTTATTCAGCACCTAAAGTCAAATGAAATCTCACTTTGGGCTCAATACATGTATTTTTCCTAACACCCAAAATATCTCCAAGATCTGGGCCAAAATTGTTATCTCATTAAGTGTTGTACAGTCAGGTAACAGAAAATGTATTTAATTTTTTAATATCAATCTATTCTGTATCTTGCAACCTAAATACAACACAACAGATGGACAGAAGCAAAGGAAAATGAGAAATAATGAATGAACCCAGTAATGCCAGTGGATTAAACTACTATAGTGCCAATACCAACTTCAGGAGGTTCTTCATACACAGCACAGCAAAGAAAGAGCTTTAAGGGAAGTTTTAAGCCATCAGGAATTTAAAGAATATTTCCCAAACCTGGCAGCAGCAACATCTTTTTCTTTATTTGCTAAGGATTGTTCAGTGACCATTCACCATCCATAGGGAGAGGAAATAGTTGAATTTATTATCCTGCTTTTTTCCAATTTTTTTTTTTTGCCTGCAGGATTGTGAACAGTTATCTTGGAAATAATGAGCTCAAAAGACTCAAAAGATTATTTCATTTACCACACCCATCATGTTTCACATTTTAAGAGCACTTTTCATACTCAGATCATCAACTCCTTTAAAATCATTCTGAAATTGTCTTTTTTCATCTTACTCTTTAATACTATTACAAGAATTTACAGGTAGAAGAACAGCAAAGTTAAAAGACACAGAGCCAAGAAACCAGATTAAATCAATCCACTGCTCTTTACTCCAAGATTTGTGCTCCCTGCCCTGAGCTATGACTTTTGCCATGTGTTTAAATGTCATTGTCACCCTCACTCTGATCAGCTGAGTTTCCTGAGGACAATCCTTTTAGGAGACATGGCTTAAATAGTGCTGGTAGTAAAGCTCCAAAAACAACTGAGGAAATGTTGACCAGAAAAACTAATTATTCTTAGCATTTCTTGACTTTACTGAAGTATCTGATAAAGTTACAAAGGGGAAATTATTCATGATTTTGGAAAAAATAAAGATTAGTATAATTAAGAGATAGGGTAGAAAGGAAACATCTAAAGAAGAAAGGCTGAAAAATTAAACTAATGGCATGGAAGACAACAATTAGGGATACTCCTGAAGTATCATCTTAAAACCAAAAACAATTAATGATCCTGCCAGAAAGTCTGCACATGGTGATGAATCTGCTGAGACCAAAGTCAGAAGCCAGGTCAACACAGTGAACTGAAACACCATAGAAAGTAATAGAGAACCCTAAAGGCAAGAACTAAACAGAAATTTAACAGTGCAGCATCCAAGGTCACCCACTTTGGGAACTTCAGAGGCACAAAAAGATCATCAGCTGGGAAGATCAGTTTTTGTGAAGTCACTGTGACCAAAAGATGTGAAGCAACAAAAGCACCAGAAAGGCCAAGCCTGACACAGCTGAGGATGCTGCTGCTCCCAATCCAGAGAAAAGCATTAGAAAAGGCACTTCTATGCTGTTGACAGAACTCCTCACACACAGCAAAGTATTCAAAACAAATTGTGTCTTCCAAATAAGAAAGCTGTGCTATCCTGGATCACAAAAAAAAAAAAAAAAAAAAACAACCCAGAAAGAATTAAAAAATAATCTAGGATGTGGTAGTGACTTTTGTGGCTGAAGCCCATATGGTTCTCTGATAGAACATTCTTTCAGGCTGTTTAAAGTGCTCCACAGTCTGACCAAGAGCCCATAAATACATGATGCAACAGCTTAAGAGTTTGACTTTGGAATTTTCCTCCCTCACTTCTCCTCGTAATGACTCTCTTTATTACTTGTGTGAAGCCCTCACATCTGTTACTCCATGGCAGAGAGTTTCCTCTGGCTGAGCTAGGGCTGGACTCTGTTCAGAGCTGAGCTGCAGTGAGAGTCAGCAGGAACACTGCACAGTTCTGGAAAGCAGGAATGGGAAAATCCAAGCACACTCTGGGCTGGATGGTGCTGCTGGATCCCCTTGTTGACAGGAGCAGCAAAGCCAGGGGTGACAAAGTGCCAGCCTGGTCCTGAATTCCTTCTGAACACCTCCCACATCACCCAGAAGGTTAATTCTGTAATTCACCTCAGTGGGTTTGTTCCAGGGTAACATTACACACGGGTTGGGTGAATCCTGCAGGGAGGGGTAACTCTCCCCTCAGTCAGAGCTGTTCTGGACAGCCCTGACATTATGAACAACCACAAAAAATGCAGCCTGAACATGCCAGGGGCCACTTCACACAGTTTGTGTGACAAGTTTGTCATGGCTTTCCCTGCATCCAGAATCCACATTAAAATAGCTGAGAAAATAACAATATAGCTGATTAATACAAGCTTTTTGTTCCTAATTCCTTCTGTGTCCTTTAAACAGTTCAGTCACACCATGAAGGACTGAGGTATATCAAGAAAGCTCAAAGAAAGAGAAATCACAGCACCAGACTTATATTTTCACAGTGTTCTTACAGCAGGCAGCATCTAGAGGTCTCAACGTGATTGTAAAGAGCAAGAGGTTCTGTGTATGAACTCAGCACAAGCCCTTGACTCACACAAGTTGTGCCCTAAAATGACTGGCACTAACAAGTTACATTAAATACAGTTCTGCAAGGCAAATTATTTCTACTGGATACAAATAAATCTGGCATTTTTGAAATTCACAGCAATTACCACTCCCACGACTGAACTTCATTTGTTATCTTGGCATTAAGCAAAGCAATGCACGTAGAAAAGAACAAATTCCAACTCCTCATGTATACATGATCAGGTCTAAATGAATAGCAGTTCTTCAGGAAAGGCTATTCCAAGAAGAGATACTCTCAATCAATAAAGAAAAGTGATCAGCAAAAAAAAAAAAAACGTGTTAGGCTGGAGGTCAGAGAACAACAGGACTTGGATTCAGGTGCCTGTGCAAGCTGGAATATTCACCCTGGAAATATGGAAATCATCTCTGCTTGGGTCCCCACTCACCTGCCCCAGGTCATTAAAAATTGAATGTAAGAATAGAAAAGGTCCAGAGAAGAGTGACAATTAATATTATTAGAGACAAGGGGAGCCTTGGTGTCTGAGAAGAGATAAGAGAGTGACTGTTAAGTTCAGAGAGGAGATAAACGAGCAGCACATTGATAGCAGCACGTACAGAGAATGCTGGATAAATGCAATGCTCTGCCTTATTCTTTCTCATGATACTCATGCCAGAGGGACCTTTGACTTTTTAAACACATTTTAGCATCTAAAATGAAACTAGGTATAATTAGTTCTCCGGAAGTACCCTGAAGACCTCAGCAAGATTTAGAAGGAATTACATATTTATGTGAATAATAAGAATGCTCAGAGCTGCAATAGCAGGATTAAAAATACAGGATAGGAGATAAGAGCTTTTGTCCACAGCCACATGGCTGCTGGCCAGGTGTGCACCAGGCACAGGATGGAGAGGGCAGGTAGAAAGAATGATAAACACCACAACCATCAGCAGCTGGGATGAGATCCTGCTTGTCACCTTGAGCAGGGGGACAGAGCACTGAGGATCTCAACTGGTGCTGAGAAATGCAGCAGAGTATCTGGACTAAAGGAGAACTGCCATTCCTAAAATGTGGGTTTGCTGCACGAGGCAGTGTTGTTACAGATCAGACTGACAAAGTTGCTTTTTCTAAATGTTGATTTCAGTTGTTCTGACCTTGGCAGATTAAAGAATTTTATCTGAAGTCTGCTGCAAGGAGCTGCCCTCTCCCGCAGATCATCTTTTTATTATTTTTAAAAAGAGAGAGAGAGAGAGAGAACACAAGGATACAAAAAGCACCTGAGCTCTCTAGAAAGCAAAATAACTCATGAGGTGCTGGATCCTTGAAGAAACCAGAGTCTGGCAAGGCTTTGGACAGATATCCTTGCATTCTATTTTACTGCCTGCAATCTGCCAAACAACTGGGATTTGCTTACAGCTGATTAGAATAGGAAGCTTGTATATTATGCATGTCTGAGAGGGAACAGAGCTTGATCTAATGCAAAATAAGGCAGATCCTGTGTGCCAAGCAGAAAATGGCTGCTCTTGCATTTTATGAAGACACAGAGCAGTGACCCTGAGCCAAGCCACTTGAACCTTCACACAGGCAGATGATTCTTGCCTGTGTCTGAGTGGTAAAGTGAACTTTGCTGGGTGCCTTTGCAAAGTGCCTTTGCTCAGATCTCAAAGCATTTCAGGAGCACAAACAACAAAGATCCTAAAAAAACCCCATTCCCTCACAGGACTTAATGAAGTTGAATCTCCCCCTGGAAGTTGCTGACTAACAAACACCTTATGACAGGATTGAAAGAGCTGGAAAAAAATATAAAGAAATCACCTGATGTTTCTCTCTGCATTAAGATCAAGTAGCTCAGAACCATCCTGACAGATTTCAGCTGATTTGCTCCTGAGAAATGTTCTGTAGCTCCTGTAGATAACCTGCTCAGTGCTGTGCCATTCCTGAAGTCAGGAAGTTTTTCCTAATGCCAATATTCCTCAGTAACCCAAGAATTAGAGGCTTTGGCACTTTTCCCTTGGCTTGACTCATCTCCCAGGCTGGTAGTGGATATTTTACAGCTGAGAACAGCGAGTCACCAAAAGGTTCAAGGACACCTGAGGGTCACAGGGACAGCAGAGATCATTCCCAGCCCTCCTCACCTCCCAGCAAAGCCAGGAAAGATGAGCAGCATTCCCGAGCCAACCCGTGGCCATGGTTATATTGATGAGAAGCTGCTGTTCTGTTTCTAACAATGTAGCAGCCTAATGGAAGGGGCTAAAGGACATTACTTCCTGCTCTGCTGTCAGCTTGGAAAGGGAGAAACGCAATGAATCCCAAACTTAAATCTCCTCCAAAGCCTTGCACAGGAAACTTAGATCCCCTATGGGGCCGGTATTAAGGTTCTGCTGGAAGACATAACTAAGAGTAATGGGATAAAATTAACTAAGAAAATTTCCTAACTGAATTTCAGGAGCTAATAGAGCTCTGGGGGTCCCCAGGGAAGGCGTGGAAGCCCCGGTGCTCAGGAGAGCTGCAGTAAAAGCGCTCTCACAGTCGGAAGGGTTTCTAACGAGCCACGTCAGCCTGCATCTCACTGGGGGCCAGGACCATGGCCAGGACACCTCCTGGGATCAGGGTGGGATGTGCCTCTGCCAGGAGGGGAAATGAGGCTGAATCTCCCAGCACCATGATGGGAATGTGTGATGCAGTGATTGGTCCTGGTGTGGAGATGACCTTCCTTGGTTTGGGTTCGCTTTGGAGGGGAAATAAAACCACAACGGGTTAATCAGACAGAGTTGGGCAGTGATGCCACAGTAATCATGGAATTATGGAATGGTCTGACTTAAATCTCATCTTGGTATGATTCTGACACCTTCACTAGCCCAGGTTGATCCAAGCCCCATCCAACCTGGCCTTGGGCACTTCCAGGGATCCAGGGGCAGCCACAGCTTCTCTGGGAATCTGTGCCAGGGGTTCACCACCCTCAGCCTGGAATTCCTTCCCAATATCCCATCCATCCCTGCCCTCTGGCAGTGGGGAGCCATTCCCTGTGTCCTGTCCCTCCATCCCTTGTCTCCAGTCCCTCTTCAGCTCTCCTGGAGCCCCTTTAGGCCCTGGAAAGGGCTCCAGGCTTTCTCTAGATTATTCTATTCTCCAGAAGTAACCCTTAATTCTCTCAGAGGAAAGATGCTCCATCCCTCTAATCCTCATGGGCCTAATGCTCTCCCACACCTTGGAAAAAATCACAGGACCCCTCTTGCACAAAGCCAGTACAACCATGGCTGTAAAGAAACCAGGAACTCATCCAACTCAAACCAAACAAAATCAGAACAAAAACCAAACAGACCAAACAACTCCATGGAATCTCCATCTTTTTGTTAAACTTCCTAAACTTCCTGGTGCCCCAGCTGTGCATTCCTGTCCTTTGCCCCAGCACAGCCCTGGCACAGCAAGCCAAAACAATTCAGGAAAATGCAAGGGGAAATAAAAAGGATTTATTTTTCCTGAAGCAGGCTGAATTGGCTGCTATTTCCATCAGACAAGAAACATTTCTGGCACAGAGCAGGAGCAGGGAAACTGAGGAGGAGGAATTGAGAAGGGTGGCAAGGCAGGGTAACACCTAAGGATGAGCTGGTGACAAACTGTTAATGCAGCTCAGCTACAGCAGGAAACTGTACCCCCCTATCTTGGGAAATCTAAACCCATTTCTCTTCTGAATAAAGCCAAGTGAAACACCTGACTCTGTTTTGCCACCTATGAACTGGGGATGATGGGGATCTATAGCATCTCAGTCTTATTTAATCTAAATACACCTTTATGAAAGGAGCTTCAGAAGCACAGACAAGTGTTAAAATAAAAACCCAGAGCCATAAAATCAAACCAAACAACCCTCAACCAGAAAGCAAAGTCCCTGCTCCCTAGACAAACTGAAATACGTTCTACTGATGAATTATTCATTTTTGTTTAGGGCAGAATTTACAGTTATTTTAATCTAATCTTTGGATAAAGCATATACTTAAAAAACAACACTCAACTTCCCCCCTCAGTCTTTAACAGCACTCACGAAAAGTGCCTTAAAATGGGTATAAAATCTCTGATTCTGCTGCCAATCTTAGTTATTTTTTTTTGCCTGAAAAACAAGATAAACCTCTACTCCAACATATGATTAGAAGAGAAGCACAAATCACAGGGGGAAATAATAATAATAATAATAAAAATAGACTGAAAAATAGACTGACAAGACAACACAGATTCATTAAAAAAAGAGAAAGCCCGAAGGGAATTTTCAATTTCATACTTCTAATGAGAAGGGTTGAAAAGAAGAAGCAAAGCAGAGAAAAGAAGAAGAAAAAAAAACCCTACAACATTATCTGTGGGACAAGACGTAACAAAAAAAGAACACGAAAGTGAACCAGAAAGAGGCTTTCAAGTTTCACCTCAGGTTTGCACAGAAAGGACTCTTGCAGCCTTAGCTCTGCTCCCAAAGGAGGGCAAAGCCACACAACAACATCCACACACTCAAAACTCAGCATATTCCATGGGCAGGAGGCTCCAGAAGAGAACAGGTCAAGGTTGGCATCAGTAGCACTGCAGTTGTCTGAACCACACCTAGTCTGCAGTTAAATATAGAACTTTACTTTCTGGAACCACTGCTCCTCTTAACCTTCAGAGCATAAATATTCAGGGAGATATCTACAGAAAAATAAAAAAAAAGTAAAGGGATAAAGAGACCAGAATCTATTGTCCAAAAAAATCTAAGATCAGGGATTAATAAACTACCCTGGGAGGATTCCAAAAAAGCAGTGAAGGCTGGAGAATTGAATTACAGAAACCACAAGCAGCATCCTGGAAATCCAGTATAAACCAATTAGCTCCTTTAATACACATACCCTGTACTCAGACCCTCAGGTACATCAGACATTTCAGGATATGGGCCTAACTCTAATCTGCATTCTGTCAGGTTGGCACCAATATAGTAATTAATTGAACTGGGATTTTTTTTTTGTTGATTTAAAGCTTTAAAAAAATTTAAAAAAAAAAACAAAACTACCCCTTCAACCCTCACCCTTCTCATTTAATTCATGGATCAAATCCTGACTGGTGCTGTGCATTTTCAATTAGAGAGCCTGCTCCTAAGGAACAAATCCATCAGAATTTTGCAATCACACTGAGATTCTTCCCTTGAAGTGCTCTCAGCTGCTCTGACACGTGGACTTTTAGCAGCTCCAACTTTTACCAACTGAATCCAAGACAAAAGCAAAAGCAGGGGGCGCAATTAAGTGATGGAACAGGTCAACACCCTCATCTTCAGCCAAAAAAAAGTTTACACAGCATCACAGCAGCATTTCCCAGGGAAAGAGGAGTTTTGCAGAGATTCCACTAAGCCCTGGATTCCATCCTCTTATCTTCAGGCATTAAACTAAACCATCAAAGTTAGTTCTAATTGCAGAGAGGAAGGTGCACTGAGCCCTCCTCTGAGTGCATTAGTGGGATGGAATTGTCTCCTGGATCTCTGTTTCTGCTTGCTGGACAGAGATCAGCCCAAAAGAATTGAGCACTTCCCTGAGGTTCCCAGAGCAGCAGCTCCAAACCAGGTGTCCAAATCCTTGTGTGCACCAGCATCAGAGCCAGGAGCTGCAGGACACACAGAGTGCACTGCAAGTTGCATTTCATTAGGGAAAACAGTCCATTAAACTGAGATGCCTCCACTCAGAGTCAAAACTTAATCCTGCAGAGGAAAATGCAAATCACCAGACAAATGGCACCAGCCAACAGGCAATGCCAAACACCATTTTAGTGGCCAAATGCTTATTGCTGACCCTGGGCCATCAAGGGAACCTGATCTGCTTGGGCCAGAGGGGTCTGGTTACCTTTATCCTGCTGCTGCTATGAGTCATATCATGGCCAAGGCTGGAAAACTCCAGTGACCTGTAAGTGACATGAGTGACTTTTCTCCAAGGGCTCCCAGAGGAGCCTTTTCCTCCCACTCTTTCAAAACTTGTCACATAAAACAGCTCATCCTTACAGCTCAACGAGGCCTATTAAAGCACAACAGTTAAACAACCATATTCCCATTGCTTTATGGTGTAGCTTTATTGTCACACAACACTTTTACTGTGTTCTTGCCTGGAGTAAAACTCCTCAGCTTTGCTTCCCAATACTCTACACAAGGCTGTGAAACCCAGCACTCACAGTGACCCAGCCAAGGGCTTGGCAAATTAATATTAAAAGCCAGGATTAAGGCAATGTGGCAGCAGCAGAATAAGGAGAAAAGCCTGGCAGCAAAGACCTTACAGAGCACAAGACACAGAGAACAAAACCAAGAACATTAAAGAAGAATTATTTAATGAAAAATGAGATTGGGTGATTATATATCTGCATTCACAGCTGGATGATTTCCAGTGTCAAGACCAAACAGTTTCTTTCAATACCCAAACCCAAATCTCACACCTCTCTAAACAGATGTACTGAAACACCACAGTTTTTAATTTCTAGAGTGTCCCAGCAGAGACTGGCTTGAGGAGAGAGGTGGATGAGGAAAAGGTGGCTTGCTCAGCTCTTTATCAAGCAGTTTCCCCAGCAAAGGAGTCTGAGGCACAATCAGGGTTCAAACAGCAAATAACAGCAGTTACTGCACTTTGGGCCAGACAGAGACCAGGAAGAAAACCAGCCATGCCCAAAACCAGCCATACCCAAAACCAGCCATGCCCAAAGAGCACTAATTCTACTCCCAATTAGCATTTCACACACAGAGGGGTGATGAGGAGATGGTGCTGCCCTGGAGGCAACACAGAGCTGTGGGGGTTCTGTCCTTCTTCACACACATTCAGGACAGTCAGACAAACATTTCAAAGTGCTAAAGATCCTGTCCTGCCCCTTGTTCTGCCTCTGTGGAGGGGGACACTAGAAAAACACACTATCAGATCACAGGACTTTGCATTAGTTGGGTCTAACAAAGCAGAACAGATTTCAAACATTTACATTATTTCTTTTGGGGAAACATCCAGGCAAAGCCAAAAATATCAATGCCAGATAAAATATCAGTGCCAGGCCAGGATAGGGAAACAAACATTTAAGTTACTGGTTCCAGTCCTGCAAAGACACAGAAGTGTGTCCAGCCTGTGTTCCTGAGGGAGCTCAGGATTTCAGTCTTACCTCAGGCAAAAGATGCTTTCCTGCTCCTAATCAGTTCCCAAGACCCCATGCAAGCAAGAGGAAAGGGAAGCATTACAGGAATGGTGAAAGCACATCCTACAAATCTGCTGGCTGACATCTCACTGGGGTTGCAGACCCAGGAGGAGTGTAGCACACACAGTCATCCACTCCTTCCATGGGAAGGAGCCTCCTCACACTCTCAGAGGGGAAAAAACTCCAAAAACTCCTCCCAGCTACTTAGCCCTGGAGAGAAATAAGCATTCATCCCTAAACTACATCCAAGTTCTCCAGCCCTTTTCTAGTGTACAACATTATCCACAAAAGAGACACTCCTGTAAGCAGAGGGAAAGGCAAAGCATGCCTGGGCTCAGAGAGGAGAGCTGGGAGCTCTAATGATCACCTCTGCATATGGATTTGAAAGATCCACTTTGCTCTGTGCTGCTCCCAGCTCCTGTAAAAGGGTTCTAAGAGGTTTTTTGGACCAGGAATCTGCTGCTTGTTAGGCAGAGTTCTGTGTCCTGAACAACTGCAGTGCTGCAGAAATGCTGGTGTCCACTTTAAAACACCATGAGGCATCAGGAGGATAAGTCAGGAAAGTGGAAAGGAGAAATGCAGAATGGAAAGAGCTTGCAAGACCCTCCCAAGAGAGCCTGGATCAGGGTAAGTGGAAAAGTTTCTACAAAAGCAAAGGAAGAGCTGAGCACCAACATGCTCAGACTGAACGAAGGAGGATGTACAAAAAAACCCCAAAGATACTGACCAGAGCAGAGTTACAATTTTTTAAACAACACAAGAGGCAAACCAGCTCCTCCTACTCCCAAAATTCTTACAGCCCTTGCACGAGGCTACAACACATCCACAAAAACAACACTGGTGCTCAGCAGAGCAGGGAAAAGGACCCTTGGCTTGGCTTTAGAAGTCAGTCCCATGTCCAAACCCCCTGAGAGAGCCAGCACATACCTCTCCATCACAGCCAGGCACTCCTTTCTCCACGTGAAGCGACTGCCTCGCCGTAGCCTGAAGGTCCCAGAGGTAGCTGTGACTGGGGGAGGTGTCTGTCTCCATTCTGGCTCTTCTATTGGGATGGGAGCAGGTCTCATGCTTAGTGTAGCCCCTAAGGACAATAAACACTGTGTTTCCCAGAGGGTTAAAAGTCAGGCCCATCCTCTCACTCCTGCTCGTGAAAAAAAAAAAAGAAGACAAGACAGGTGATGAAACCATTCAAACTGGAAAAAAAAAAAAAAAAAAAGTATTATCCAAGACACCTTAAAGATACACAAAGCCAGCCAGAATTCCCATTTCCCAACCTCCAAAGCAGAAGGGGATGACCATGGAAATCCAAGGAGCTGACCATGGAAATCCAAGGAGCTGATGGGCACATTTAGGAAAATGTGTCCTGTCTTCATCAAGAGGAAAAGGATCACACAGAAAGGGTGAGCTGTACCCCAGCTGGGATTCATTTAGTTTGTGCCGCCACCTCAGCTGTCAGAAAATAGGAAATAGCAGTTTCTATTTAATTATACAGCAAAATGGACATTTATACCAAAGGTATTTCAACATGTCTGAAGAGCTGAGGAAACACCTGAAGCAGCTCCACCAATAGAAACACACCCTGTGTTTCTGTTTTGCCTGGGCAAAACATGGGCTCATGAGTGCCAGGGAGCCTGAAAAAGTCACTGAAAGCAGATTAACATCACAACCTTCCTCTCCTGCTCCCCTTCTGTGGATGTGTTTCTCCTTTCTGTGAGTCTGAGCTGGAAAGCATCAGGCAGGAGACAGGATTTGGCAAGATGCCTTCAGGAAAGGCCCCTTTGAAACCTACCCCTGATCCTTTCCACAAGAGCCTCTCAGTTAATAAATCAAGATAAATCAAAACACTCTGGGAGATCGATCTTTCCTACATCCCTTGGTGAGGGTGGGAAGCTGGGATAGGACACGAGGACAGAAACCAGGGTGTGTTCTGAAGGACAGCTTTGTGCTCAGTGTCCCCCTGCAGGGAGCAGAGAGCTGCTCTACTGTGCAACAACAACAAAAAAAAATTAGAAAAAAAATTGTATGAAATGAGAAATCACCACCTATTCCCCATAAGCATCCTGAGCTCCAGTGGAACTCCTGCACTGAGGCAGCCTCAGATCCAGGAGAAGGAGCAGCAGCTCTGCTCACAGTGCTGGGCACACTCAGGGCAAACCCCTCTGGGTGCTCAGGCTCACTCAGAATGCTTGGGATTTAATTTAATCATCAAAACACACAGTGTTAGTGCAACAACACTGCTCCTCTAATACACAGAGGAGTGAAAGGGTCAAGGGAACCTAAGGGTTCACCCAATAAAAAAATTCCTACAGCTAAAAAGCAAGAAATGAGCTGTTTAGGCACTTGGCCATGTTCATCTCCAGACATGCACACTGAGTCTTTCCCTTCCTGCCAGGGGCTTGCATCTGTGCTAGGTAGAGGAGCCCAAAATAATTTAGAAATGTTCCCCAGGAGGAGTCAGTAGGAAGTGAAGCCCACAATCTCTGCCTTGCACACACAAGGCACGGTGCCTCTCCCTAATTCCCAGCTAATGAGCCTACACAGATTACCAGGTTCCAGTGAAACATGAAATATTTCCTATAGTGCCAATTTACTGGGAGGCCATTTCAAGGAGAGCTCCTTATCTGGTCTTCCTGCTACTTGCACAGTTTAGGGGGCTGGGTGACTATCAAATTGCCAGGCTTTAAATGTACTTCAAAAAACTTTAAAAAAAAAAAAAATTAAGAAGAGACAGAGGAGAATAGGAAAAGAAATTAGCTTTCCTGCATTGTGCTAGCAATATACTTTCCCCACCTGAAGATTTGATTTCACAGGGAGAGTACAGGAGTATCAGTGATGCCTCACATCAAGGCAAGAGATGCAGAGTCCTTCCATTAAATTTGCCTGAGATTTTTCAGACAAAGGTTGAAAAAAATCTGCATTGAAAGCATAAATTTTCTGCTGCTGCTACAGGTATGTTCATGTACTGAATATAATACAGTTTTTTTGTTTTAGTAGCCTTCCTAGATCAATTTAGCCATTTCTCTTTTCTATGGGGTAACATCAATATCAGCAGCAGATAAGAGAAGAATATGCAGAGAATTACAAGCAAGTACCCACACACAGCAAGAGAGGAGGAGGTGAATGCATAAAGAGGCCCAAAATGGGCTTGGATAAATGTGTGGAAAAAAGGTGTCAAGGGATGCTCTGAGCTCCTTCCAGAGCCTAAAGGGGCACCAGGAGAGCTGGAGAGGAACTGGGGACAAGGGATGGAGGGACAGGACACAGGGAATGACTTCCCACTGCCAGAGGGCAGGGATGGATGGGATATTGGGAAGGAATTGTTCCCTGGGAAGGTGGAGAGGCCCTGGAATAGAATTCCCAGAGAAGCTGTGGCTGCCCCTGGATCCCTGGCAGTGTCCAAGGCCAGGTTGGATGGGGCTTGGAGCAACCTGGGATAGTGAAGGTGTCCCTGTCCACGGCAGGGGGTGGAATGAGATGACTCTGAACCCAAATTTATCATTTATGATATGTACATTTGATAAGGAACCTGTGGAGCTTTTCCTGATCCCCCTCTCCTCAATGAGCTCCCATTTATTCTGCTGCTCCAACACTCCACCACAACATTCTCACCACTCAGCTCCACTTCTTTATAACTTAGCAAGTTACATGCTAGTCACCAGTTCAGATTCTTTTTTTAAACCCCTCAAACAGCTTTTAAGGAGAAGTGAAACTTCTCTCCTGAGCAGACAGAGTGAAGAAAACAGTGCAAGGTTTTCAGTGCAGGCATCAAACAGCGAGGCAGCTCGGAGGGGAGCAGAGGTGAAGCACCTGGGAAGAAACTCCTTTCACACACACAAATGAAAGGAGGCAGCTCTCACTCCCTGCCACTGCTCAGCACCTTTTCTTTCCTACAGCACTTGCTTTTCTCTGGGAATTTTTTTTTTTTTTTGTGTGTGTGTTGAGGATGCTGCAGGCAGGTTTGGGGAAGAGAAGGTAGGAGAGGTGCTCTTCAAGATTCAAAATTCCTCCTGCACATCCCAGAGCCCATCCTGAAGGGAGGGAGTTGCTCTAAGAGCATCCCATGCACTTGCTGCTTCCCACCCAGGGCTCAGGCAGGCCCAGCCATGGAACACTCACAGAAAGCCTCAGGCATCTCCCAGCTCCAAAAAAGCATTTCCTGGCAAGTTTTCATTTGCAGCAAGCACCTCCTGTACATTATGCTGATAAGAACAGATCCCTCACTGTACTTTTAGCCAGGCTGACCCCAAATCACACAATAAACACCTCTCAGTCTGAGAGATCCACGCTGGATTGGGATCAGCACAAGGCTCCCTACAGAGCCCATGGTGGGGAGGAAAAGCAGAGCAGGGACTGTTTGCTCTGCAGCTCTGTGGAACAGCACATCACCAAGCATCCCTCCCCAGTGCAAACCTCAAACCAGCCAGCCCCTGATTTTGGGCTGGCTCTTCTTTCACAGCTAAATAAGAACTGCTATGAAAATAACAAAAGAGATGCCACATCCTGATAATGACTCCCTTTCATTTTCCCTTTTGTTCAAGGAGGAAGAGCCCATGGCTCTCTCCAAGGTGACCACAGCTGCCTTCCTATTAGAGAAGAGTGGCAGAAATAAATACCCAGCCTAAATGGAAGCAGTCTGTATCCATCTGTAACTTTAACACATCATTTCGAGGTGCCAGCTTCACTTTGCACTACACAGAGGCAGGAGACAAGCTGAAGTTACTCCATAACAAACTTCCCACATTGACCAACACCCAGTGCCAGGGAAACTAATCAGGTTAACAACTACCAATCTAAAAAAAAAAAAAAAAAAAAATTTATTTAAAACCTATGGGCTCTGAAAAAAAACGTGGTAACATTTCAGGACACTACCAGCTTCTGAAATATATAAAATTTATCTATTGCCAAAATGCTCTCAGTTCTCCACAAAACACAGGACAGACAAGTGGTGCCTGTGTGAAAAAAAGCTCCATCTAAATGAAAAGCATCCCTATTAATTGGAATAAAGACCTTTTAAACACCAGCATTTAGCATTGACTTCTTCCCTCCAAGAAAAAAAAACAACTGCCTTTCACCCTAACTGGCAACTCCTTCCAGAAAAATTTACAATCAGTAGCACACTGGAATTCACAGCATTGCCATTAACTCTGACATCACTCCTACCAAGAAAACATTGATTAAGGCTTTTTTTTTGAGCAAGATTGTTGCATACAGTGGGACAAGTGGGTGTTTTTCTCTTGTTCCATGAGACTTCAAGTCTCCTTTGCAACATTCCAGTCTGGTGCTGTCTGAACACCCACCACACCAAGGACAGGAGAAATACAGAAACTGCCCATGCAAACCAGCAATCCAACCAAGGCAAATAAACAGCACATTCAAGAGCTGCAAGCCAGCTGGAAAAGAATGGAAGGCATGGAATTGCTGAGTCTTGTCCATATAGGATCAGCATCTGAACAGCAGCAATGCCCTAAAACTTCCCTAAGGCTCCCCAGCACCAAATCTTTTGGTTGGCAGATGCAGCACTGCTTGTGGATGATTTAAAGCATCACACAACACATTAAAAAAAAATGAAATAAAAAATAAAAATCTCTTTTGATATATTTCTAAGTCATAATTTGCTTGTATAAGCACAGTAAAAGACAGGACTTGCTGTGAGGAGCTGAAGGCAAGGCAGGGGTGTCACCCACAGGGAAAGATCCCACTTATATCCAGGAGATGGGAAAGGGAGGTAGAAGGTGAATTCCACACAGAAAAATTGGCAGAGCCAAGGGAAAGTCTGCCAAGAGATCTCCAGTCATTTCCACACAAACTATTCCCCCTTCACAGTTTAGAAACTGATTACATCTGCTGTCTAGTCCTTCAAAACTGTCTCAATTTTAGGTTTTTCTTTCCATTACTACACAAATTCAGTCAAAAAATGGATTTACTCTGAAGATCAGCTTTTCAATATAAGGAATTATAGAAATTGGGGAACCAATAGTTCCCAAAAGCCTCACTTTGCCCTCTGATAACTCAAACCTGCAGGTTCTTCTCCACACAGAGCTGACTTTCTCTCAAAGGACTGAGATTTCCCTCCCAGCAGCTGGAATTGGAAAAGATGGGATGTATGAGAACAGAAAGCCAAATGCCACCTCTTGGTGAGTGAAGCAACTGGAAGAAAACACATGGCAGTCATTTCATTTCTGCAGCTCCTTCCAAGGAGGACAATCTTTCACACCCTACAGAGTGTGGTGATGGCATCAGTTTTTTGGGAATATGGCAGGAAGCTCCACTGATTTCCTCATTTCCTGGCACTAAGGAGGACACCAGACCAGCTACTCTGTCTACTAATCACAGGATATTTTAAGTAGCACCCAAAACTTCAGCTCCAGGTTGGTTTTTTAACAGTGATTTAAATCCAGGATTCCCTGGACAAGGCTGGTACCTCCCTGTACACACTTGCTCTTACCCATGTTAATTATTCTTGGCTACTTGGTCTGACCTGCAATATAATAGATGGCAACAACTCAAAGCAGTGGATTACCCTGTAATGAATAAATAAATACAACACCATTTTCCTCAGGTAGATTTTCCTGACAGCAACAGGAAAACTGAAGGTTCCTCCCTCTACCTCAGCCTCTAAAAAGAAACCAAGTGCTGTCTGGTTCTAAAAGGAATTTAAGTGCATCCAAATAGTCCCTTGGCTTAGGCAGAGGAAACAATTTGCCTTTTACACTCCTTGAAAATGCTGTTTAAGATCTCTTGTTGGGAAAAAGGTTACACTCAACCACTCTTCAAGGAGTTTTTCCATGTCTAAACTAAAGAGTTAATGTTGATTCATTTCAATTTCAGCCATAACCTTCAGTGGGGAAAGTCTTCCTTCCTCAGACACCCCTCAAGAGCAAAAGGACAAACAAGATGTGAGCTCATGGACATGGGGAAAAAAGAAGGTGAAGAGGAAAAATTAAAGATTTTAGAGCTAAGCTGAACAAGGGTTCTGTTACTAACACAAAATACTATTTCCTAAACAGCTTCATGTGATACTGCAAATAAAGGATGCAAGGCTGGGAAAAATCCACATGACTGGTTTCACCTGGAGAGGGTTTTGGTGGCTTTTAAACCTTCCAAGAAGTTTCTCCACTACTTTGGAGGCAACACCTTTGATCAAAGGGAAATGTCTGGGAGATACTTTGCAGGGTAAAACCTGAGCCCTTCCAAGCAGCTGGTACTGGATGGAATTCTGCTGATCCTCAGTATCACAATTCCATCCAGGACAAAAATCAAGGCTTCTTTCACTCTTTAAAACAACTTTTAGAAAAAAGGAAGCATGAACATCTTAAGATGCTTAACAGAAAAAACAGGCTCAGCTGTCCCTCTGAACCCACCCAACTTAAATCTGAATTATTCTCAGGCCAACTGTCAGCTGGTGCCTCTTGATTTTCAGTTTACACATAAAAGTTTTGAGGCTCTGTTTGCACTGAAATTTTTCTTAATAGAATTCTGGATATTGAAGCCAAGTTCACATTAGAGAGCCTGTGTTTTAAATTCCTTAAAACAATTACCCAGTTAATTTAATCAAGCCAATGTTTAAAGGAAATTAAACATAAATATTTTGATCTTTACAATAAAACTGTTAAAAGGGAAAAATAAGAACTGTGGTCAAACAAAATCGATGGAGAAGAACAATACAAGGAAATTAATTCAACTGTGATTTTGAAGATTGCTGGTTAGTTAAAGATAATGAGGAGCTTTACTTCTCTTTTTGTATTCAAGATCTATTTTGAGATTTGGAGAAGCAGGTGGGATTTGAAAGACACATCTCCAGCTTATCACTGTAAATATCAACAACTCATCCATGAGCTTGAGATCCACCCAAAACCCTCTGAAGATCCTCTCTGACAAACTCTGTGGGTTTTTTTGCTAAAACTTTATATTATGCAGCCATTGTAAATGGTTTCTATTTGTTCATTCTGAGGAGCCTCAGCTTATATTTCACACTATCTGATTATAACTTCACTGGCTGCTTCTGATCCCCAGATTTAGTGAGTGGTGAGAGGGCAGAGCTGGACAGACAGCTCTGGATGAGGCAGCTCTGGATGAAGCAGCTCTGCATCATTTGTTGCAAAGCAAAAAGCAGATTTGTTCCCACCCTCCTAAAAATTAACCTGGTCAGAGGGAGAACCTCTGGAGTACCCCAAACCAAGAAGTGAATGATCAGTGCTAATAAACAAAAGGCTTCCACTCTGTAAATAAACAGCAGGAGATGTTTAGGCTGCCCTTGTTTACCAGGATTTGTCTTCTCAAGCTGGTACCATCTGTAAAATGCCCTTTTCTTCTGTTCACTCAGGTCCGACCCCTGCTGCAACAGCCAATGGGAGATCCGGCTCTGACTGATACCTGCAAAAAACCAGAAGAGAACAGAAAAAGAGAGAAAGAGAAAAGTTCTTCACCAAACATTTTAAGTGGTTTATCTACTGATAACAGGTGGTGTCTTGCAAAGCCCAGGAACTTGTGATGTTTCAATCCCAGAAAAAGCAGAGTTGAAGCTTCCCTGCTCTGCCCCAAACTGCTTGAATTTCTCCCTTATTCTCCTTATTCAAGGAACACTCAAGGAATCTGCATAATCAGCCCAAAACCAAAGAGGGTAAAAACTGGGAAGCCACAGCTACCACAGACTTGAATTGTCCTCACCTTCCCTGATTCCTAAACTTCATCTGTGAAATGGGAACAAGTCCCTTCCCCACTATTATATATAAATAATGATTGTTAGGAAACCCTTATCATTCAATGCTTGAATAAGAAGGGAGATAAACACAGAAAACAGTTTATGTGATATAGATCACATCAGCCCAGAAATGGAGCAAACCAACTGTCAGCAGCTGTAACAACAGCCAGACAACAAACCAGAAAGAGCAGCTGTCTGTCAGCAAAGCAGGAACCAAGCTCGAGGTACCCAGCCATGATCAGGGACAAAACACTGCAGATTTTAAAGCAAGAGTTCCAAGAAAACAGTAAGAAGGGGAAAAATTCCTACAAGTTAATACAGTTATTTCCAAAGCATGACAGGGAATGAAGGATCAATGCAGGAAGGGCAAAAAGTGATCAGCAGAAGAACTAAATAAAACAAGAAGTGCATGAAGAGGTCAGCAATAGGTTCATCTGAAAATGTAAAAAATGCAGTTTGCTGAGTAACTGAAGCACTACTTCAGAACTCCCTGTGCCTTCCACAAGGCCCTTCAGCCATCAGAACAGGTTAACAACATGCAGCCTCTCCTGAGAAGTGAAGTTTTAGGAGGTACTCCAAGTACCAATATACTGCCAGCACCACCTGTGCCACCACCTGCTTGGAGATACCACCTGGGCAGGTAGAGGCTGGTTTGCACTCAGAACCCAAACTGCCTCCCCCCTCCAGAGATGCATCAAGGTTTTATAAGCTCTCATAATCATATTTAAGTCATGGAAAACAGCCCCCTGTAGTTTTACCACTTCTAATGGGGGGGTTTATTGTGCTTGTTTTTTGTGTGTTGAAGGTAGTTAACTTCAGAATGTCTCAACTTGACTCTCAGGTATCATATTCAGGTGGGTTTACAGCAACCAGATTTTTTAAATCACTGGGTTTCTACTCTTAATTGTTCTTCCTTAAACAGAATTCTGGAGGCTATGAAGTTTTAATTGTCCTGGGGGAAAGGGATGGGTGTGTTTAGTTTCTCACTGCTGCTCAGCAGAGCTGTGCCCACAAAACAGACCCTGATTTTCCCAGAACCCACTCCCAGAGACTGCCTTGCCCTCAACTGACAGAGTTCAGGAACAGCTGGGGCAGCCAAGAGCTGCCTACCCCCAGGGCCCACAGTGGGATCTAAAACTGACTTTATACTGCTGGGGCAGTGGAATTATTCAACCAAATACAAGCTTCAGACCCTGCCAAGTTTACATCAAGTAACTGTGGAAGCACACAAGTTAATACCAAAAGAAGTTGATAACACTCTCTGGCCCAAAACAAGACTCCAGCCTAGTTGAAATCCTGCCATCTGCATGCCTGATCCCCAGTGGAAAGTCCAAGTTTTGAAAATTTGCAGCTCTTGACCTACTATGATTTATAAAAGCCATTTCTTGTCCTGGGCTGTGGGACACAAAGGTTTGTGTCTCACTGCTTTTGGCTGCCCTGCTCTCATTAATTAATCACTGGGTAACAGCTCCAGTCATTTACTTGTTTACTATGGCCCACTTACACTTATTGCAGTGAATTAGTGTGTGCTGAGTGTTTGGATAACAACCTAAGATACAAACACAAAGCACTGGTAGATAAAAATTATAAATAGAGATTAAATGTCTGCCATGAGTGCAAAGTCCAAATTCTGCTTAAGAGGCTGCCTGACACTGTCACACGTGGCACAGATGTCACCACTCCAGACAATGTGCTCAAGGGCAAGGCACAGCAGCAGGAGCCAAAAAACTCAAGCTGGGTCTTGCCATGTCCACTTTCATAGAATCACAGAAAAATTTGAGTTGGAAAGACCTTTAAAGGTCATCTAGTCCAACACCCCCTGCAATGAGCTGGGACATCTTCAACTGGGTCACGTTGTTCAGACCCTGTCCAACCTGACCTTGAATATTTCCAGGGATGGGCAGACACCAATTTCCTGACCAACCTGTGCCATCTTCATTAAAAAAAGCTTTTTTCCACAAATTATGCACTGTCCCAATGTCCTGAACTGCATCAAAGTTCTCCCAGACAGAGCTGGATCTGTGCTGGGATCCTTTTGTGGCTGTTATTTAGCCACAGCAGCTGAGCCTCTGACTTGCTGTGAGTGCTCACAGCTCATAAAGCTGCTTTTACAAAATGTTTTTAGGGCATAAAATTTATCAGTACCTCAGCAAGGTTTAGAAGCCCCAAAATCATATCCCAACAGCTTGACCAGCCCAAGGTCACATGCAAAGGCTTTCAGAACTCAGCCAGGATCTCCCAGATCCAAACTCATCCTTAACTCCTTTCAATGCAAAAACCAAACCCCCCAAATTGTCATGTCAGAGTTTCTTGCATCTCAAGTGGGTTTCACACAGCTGACTCACAGGACAGTGACCATCAGGACCCTCCTGTCACATTGCCTCTAATCACACTCTGCTTCAGGGAATTGCACTGGCAGGAAAAAAGAAATCATTCTGCTGCCAGAAGCAATTAATGAAGTAACTTCTCCAGAGTAGTGAAAACCCAGCTGTGCTGAGGAAATTCACTCTGCAAGTGAAGCAGGGAGGGCTGTGGTGCTCCATGCTCAGCATCAGCAGGGCCAGGAACACACCTGGTTATGGCACCAGCAGTTTTCTCACAGAAAACACTGAAGGAAAGTGGCATCCACAAGGGATTATTGCACTTCAGATGCTGCCTGCCTGTGTCACACTCACTCCTTCCCACAGCAGGACACACTTCCCAGTGATAAAACACTCTGTGCTCACTCCCCTGGCCAGCCCTGCTGTCTCCTACACACTGATTTGGGGAGAGCTTCCCTGCCAAATATATAAAATAAAGAGCAGAATGCACCATCAAGAGAAGGGCACTGCTCTGTGCAGCTCAAATCTGCTCATAACCCTCAACTCTGCTGCTCATCAAGTCTTTGGGAACTGGTTTTCACCTTCACAGATAGATTTGTTCAGCAGCTCTGCTTTGCATTTCTTTCATGTTCCTTTCAGGAGAGGTTTTCAGAAGCCCCTGGAATGCGTCAGACCTGGAGAAGAAAGTTACCTGCCTGTGTTTTAATTCTTCACTTTGTAAGCAAAGTCCCAGATTCACAGAACAAGTGCTTGCAAAGGACATCTATCAATTCAGGAGATTAGCAAGGCTTGTTTACAGAAAACCTGAAAAGATCAAAATCATAGAAAAACAAATCTCTGTGCTGTCATGAGTATTAAAAAAAAAAAAAAACAGGAAGGAAAATGTTTCTCAAAATGCAGTTTCATGCCATTTGAGAGGATCAGCAATTCAGGAATTTTCTGAATTCTCTTCACAATGGAAGTAGTTAAGTTTCCCTGTGTACTGGCATTTGCTGAACATCCCTGTGTGTGGATTCCAAACCTGTGGGGATTTTATTTGTTCCAGCAGTGCTCCAAGGCTGCCCTCCACTGCACGTGTGTTTAGCATAATCTAAAGCCAAGTCCTGGAGATCTCCTATCAATTAAGACAGAGACAGGAGCACAGAGCTGGGTTGTACAAGCAGAATAATTGGGAAGGGTACCAGAACTGCACCCTGGAAAGCTCTATGTGTATTTAAAATCAACCTAAAAATGACTTCTGCATTTTACTGTTGATGGGTTTGGGTTTGTTTTTTTTTTTAATGGTGGTTTTGTTTTTATGTTTTTAAGAACTGAGAAAACTGAATTGAAATTTCTGCTCTGTAACCTCAGGAAAATAAGGGTGGTTTTTTTATTCTTTCACTCCATATGTATAAAAAAACAGGAAAGGTAGTTATTTCCAAACCTTGCAGAGGCATCATCCATCAAACCACTTTAGCCCATCTGCAGAGGGCTCATCCCTGTGCTCTCCTCCCTCTCTCCTTTACTGTGGAACAGAAAAACATCAGTTCCTGCAAACATTTCCCCACCCTCTATCTAACTTTGCAAGTTCAGCATCTCTGAGAAAAGTTTACACTTCTCTCTTCACCCTTTGCCTTCTGACCATAACCTGGTGCCCAAGCACAATTCTTGTGGCAATTTAAACAAATTGGAGCACATCATTTCAAATTCTACTTGATAAAAATTTGGCAGCTCACCTGGCCCACGTGGGGCTGAAGCCCCAGCCCTGAGCAGGCTGCAGTGATGTTCAAACACCAGGAGAGGAAATTCCGCAGGAACTATTATTAGCTCCTGTTTATACTGTCATTTTTCTTATCAGTAGGAGATTATTTATACAGAGCCCAACCCAAGTGCTTCTTGTTTATCTTATTACAGACACCATTAAAAAAGTTTCTATAAAAAGCAGCTCCTGTTTTTAGGACCAGCACTAGTAAGTGCTATGCTAAGTTTTTGCTTCTTATCAATCATCCCTTTATTTTCAAGTCACTTTTTAATACCCTGTTACTATTTTCCAACCTGCCCTGTCCTCTCCATACACCAGGCAGCCCTGTAGAATGTCTTCCAGGTTTAGTTTTTCCTGCCAGATTCATTATCTAAATAACTTTTTAAATTTCTGCAAATTTTATAAGGATTAAGAGAGCCTCAATATTTTTCTACTGCAACAGCTGACTTTAACCTTCAGCTCTGTGCTCCTCTCTCCTGCATCCTCCCTCTCCATCACTTGCCTTGTGCAACAGCAGGAAAAACAAGTGGAAAAGCTGTTTACTGATGCAGAGCTGCTCTGTAGGACTATGGATTCTCTAAGTGCTTTGCAATGTTATAATTAAGATGGGAAAAAGAAAAAAATGTGTTTCTGAATGGAAGTGTAGTTTGAAGATTTAGCAAAATAAGGTTAAAAGAAGGTTTGGAGGGGTCACAGTTACAGCTGAGGTTTCTGCATCAAGGACAGAACATGGCAAGTTACAGAATGGGGATAAATAAGGTCATAAGGAGTGGGGAAACAGAGAATTGGTAAAGGTTGAAAGGAAAAGTTGCCAGCAGAGGTAGCCAAGCCAAGCCAAGACACTCTCCTGGACAGAACCAGCCATAAATTTTCCATTTCTTTCTTGCCTCTTCCCAGGGCAGAAGGGATGAAGACTAAAAGCTAATTTTTCTATTTTCCTCTTGTACAAGTAACTTTTTACAGAAAACCTTTATCAGACTAAGGCTGTAAATGCTGAGGTGATGCCAGTTGGGATCATACACTCTGCAAAGCCTCTGCCTATACAAACTGGTTTTTTTTTACTGAACCAGAAGTGGTCTCCAGACATTCCTTGGGAGTCTCTTCTCCAGCTGAAAGGGATGTTGAAGGTATCTGAAGAATACTCAGAGTCATCCAGCACTCATCAGGCCTGAGATAGCTCTGGAAGGGAGAGCCCTGGGACACTCTGTCTGAGCTATTTCAGTCACTCCTCACCACTCCCTGCTTTGGAGAGGAAGCTGATGTTTCTCCCTGCTAGAGCTGAGCACACTCTTTCATCTGGTCCTTCCAAACATCTCTTTGAGATTTACCTTTTCTCCCAGATAAGCCATTACTATGTACTTAAGAGTGGCATGGAAGGGCTACACATCTGCTTACACAATTTCAAATGAATCAGCCCCCACCAAGCACAGGGAGGATGACTGAGATGCAAAGATGTACTGGCTTCCCATGGATTTGGCTTGAGAACAAGATAATAATAACACAGTGCCTTCAGCTCAGCCCTCATACACCCTGCAGTACTTCTCTGCTCCCTCTGTGAGATCCCCCTGGTGTTATGCAGGAGGGTTGAGTGGGAAGGGTGTGAAATGCAGTCAGCCACGTCTCAAGTGGATGGTTGGTGTCATTTACTCACAGGAGGAAACAGTGAGAGATCCCAAAGGCTAAATACCAACTGAATGCCCACTGAAATCCAAGAGAACAGGCTCAGCATGGAAGGAGGGAAAGGATCAGGTGTGAAGAGACTGGTCTTGCCTTTCCTAAACCTTCTTGCAGGGTATCAAACACATGCACCAAAACACCCAGTTAATTATAATTAGATCCATTCCTTCCACTGATACAGGCTTGGATCTGGTGTAGTGATTCTGATTCAATGACCCCACATGTGGCAGTCCCACTGACCAAAACAAACCACTGGCTCCTTTTGGAAAGACTCCTTTTGTGCAGTTTTCCTCTCTTGGCACTACTTCTCTTGCAGGAGCAGCCAGCCTGACTTGCTGGGTGCTATTACAGAGGTTAATTCAGAGATGGGATCTTCCAGAACCCACTAACTACTAAAATTTTAGAGTTCAGGTACAATTTAAGCAACTCAACTCACACATTAACTTTTGAATCTGATAAGGCCAGTAACATGCCTTACATTTACACAAATTGTTAATGTCATGTTTTTCCAGATGAAACTGAAACCAGGGAAGGACAAGTCATTTTACCCAGGATCACAGAAGAGCTGGAGATATGGAAGGAATTCCTGGCTCTGTGGCTCAAGCACCAGTTTGTGCTTGCTCACCTCAAGTGCTGCCATGTCTGCAAACCCACAGTTCCCAGACAGGTGGGTTCCTATGATGTTTAAAATCCTGGAAATATAAAAGAACAACTTCCCTCCTACTGTTCTGGCATTCCCAGGCATCAGGGAACCTTAAAAATTATCTATTTCAAGATCTTTATCCAAGCTTGGGTTAAAAAGTTAACAAATCTTAGAGGTGTAACTGTCTTAGAGCTTTGTGATTTTTACCATCAAGTCTTCATCCTAAAAGAAGGGCTGGAGTGAATCCAGGGCAGGGAACAGAGCTGGGGAAGGGGCTGGAGCACCAGGAGGGCTGAGGAAGCTGGAAAGGGGCTCAGCCTGGAGAAAAGGAGGCTCAGAGGGGACCTTGTGGCTCTGCACAACTCCCTGACAGGGAACAAGGGACAGGATGAGAGGGAACAGCCTCAAGCTGTGCCAGAACAGGTTCAGGTTGGATTTTTGGAACAATTCCTGCCTAGAAAGGGCTGTCCAGCTGTGGTACAGCTGCACAGAGCAGGGCTGGAGTCTCCAAACCTGGAGGGATTTAAAATCCCTGTGGATGTGGCACTTGGGGACACGGATCAGGGGGGGCCTGGGCAGTGCTGGGGGAGTGGTCAGACTCAGTGGTCTTGGAGAGCTTTTCCAACCAAAATGATTCTGAGGCTGCTCCAGGCAAGGCCTGGATTTAACATCCCACCCCATGGAGAAGCAACAGGACTTTGTTACCTCTCTGTGAAGAGGGAACACACTCATGGAAGAAGTGGCACCACTGCAGTGAGTTCACCTGTCTGGATGTGACAGAGAAAGCTCAGGGCCAGGACACCCAGAACCCTGCTCCTTCCAGGTAAAACCTGAGCTGGTCTGCTCCTCCCTCAACCACCCTTTGGATTTTCATTAATTGTGACTCAAAGGATGGAAAAAGCTTCCAACTCTCATCCTCCAACTCCTTGCTGCAGTGGCAGCAGCTATAGCTGTGTTTCCTGACTATTCATATACTTTTTAATATATAAATACACATTATCTCTCTCTCTCTCCACACCCAGAGATACAGATACTCATCTATTTGCTGCACTCAACAACAATTTAAGAATTAAGAAAAACCGTTTTCATTTTAAGATAAGAACTTCAGGCTTTATTATAATGCTGTAAAATAAAATCTGCCAGCACAAGCCACAGGGGAAAAAAAAAAAAAAAAAAAAAAAAAGTGATTCACTGGGGAAGTTCCATGATGTGCAGGACAATGGGTCTTAAATCAAAGGCATACATTATCATGACTAAGCTGACAGATCTGCACTGCAATGCAGAAAGCCAAGTGATATTCCAACATCTGCACCATGCTCAGACAGGCAGTTCAGACACAGAGATTCCCAAAATGAGGGAAGGACTCCCCCAGCTCTTACCTGTTACCTGTGCAACAACTGCTTGGGAAATTCTCCGGTTGGCAAGGAAGGCTTTGATTTCCTCCTTTATCACACTGCTGTCCCTCCTACCAAAACAAAACAACAGGACACACAAAAAGAGGGACAGACCAAAGTGCAAGATGCAAAATGCCTTCATTTCCTTTATTTCCTTTATTTAGGGGACAGGCAGTGGGGAAGGCTGGCAATAAAACAATGCCTCAGTGCTGGACACTTCTTTTAACAAGTGTCACGTTTGATCAAAGTACCAGAGCAGGAGAATGGATGACTCATGTCCCATATAATTCATATTAGGTGCAGCACTGCCATATGGAATGTACAAAGTTTCATTACACAGGGATGAATAAATCTCTCATACCAGCATAAAAACCTCACTCATAAAAATGAGGCAGAAAAATAAAAAATAAAGGATAGCAGGGGCTGCATGGTTAGTTACCCAAATGAATATGCAGACACCAACCTCCTCCAGCACCCCAAGGAAAAGATGCAAAATTTTGCAACCTCTGTCCTCACACCCTTCCTTTAGTCCCCTACCTAGTCCAGAGCTTGCACTGAATGAACGGAGGTCTTTGTATGATTTTTACAAGTAGTTCAGAAGGGGTTGAAACTCTGCTAAAAAGCAAATAAATTGGAGGTTGCACATGTACTGTGACACACAGCAAATTTCAATTGCAATGAATACATACTTTTCCCCTCCTCTTCCTCTCTCCCTTCCTGAGAAGGGCAGGCAATTAAAACCAGCCTTTATTAGGCTTTATGAGACATTTCCCTTCCCCTTCTCCTCTCCTGCCCCAGCTACACTGAAGGCAGACTCAAGCTTGCAAATGTAAAATGCAAAATGAATGCTGTGCTGTGGGTTCATTTTTATTTATCTACCCAACACTCATCTTCCATATGCCTGCAAACACAAGTAATCTCAGTTTAAATAAGCATTACCTGAGACTCACTGCACAGGAACCCAAACCTCAGCCATGGGAACCTGGCACTCTGCTGTACTCACCCCTTTCCTGCATGATTCCACCATCCTGCACCCGACAGCAAATGAGGATCATCAGCTTTTCTTACTGCTCATCTTTAATCCTCTCCCCAAAGCCACATCTTTCCCTAAAATCTCCAAACTGCTTCCAACATATTTCCATCCTGGAGCTTATGGACCCCAGTTCTGCCATAGGTACTTCAGGAATGGTACAGTTTTGAGGGGGGAAAAGAATAAATTCCAACATTACGACCAAAATTGTTTTGAGACATTTGGCCTTTCCTCTTATTTCTTTCTGCTCTCAAAGCCTACTGACTTGGACTTTCATCCTCAGGAGGATAATCCCCTTCTTTCATCTTTGCCATAATGCTGAAAAGGAAGCTGCTACAAGTAAAGGAAGGTCAGCCTTTAAAAAAAGCAAATGGCTCTCAGAGAAAACTTCTGCTTCTTCTTTATTATTTGTATTTTCCTGCATCATTCTGTAAATCCCTGCCACAAACTAGCAACAAACAACATGCATCCTCTCCAGATCCCACTGGAAAGCACTGACCAATCCAAGTTGGATTCCCTACTCTCCCTCTATATGGAAGGAATGACAATGGGTGTGAAATAATGGAGGAGGAGTCATGTGAATTGATATTTGATCAGAATCCTGAATATAAGTAGGGTGGAAAACGAGTGCTCTAACATTAATCCCAATTTTTGGTACAGCACCAGAAAAATTCTTTCAACACTCAGACTGTGGGACACCCACACAGGGCCAGGGGCTGTCACCAGTGTGTTGGGTTGATGTGGCCAGAAATGTGTGTTCTGTCCCCATCTGTTAAACCAGCTGGGGCAGTGCCCCTGATCTCCATGGCACACATTATCTGCTCATGGGCCAGCTTTAAACCAGCTGGGGCAATCATCTTTATCTTTGCCACAGCCCATCCTCCCTCCAGGAGAGATCTCCTGTTCATGGCCATTGAGTCCCAGGGCATGGCTGATAAAATTCCATCATCCCATGGGAGATGCTCCAGCCAGGGGAGGAGCCAAGCCTTTCCTACCCAGATAAAAACTGACATTTGGAACACCAGAGCAGCCTTTGCCACTGGATTCCAGAGGAAAACTGGACCTTTCCACATCATCCCTGCACCTTCAGAGGAAACTGCACCTTCTCCAGGAGCACTGCTCCAGCTGAGCCACATCTGCCACTGCAGGAGGATGCAGCCACCATGGAATGGGACTGTGCCAACACCCTGACTGACTGACGGGTGTCAGCTTGGATTCTGACTCTGGCAGGGTTTGGGATTGTTCTTTGTAATACTGTATTTCTATTTTAATTTTCCTATTAAAGGACTGTTATTCCTAATTCCCATATCTTTGCCTGAGAGCCCCTTAATTTCAAAATTACAATAATAATTTGGAGGAAGGGGGTTTACACTCTCCATTTCCAAGAGAAGCTTCTGTCTTTATTGGCAGACACCTGTCCTTCACACCAGGACACCACAAAGGCAGGTGAGAGATTCTGGGATGGTGACAACTACCATCATCAAATCCTCATGGAATGGTGTGAGTTGAAGACACATTTCAGGTCATTTAGTCCAAACCTGCTGCGATAAGCAGGAGTGTCAGAGGTCCCACCTGACCCTACATGTTTCCTGGCATGGGGCATCCACCACCTCCCCATGCCAGCATTTCCCCACCCTACAACCCCTATTTCAACAGTCTTGCTGAGCCACACCTCACCTCCAAACCTTCCCACAGAGCCCTTCACTCACCTCATCAGCTCCTCCACCTTGTCATCGATGTCCAAGTCCTCCTCGGATGCCTCGAAGCTGTAGGACCTCTGGGCCAGGCTGTTGGCCAGCGGGTAGCGCGTGGGCGACATCTTCCCGTTGAAGGCAGACAACCTGTCGCTGCTCTCCCTCCCGTTCTGGTTCGTAGTGCAAGGCTGGGGGGACGTGTCGTAACTGTTGCTGGGGGACGGTGACATCCCCGAGTGCTGGGTCTGGGTGGAAGCCGTGGCCGTGGAGGACGATGCCGCCACGTTGTTGGTGCTGTTGCCGTAGGAGCCGCCTCCGTAGCCCGACCTCCTCCCGAATTTGTCGCTGTGCTCTTGGTCCAGGCGGTCCAAGGTTTCCAGGGCGTGCAGGATCTCATGCCTGGTCATCCCCGTGCGTCTCAGGCGCTGCAGGAGGTCGATCTGCTCTATGGTGAATCTTGGCTCGTCTGTGTAGTGAGACATGGTTTCCAGCAGGCTGGAAATGGGGGTAAAACACAAAATACTTCAGTTCAATAGCTCTACGTGGCACATGGAAAGTGTTTTATAAATTTTGGTGCAGAACTTTAATACACAAGCACACAACAGCTCCAAAATCCACCTCCAAATAACCTCAGCCAGACACTTACACAGCAGAAGAGTTTATTTTCCTTGGAGTGCTCCAACAGCATTTCAGACCCCTCCTGACATCCCCCACTGTTCAAGTCAGTGAGTCAGGGTCTCTCTGAAGAATTCAGAGAGAAATCAGAGTGCAGGGATTGAATTAAAGCCTTTGGATGGATTGAAGTGTATTAAGCCACTCACACATAAAATAGACATTTAAGTAGAAATAAGTTAGTAAGTTTTAGTAGGAGCTGTAATGCTTTTAGTAAGTGAAACATTTCAAATGCCAGAATGGAAGAGAGAGTTCTAGTGAAGGTTGAGACATACTGATATCTTCAGCAAGAGGCTCCAGGCCCACAGTGGTAGACAGGACTTAGAAATAACAGACCTATAGTAAGAATATTGCTTACATTTCTTAGATAGAACAAGGTAGATTGTATGCATAGTTCTATACATAACCTGGTGTGCTAAGAAACTGGAATTCTAATAGGTTAAGGAGTTGTGGTCTGAGTTTGTGTCTTAGCTTGTTGGGAAAATTCTATATAAGAGTATGGATTGGGGAGAGTTGGTGCTTTTAGCCATTGGCTTTTGCAGGGCTTTTAGCCATTCTGGCTTTTAGCCATCTGCCAGGCCATTGCTTTGCTACTGCTTTGTCACTTCTTTTCTCCATGCCTGTTGAGACTTAGTGCTTTGTAATAAATAACCTTTTTAACTATTAGCTGCTTTGCTTATTTAAGATAACCCAAGGAAGTAGGAGACTAAGAGCTCCAGAGTTGGTGCCTTAGAGCACCAGAGGTCTGAGAGCCTCACACCCACACCTGCACCAACCCTGCAGTTTGTGCCCTTTTGTTTTTGATAAACTGGTGCTACAGAGAGCTGCTCAGTAATTAAGGTTGCAACTTGATTCCAGACAAAATTTTGCCCAGTGTAAAGTACCCACCAGACAGGAATCTCAGATTTCTGTGGTGGCCACAGATCTGAGTTTTTCTGGACAAGTTTTAACCAGTTATGACATGAGATTTATGAATCTCAACTCTTTCAAATCTTAACTACAAAGAGTTCGAGTTGCCCCAACTTTTGTTGCTACCTTAGAGAAAAAAAGAAGATAAAAAGACACCCAGCGGAAATTCTAGTGGCCTGCAGGACCCAAGTTGATTTGACTGAAGTTGGATTTCTGAAGTTAGGAACTTTTGAACCTGGAATGTTGTCACAGATTGCCTGCCCTGACAAGGAAAGTGCAGCACATCCAATTACTCCTGAGCTTTCATTTAAAGAAATAAGTCTTCAGCCTTTTCCCCTCCAAAGACTGGCTTCTCAGGTAACTCGACCATCCTGGTGGCTCAACAAAATCATTTTTAACTCCTAAACTACCCAAGGTGCCACAACAATGAATATTATTTACTGCAAAGCCCAGAAATGGAACTGAAAAAAATCACATTATGCTCCCTTAATCACTGTTCTTTCCTAAGTCTGCTGGCTACAGATCCAAATGTCACACAAACAACATGATCTCCTCCTTCAGAACTCTGGATCTAGAGAAGAAGGGATGGCAGATGGAGGGCAGGCAGAACTTGGCAAGCAGAATATGGCATTTTCCATCCTTCTCAGGAATCTTCTCATGAGTCAAGGGTTTATTACCATTCCTGCAGGAGAGCAGGGGGGTGAAGAGATCACTCAAACTCCAGGAGATGTGACAGAGCTGATGTACAATCCCTGCGAGCCAGAGCAAACCACAGCTGAGGGAAAGTCAAGGAAGAATTCCAAGGACCCTGTGAAAGCCAGGAGAGGGACAATGGCTGTCAGGCTGAGACACCTCCCAGGGACAGGGCTGCCTACTCCTCCCCACAAACTCTGAGGAATTGTCAGGTCCATTTCTGCCCTGGCACAGAGGAGCTCCCAACAGGAGGCATGGAATGACTCGAGATCCATAGCTGGGGCTGAAGAGCAACACTGAGAACTGGCTTGTTGCAATGAAGACAAAGCCAGGATGCACAAATCCACAAAAACGACACTTGCAGCCTGGGAAATACAGAAATGAGAAGAAAATCCCATCTTTGCCTTTATCTAGCAAAGATACTGAGCCCTTTCCACTGTTTTGTGGGAGAAGGAAGCAGGAGGACAAGGCAAGGGGATGACTCCCATCCAAGAAAATGCCTGTGTGAGAAGCCAGACGTTCTACATCCCCAACGGGAATGTGCTGTCCTCGGAAAATTGATTACTGGAAACATTCTGGCCATTTTCAATTTCCCAAGACAAGCACCCAGACTGCTGAACCACGGGAGGGCACGGCAGGCAATGCAGCAGCCGACCTGCAAATGACTGGAATTGTAACAACCCCAATCTGGAAGTGGCATCCCAGGCTGAGACCTTCGGAGCATTTGGAAACAGACTTTGTGTTCTGGGTCTGGCCTCTGGGGGAGGCAGGGCTGCTGCATCCTCCTCTCCCAGCTTTGGGAGAATTGTCACACACACACACACTGACTCATCACAGACAGCTCCCAGCAGCACAGTTTTCAAACAGAAAATCTCTTTAACCATCTGGCCTTGACATGGTTTGCACTGGATGTGGAATGGGCATTTCTTACCTGTATTTCTAATGTCACCATTTCCTGGATCATTTATCTGTCAATACCAAGTTTCATGTGCTCAAGTTCTTTGCTTGAACTGAAGAATTTAATGAGCCAGAGTTGCCTCCACTCGAAATTCCTACTTTACAGACTCTTCAACATTTAATACTAAAACATACTCTCAATTATTTAATCATCCATTTATCACAGACACAAAAACCCAGAACTTTTGTCCTTGTAGCCCCGTGAACTAAAAAACTCCCACCTGACAAAAGCAAGACTTTCCAGATGGCTTCAAGAATGTCAAGCAACACAGAATCATGGAATTACAGAATGGGGCTGTAAAATCATTTAGTTCCACCTAAGGAACTAAAGGTGGACTTAAGGCAGGGATACCTTCCACATCCCAGGTTGCTCCAAGCCCTGTCCAGCCTGGCCTTGGACACTGCCAGGGATCCAGGGGTAGCCACAGCTTCTCTGGGAATTCTATTCCAGGGCCTCACCACCTCCTGCAGCAGTTGGTCACCATGGCCAGAGATTCTCTTTAAAATTTGGGTGTCATTTCTAATTTGTTTAAAGTGCCAGGGCTCAGCTCCTGGATCTGGGTGCCCAGGCCAAATTAATCTTGTTTAGTGAATTACACATAATGATTTGGTGAATCCTGAGTGTCCTTTAGTGAATTCCAGCTGATGAAGAGCAGAGTTCTCAGATGCAGGGGCAGGGGTTGACCCCCCATCACTCGTGGCTGTACAATGGAAAGAGCTCCAGCCTCAATTTATCCCTCTTTGATACAACTGAGCTTGTGCAGGAATTTCAACCCACAAGGATTCAAAGACTGCTGGGCAAGGCCACCCTCTGCCCAAGGAATAAGATATTCAGTGACTTCCAACTTGTATTCTGGAGTCCTGTTCATCACTGGACTTCAAAGCCTTGCACAAAGTAATGTAAGAGTAGCAAACCTACTGTCAAATTATCCCCATGATACTGTGTTCAACACAAGCACTGGAAAAATGTGGACAACTTGAAAAAAAATACAAACTAAAATCAATGATCTGCCTGTCTGTCCATGCAAAGAATTCTTTCAGCCCTCCAACACTTTTCTGGGTAATTTTTCAACACTTAAGAGGTAAGAACATCAAAATTAGAATATTTCACTGCTGGTCTCACTGATGTCCTACAGAGATGTCCAAAGTGCCTTGTTTATATTTGCACACTCAGCATATATTGCACTGACACATCTCATTGGTTTTCTTGATCTGGAATTCCTGTTCTCATCTTCACGTGCTTTTCTACACAGCCATGAGATCTAGAAATAATGCTCCTGAGGGACTTTTATGCATTAAAAACAACTGCACAAACTCGGAATTTTCCATTAAAACCCTAAAACAAATATTGCAAAACGTGGTATTATTGAACATGTTCCAACATTGCCAACTATCCACAACTTTTTAATGAATAACTACAGCAAGCATTATTTCAAACTATTACTCGAGCAAGGCTTCAGTTATTTTCCCTTTTTAAAATATTTTAATAAACTTACCCTGTTTAAAGATCAATTTACAAAGCAGTTAATTAAATCAGCCATTTTAGAATCACCCTAATTTCATTCACCTCATTAATGAGTGGATATTCTCCACCACTTCATCCCCCCCCCATTGCAGTAAGAGGCTCTTATCCTCCTGCACTCCTCTGGCTACCTGTAATTCAATTTACTTCCCCCTCTTTTTCCTTGTGAAATACAATCAACTGCAAAAGTAGCAAAGAATAAAATAAGATAGAGACAAGCAGAATGATTGGGGGGTAGAGGAGAAAATCAAGTTGGAAAATACTTTTCCTGAGAACACGGACTGTGGACTGACTTTGCTGTAGGCAAACTCTGCTGCCTGTGTAGCAAAATATCCTCTACATCCCATGCTTTATCTGCTATCAATACTGTCAAATTTCCTTGGGGAGACACCCAAAAAAAAGAGAGATAACCCAGGGAGAACAGCTGTGCATTTTTCTCCCTGAAATTCTGCAAGCAAAACCTTTGCAAATTTCTAATGAAGCTCAAAACTAAAAGTGACCGATTTAACAACTGAATCTTGCCCTTTAAAACAAAGTTTCTTTAGGTTCTGACAGAAAAAAAGTAAGTTGCCTAAAGTATCAAACTTATTTACATTTCTTACACTAAGCTGGCAATCACCCCCCCCAAAAAAGATGGTCCAACTCTACCATTCTAAAGCATTAAAACTTCCTGCTCATCTTTCACTGCTCATCCAAAAGCAACCTGAGGTACCTGAATATCAGACTGAAGGAGGTAAATAAAAAGGAATTTATTTTCCCTCCCAAATCCACAGATATAAAACATCCAGCAGGTCCCAACCAGCCCAATGCAATTCCTCCCCTTCTAAGGGGACTTTGTGGAGTGGCTGCTCTCACCAGCATTGCCTTTCCTTCTCATTCCATCAAGATTTATTTAACCTCTTTTTTTAAATGAATTTCACCCTTTGGATGGGGGGTTCCCTCCCAAGTTTGACTGTTCTGATCTCCAGTAGGGATACAAGGCCAGGGTTCTCTTCTCTTATTTTCCTGCACTGTACAGAGAAAAGCAAGAAAAAACACATCAAGGGTTTCTCACCTACTCTCACAGCCCAAGCCCACGCTGATACAAGAATCATTTACCCAACACTTCACTTTCTAGGTGATGGAGCACAGCAGAATAATCCCATAAAAACAGCTACGAGCTAAGTCCATGTCCAATTGAACTCGCAGAAGTTCAAAGCAATTCAATTACCCGTTTGGGAATAAGGCCAGACAGCAGCCTTAACACCTCTAACACTTGAGAAAATGGCTCTGGACTCTTTAATGATCATAAGAAATCATTTTTTCCACTCTTCTACTCACTGTTAGATGAGTAGGAAGCACTCTAGCATCACTGAGGAGATGCTCTTCTGCAGAGGTCCTTCTCCAATTCCCATTAAAATCCACTGCTTTATCTAATAAGCAAAGCTCAAGACTTACAAAACCAGTTGTGCTTTTTGCTGTAAGACCTATATTTGATATAATCTGCATAATATGGATGTGGGCAAGAGCCAAAGTGTTCAGAACAGGATCCTATGTCTGGTAATTGGTTTAAGAATGATTCTGATCAAGTCCCATCAACTGAGGACAGCAGGATGGGGAGAGATGCCAACATTTACCCTTCTCTGACACAGTGCACTGTCCTGCTCACAGGGACATCCAGGGTTTGTCACCTCATTTATTACAGCACCAGCACTTTTCACAGCATCACAGGCCCCTCCTTGGTGTCACTCAGTGCCATCTCACTATTTAAATGGAAGAGCAAAATCATGATGTAAATTGTGGCTTTCTAGCTGAAACCGGTTCTTACAAAGTATACAGCTAAAAAATCACTTTCTGCAACTTGTTAATTAAACCAGAGTTTTAACCACCATCACAGTTGAAAGTTGAACTCTTCAACCTGCCATATTTTTCCTGTATGTCTGTGCATCCACTGCTGGTGAGAACTGGAGCCCTAACAGCTCTGGAGGTGGATGTCCTCTTGATATTAAAAATGGGCATTAAGGATGGCAAATTTTGGGGGTTTGGGTTTTTTTAGGTTTGTATTTTTTTCTTTTGTCACTCACCACTTGAATTAAGAAAATGAGTTAAATTCATGGCCTCTCTGACCAAAATGAGACTGATATTCAAGATTAAGAAGAAGAATACAAAGATTACTAAAATAACAGCTTCAATGTAGTAGTTAAGTCCTTTGACTAAAAAGGAATCTTTGCAAACGAATCTTTTGTGTCAAAATAAATAGAGGGAGGGAAATGCTGGCAATTCCATGAACTGGAGGAACTACACTCTGTTCAAACTTTGGTGGCTGTTCTGCCACGTTCTGAGGTTTTTGGTTTGTTTTACTTTCAGTACATGTGCAGCAAAGACAAATCCCCAGTTTCTCCCTAGAGCTTGGTACAACACTGTGGATTTGGCATATTTATCATATTTATGAGATCTGAGGATCAAGCAGGGATGGCACTGAGAGATGAGGTTGATCAAGGCCCCATCCAATCCATCACCCCAAAGGACACAGCTGCTTCTGACAAGATGCTCAAAGGAGGGGATTTCAGCTACAGCTGTTTCAAAACCAACACTGAGATATATCACTAAAAAAGTCCCAGAATCCCAGAATATTCTGAATTGGAAGGGACACACAAGGATCATCAAGCCCAGACACAAAGACTGTGACCCTTCTAAGGCAGCTCTAAGGCACTGCTGGAAGAGAATTGGGGTATTTAGGGCATAACAGAATCCAGTCTTCTGAAATCCAAGCTTTGGCCTTTTCTGTTCTTACTGAACAAATCAATCTCCTTCAATTCAGAGGGTGGTGAGGTCCTGGCACTGGTTTCTCAGAGAAGCTGTGACTGCCCCATCCCTGGAAGTGTCCAAAGCCAGGCTTGGAGCAACCTGGGACAGCATCTCTGCCATTGGAATGAGATGATCTTTAAGGTTCCTTTCAAGCCAAACCATTGTGTGATTCAATGATTCACAGCAATATAAATATTTCAGAACCACCTAAAACTTTGCACCATATTAAGCAAAGCTGCCTTCAAAACCAGGAGCTGATGCTGTGAATTCTGGGGCATAACAGAGGATTAAGGATCTGACTCATCACTTATGTTCATCAGTTGCAACTCCTGTATTTTCAGAGGAGTTGTACCAGTTTTTAAGAGAGAAAGGGAGAAAAAACCTCAGGCCTGAAGTGCTCATCATGTCAACGAACACAGAGCCATCCTCACCCATATGTTTGCATAATTATCTCCTGCAGTTGCATCTGTGGGTTCTGATTTAAAAAAAAAAAAAAAAAAAAAAAAAAAAAGCCTCCACTCCCATTCATCCTGATTCACAAACAAAATGCAATTCTTGTAATGACTGTAAGGATGCAGCAAGGAGGGGAAGGAGGCTCTGAGCAGCTCTGTTTAGGGATGCAGAGTGGCAGCTCTGGAAGGCAGAGCTCTGCCACAGCCTCCCATCAAAATGGGGACAATTCATAAGAGCAGCCTGAAACTTCTGAAAATAAATCCGGCGTAATCAAATACTCACCACTCCACAAATGAGAGGAGGAGAGCAGAGAGCAGAATATCAACACATCATTTCTTCAGGAGTTTCTCAGCTGGTTAAAGAGCCCCAAACCCCAGCTCACTGTTCTACTCTCTGAAATTCTCTGCTGATAAAATAATTTTAATGGATGCTGGCAGTGAGCAAACCCAGTGGTTTTGCCACTTGGGTGAGTAACTTACTCTGCTTTACATCTCTGGGAAAGAGAGAGAGAACTCGAGATTGATCTTACAAGGCAAAAATATAATATAAATGGCAATTATTGTCATAATCCAAGTCTTACAAAAGGGACTGACCTCTGACTAAGCACAGGGCTGGCAGCCAGATACTTCTGAATTCTACTCAAGGCACACACACTGATTCACACTGACACCTTATCTGTCTAACCCTAACCTTCCCTACTTCCAAAATCTGGGTTTCCTGCTATTGTTGCAATTCTACAGCAACAAGGCAAGAATTCAAACTCTGAGCCTGGATTCAAGGGCAGAATGAGGGATCAGCAGGACTAACAAACAGAGAAAAACTGAGTGCTGAACTAGGGCCCAAAGCTCAAATCTGTGCCAAGAGCAAGGAGGAGCTCTTGGATTTGGGAGCCAAAGACTAAACTTTGGATATATAAGCTCTGCAACAGTTCTCTAAGCAGGACTTGTGTGCTTTAGTTACAGTAAATCTCATGAACACACTGAAATAGTGTAATCCATGTGAAGAAACAGTCATTAAAAAATAAATCAATAAAAATGAGACATGGGCCTGCCCTAGACACCAGACTGACCCTGGATCCCTGGAAGTGTCCAAGGCCAGGCTGAACAGGGCTGGAGCAACCTGGGATAGTGGAAGGTGTCCCTGCCCATGGCAGGGGGTGGAACTGAATGAGCTTTAAGGTCCTTTTCAACCCAAACCATTCTGGGATTCCAACCCAAACCATTCTGGGATTCTATGATCATTCAGAATTTTTAGCTGTCAAGATTACAGTGCTGTCTTCTGCCTCCTCCATTTAATTTCAAAATTTGTCCAATCCTTCATTAAAATGCAGGCAGAATATCAGAACTCTTTTCCATTAATTCTGCCACCTGGGGTATTTAAATACTCCAATCACAAGATCCCTGTGAGGCAGGGAAGTAACACTGCAGAAATTTTTGTGACCAAGAGCTCTCAGAGAGGGCTGGACTTTGGACAAATCCAAACAACTCATTCAAAGTTACAGCAGAATTTTAAGAGAAGACAGAACAAGAGCCTGGCCAAAGTCTGAGCATTTTCTCACCACACATACAGGGTCCATCTATAGCATCACACATGACAAGGTGTAGGACAACTTTCAAGCAAAGCCATCACCAGGATTTCCACCAGCCCTTCCACACATGCAGAAAAAGAGACATTCTGAAGTTTTTCAGGCACCTTCATTCTCCTTCAGGTTCTACCACCAGCACTATCAGCTAAAACACTTCCTTAAAAGAAATTAATTACTTCAGAAAACTAAAATCCAAACCCAGCAAACAGCTGACCCTCACCTACCCCTGTTTTTGTGCTTAACTACAAAGCAAATTATTTTCCACTAGAAAAATAGTTTGCAAGTGCAGAATTATTGGCACAGCCTTAGTGAAGACAGAGATTACACTTGGAGAATTTAGGAATAGATAACAGTGTCTCCTTGAAGAAAATAAATCATAATAGCAAAAACCATGGGCTTCTGGCCACTGCTGCTTCCATACTGGAGTTTTATTTTAGTTAAAAGCATTTCAGAAAGAAATGAATACCCTAACTAATGCTCTTAAAGCAACAAACATTTCTTTGTGTAACCCAGACCCAAAGCAGGGAAATTTCCTGCATGACAGACAAGACCCAGTCTACATTCCACACTGCCAAGGCCACCACTAACCCATGTCCCCAAGTGTCACATCCACACAGCTTCTAAATCCCTCCAGGGATGGGAATCCACCACTTCCCTGGGCAGCTGTGCCAAACCCTTCTGAGAAAAAAAACTTTACCATTCAACAAGATTTTTTTCTTTAGGTCACTTTTGCTGTGAAATCATGAATTAATCCATCTGGTTTATCCTAAAGTAAAACCAAGGCTCAGGCAGGACACTGTTTCAGTTAAAGCTAAAAAAGCCAAATGAGTGTTCCCAGAGTCACCCACTATTTACAGGATACCTTGTCACCAAAGACAGAAAGAGAAAATCAGCTGAGTTTTCTGTTACCTGAGTTTCATTAACCTGTTTTGTGTCACATTTCAAGGACACTGGACAGCTACAGCTCAGCCTGTGGTGATTTTCTCAGCCACTGTCAGTCCAGTGCTCTTCAGTCTGTGCTGACTTGGTAGAGTTCACACTCTTGTTCTTTTCCTCCTGCTGTTTTTCCTAAATGATGACAAGGCTCCAACCCAGTCCTTCTCCATCTGCATTATTCACCCTGATTTCCTTTTTCTCACTCCCCAGACACCCCTGCCATTGCTGGCACTTAAATCCATAAGCACTGGCCTGGTAATTCAGGTAAATTTGAAGTGATGACAGTGAAACTGTCTGGTTCTATCAGAAATCATACTTTGAGGGATATAAAACATACTGATGGTCATAGCTCACTATTAACACCTATTAATTAATCAATATGGACTACCAAGCTCAAGTAATTACTCCCATATTTATGGGGAGCCCAATAGAGATAAAGCTGTGTTGGCTACAGGACTTAGTTTTAGAAAAATTCTTAATTCCTGTGAGGCCAAGATCAAGAGTTCTGTGTTCACATCATGCCCCAAACTCCTCTCCAGCACTGACTCTCATTCTACTAAGGGTAAAAATGAGGCAGTGAAATGGCAACTGCACCCAGGTGACTCCTACTCTTAGGAGTAACCCAACTACTCTTTTACCATGGCAGTTTTGCAACTCTTCAATCTTAATCACAATTTAAATTCAAACTTTAAAAAGAATTTTAAGGCTCCATTTTCTTCTTTCTCCTTCACAATCCCATTTACCCTTTTTTAAAGATATCTGTGGTTTAATCTGGAAACTTTCTATCTAAGTGGGTCATCTTGGCCCATTTCCTCTAATTTAATAGTCTCTAATCCCCTTCAAATAGGTTTCCCCCAGTTTTTCCTCAGTCAAAAATTATTCACCTCTACTTCTACAGCACCTTCCATGGCCACATAAACTGCACATACACTGGAATAAATCCAGGAAGCTGCTACTGCTCCAGAAAACTGCACAGAGGCAGAACATGACTGAAATCAAGCTAAAACACAGGAAATTCAAACTATGCAATTCCCAGTCTGGACATTTCTGGCAAAAGCCTGACACAAAGTTGTGAGATGTCCTTGTGCTCATTCAAAGCACAGAGGAGCTCTGAGGTCACCCAGCAAACTCTGAATTACTGGAATAACAAAGATGCCCAGGGTGATGTGGTCTTACCTCCAGACTCCTCTCCTGCTGTGAACCACATCTTTACAATTTCAAGTGGTGATTTTAATACTGAAATTCAACATACTTTCAGCTAAAAGGAAGAAGAGGAGGTGGCTCAAGGGACTGGCAGCAAAATAGGAAACCACCAGTTTTGACCAGAACACTAAGCCACCAGCAATAGAAAATCACTAATTAATGGCTTTTTGAAATCCATTGGAGTTTAGTTTCCAACACTGAATCCCTGTCAGTCACTATTTTTTGTTGTGACTCCTTCTACAGAAGGCTGTGACTGCACTGTCACTGTCCAAGGATAGATCTTCATCCTTGAAATAATCCATCTGGGAAAATGTGATGCATTCACAGCAGCACAGCTCCTTGCTACCAATCCTGCAGAAAAGGTTTCTCCTTCCAGCTCAGTCTGACAAAAGGAACAATCTGGAGTCAAGAGGTCCAAGTATCTCAGGAATCTGACTGCAGGACAAGCCTTGTTGTGCCTGAAACAGGGATACTGAGAACAGGACTGGCCAGTGGGAGATGAGTGACAGCACAGTGCAAGTCAAGCTCTTCCTTTCAGCCTGAATTCAAAATTTTAATCCATCTGCTCATTTATTGAAGAAACAGCATGGAAACCAATTAAATTGAAAATATATGACAGAATTAATTAAAAGGAACAAACTGATTTCAAATTGCACAATGAGATTTGGACAGCCTCAGCTGGCACTGGGGTTCAAGATGCTCGAGCTGCTTGGACCAACACATCCAGCACCAGGGTGAGGTGAGGTGCCCCAGGTTCTCTGTTTCTGCCAGAGGCCACTAAATTGAAGGTGGCTCATCCCTTTCAGCAAATCTAGAGTGCTGGTAAACTCTTTATCCCTCTCATTTGCTCACTTGCTGCATGGAGATCTCTCCTCTAACACTGACTTTTCTCTGATCAAGACTGATTTTCTAACAACAGCATCATTTTCCTTCTGTTTCAGTGACAGAAATGTAGAAGCACAAACAATACATGAACCAGACCAAGTGAGGAATTCACTGTTACTACTCCCTGATTTAAATATCCAGTTATTTTCCTATTCCTGGTTTAAATGTCTTTCCTGGTTTAAATCTTCCACTAAACCAGTGAAATTCTCCAACTCAGCCAACTGCTCATAATCATTGTAACCATTTCTCTGCTCTTTTTAGACAATTTAATGAAAGAACACCACAAAATTTCTCTTAATTGTTATGAGTTTCTTCAGCTTGTACTTACACTACTGGAAAAGTTCTGAGCATACTTTACATGAGGATGGGACGCTACAAAGCCTCTTGAGGGTCTTCAGTGTTATTCACCATTCTGTAAGACACAAGCAAAAGATCCAGGAACATTAGAGATGTCTGGGAGAAGCAAAGAGATCCAATCACATCACTCTGGATAATCTGTCACTAATCCAGACTCCCAGACTTCAATGCACACGGCACATTCTCACTGAGAAAGTTGATGTCTGGCTCTGTAATCAGTCCAGAGACAAAAATTTAAATTACAATTGATTTCTTTCGGCCACAAGTAAATTAATCTATGCAATCATTTAGCCTTATGACAGTTACCTACCCTTTTAACTCACAAAAGCTATTAAAAGGATTATTTGGCCAACATCCTCAAAGAGCTCAGGAGACAGGTACTGAGCTCTGAGCAGGAATGACCTAATAGAATTTTCCTCAGCTATCACTGCTGATGTCTTTCTCCACAAACTAACACGGACTGAAAGTGCTCCAAAAGTCAAATTATTAACCAAGAGGACAGAGAAAAGCAGGATGTTATATCCAGGCAGAGCTGGGATGGAAAATGAGTGGATACAGTAGTACAGGGATAATTTCCTCTGCTCCATCTGTAACATCAGCAATCCTGGATTGCTAATCCATGGAGAGCAGTCATGGATGGACACATCTTGGCTCTTCTCAGTGATTAGGGAATGACTCTTCCTCCCTCAACACCTGCTGAAGATGCTGGGGAAGGACTGCACCTATGCCAGATGGAACCCACTGAGCACACAGGGATGCAGAGGCACAGAGCTGGTTAGGCTGGAAAAGATCACAGACCCCAGAATGGTTTGGGTTAGAAGGGACCTTTAAACTCATCCTGTCCCACTCCCTTCCACTATCCCAGGGTGATCCAAACCCATCCAGCCTGGCCTTGGACACTTCCAGGGAAATTCCTTCCCAATATCCCATCCATCCCTGCCCTCTGGCAGTGGGAGCCATTCCCTGTGTCCTGTCCCTCCATGCCTTGTCCCCAGTCCCTCTCCAGCTCTCCTGGAGCCCCTTTAGGCTCTGCAAGGGGCTCTGAGCTCTCCCTGGATCCTTCTCTGCTCCAGGTGAGCACCCCCAGCTCTCCCAGCCTGGCTCCAGCCCTTGGAGCAGCTCCATGGCCTCCTCTGCTTTCACTCCAACACCTCCCCATCTGCCCTGTGCTGAGGACCCCAGAGCTGGACACAGAATTCCATATGATGTCTCACAAAGGAAGAAAACCACCTCCATCAACACCATCAAGTCAAACTGTTACCTCAGCATTGCCAGGGCCACCACTGGCCCATGTCCCCAAGTGCCACATGCACACTGCTCTTAAATCCCTCCAAGGGATGGTGTTATCACCTCTATGTGTTTGGTTTTTTTTTTTTTTTCTTTTTTCCTCATGAACTTTCAGGACCAAAGGCTGGGCTGAATGAGCTTTCCCAGAAGTGGCAGCACTCAGCTTTTGGCCACTTTAAGCCTGTCCATAAGAGCCTTCTCCCACCCAGCTGTGGCCAGGGAAAGCTCTGGGTGTTTCCAGGGAGGGGAGGTGCTGAGAGTTGGCTGCTGCTCTTCCAGAACAACTCATTTGGCCCACGCTGAGGTCTTGAGCTGCCTCTTTCTCTCCAGGAAAAGAGGTCACCAAGACAAATGGTCCCAGCAGACCCTCACAGGCCACGTTCAGTGAGCTGGGAGAGAATATGTGACACCAAACCACTGATGGATGGAAGAGCCAAACACCCAAACACCCTGACAGCCACCCCAAACCTTTTAGAGAGACTCCTCCACTAAACCCCTCCTCTGTCAAATCCCTTAACTGCATTTTAAACATATTCCCCAAGGCAGTCACAAAAAATATGAGATCATGCTGCTGACTTCTTGCCAAAGTTTAATACAGAGAGCTGTTTTGTTTTCCAAAGAGGAACAAATTAGACTTAAATACATACAAACTTTCTGAAGGTCAGAGGGGCTAATGATAAAGAACTGGATTCCTCAGAGAAAGATCTGCTTCCAGGGTGAGGAGTGTGGATGCAGCAAAGAAGAAAATCCAGAAAGGAAAGAAAAAAAATCACCTTCCATCATCATGAAATGCAGGATTAAAAGTAGAACACAAGGAGATGAGATAAGAGAAGCAAAGAAAAGGCTGCTGTAACTCAGGTTTTGAGATGACAAAGGCAGGAGGATGATATTAGTGATAGCAATGAAAGAGGAAAAAACTGGTATGGACCTCAGATGTTTTAAGAGAAGAGCCATTAGGATCTAGACCAAATCTGGGATGTGATTAGAGGAGGAATATGAGCTTTTCCAAGAGACTCCAGATCTGTGAGTGCAGACAGAGGACGACAGGATTACAGCAGAAATAAACAGCAGCAAATCCATCAGAAAATAGAGAGAATTCTCTGGTTTTGCTAAGTTAAAGTGTCAGGCAGGTTTATCACCCTCAGAATGAAACCACAAACTGTTCCAGCCTAAGTGAGGAAGGACAGGGAACACTCAGGTCTGCCTTGGGAGCAGGATGGTGAAAGGAAACCCAGCTCCAGAGAAAGGAGAGGAAGCTGATGCTTCCTCTGCTGCCAGCCCCGAGCGGCCGCTATTGAAAAGGGGCACAAACAGGCTTTGACTCCACGTTGGTCTAAAGTTCAGTGGCACAGAAATACCTTCCCCACCCCCAGACACATGTGAGAAAGTTGCTTCAATGCTTTTGTCACTTAAGGGCACATCAGGCAGGGAACAAGCAAACCCTTCACCTAAAATCTGAGTCAAAACAATTCAATCCTGACCAACATAAATTGCATCAGCAACAAATCCTGACTCTGAATCATGACTCAATATCCCTCTTTCCCTCTCCTTTCAGCACAGAGCAAAGCACCAAAGCAGTCTGAGCAGAGCAGCCAAGGCAGGTGGCACCACTCTTTGTGGTGATATGGGAGTAAGAACTCACAAACCTTTGCCCTTTTCACATTATTCATTAAATAAATTATCTGCTAACCCAGGGAAAACACAACCAGCTCCCCTTCCTATTTCTGGTAGAGACAATAAAAAAAAAAGCCACTATTAATATGGAAATCATGGCTGCAGTTGTAGAATCAGATGTAATGAACAATCTTGTCCCCAGCTTAAGTTGCTATAAAGGCAGCTTAAATTTACAATGGATGAGTCTTCATGGCAATCTGTTTTTCAGATATTAAAAATCTCATTTTCTCGGTGCCAAGGACAAGTGGAAGTGTGAAGCACTGGAGTATCAACTCTGCATTTGTCTCACTTGACATGAAATCATTCTCATTTTAGTTCTGATTTTTAATACATTCTTGGGATCCCCTTCAGTTTTCTTCATTTCCCACTGTGTGCAATTAAATGTTTTGAAGTAGAGCTCACCCTGATCCACAACACTGTGCAGAAGCAAGGAGAAAGTCACTTGGTAAAGATGAGGCTGATATTACTTATTTGGAAGAGAAACTCATTTTCTCTTTTAATTCTGAGTGACTCACATAGTATAAAAATAAAAAAAAGCCATCACTTTGTATTTCACTAATACCTTCCTTGGTGAGATCTTCAAATGGGCTTTACAAATAACAAACTAAAAGCTTTTGTCCTTGGGGAAGACAAACATCACCATTTTTACATAAGTGAAACATGAACAGAGGGGCTGAAATCTTGGCTTAAAGCCACCCAGGGCAGTATCAGTGTCTGAACACAGCAGAGGCCCCAGCACTACAATTGTCACAGCACTCCTGAAACACAGAACCACCAAGGTCCAGAAATTCAGCCCCAAGAACAAAGTTCTAGCCCTGCTGAACTCGCAGTAAAGGCAGATCCCCAACTCCATGCATAATTACAAACCAATACTCTCCCAAAACCAGGAAAAATGTTAAAATTTAGGTATTTTACTCAATATACAGCTTAAAGTCTGCAGGAGTTATCAGGGTTTCTGGGTGGATCCTGTGCACCTGTGAGTACACATGGCCATGAACATGTGCTGGGGAGGTTCAGGCTGGACATCAGGAGGAATTTCTTCATGGAAAGGGTTGTTAAACATTGGAAAGGGTCCAGGGAGGTGGTGGAGTCCCCATCCCTGGAGGTGCCCAAGGCACAACTCAATGCTCTAGTGGGGGTGACAAACATCTCTCAAAGGTGGGACTCATTCCAACTGGATGATTTTGGATTCATCTGGCTTCTCTACACTGAGGCCAGAGTGAAGTAAAGCTGTTTTAGCTCTGTCCCACATCATCTCACCTCAAAACCAGCAAGAGAACAAGGATCCATCCACTCTGGTTCATTCTGGTGATTAATCACCCTCTCCACTACAAACCTGTACTTGATTTCTACTTTCAATGTGCCTGATTTCACATTCCAGACCATAGCCTTCCTCTGCCAGCTCCAAGTCCTTCATTCCTGGGAGATGTTCAGACAGGCTCTTATTTACCCAGTGCTTTCAAAAGTCCAGGTACTGCATTTGTATCAACACTCAAATTCATCTGGGTGCATGCACAAAAGTAGGACTAGTGTCCAAAATACTGGAGCTAATCTAGGACTCTCTAGCCCATTTTCCCAAAATAGCCATATTAGGGAAAAAAAAAAATTAAAAAAAGCTCTGCCATATGACTGGAGGATGTGTTTTATTTGTGCCCTGGGAAGCAAGGCCAGGAACCTTCTCCAGGCACTGCCCCCTCCTGAGCACACTTGGGGACGTGCAGGATCCAGCTCCAGGTGGAAATCCTTTTATCCCTGCTCAAGCAGGGCCACCACAGGCAGTTGTTCAGGACCCTGTCTTGAGTATCTTCAAAATTTAAGACTTCATTTTCTCTGAGCAACCTGCACCAGTGAGTGGAAAGCAGCAAAGGATTACTTTTATGAACACAAAAATCCTTGGGAAAAAATGCTCAGAAGTCACCTCCAGTCATTGCTGTTCTCATTCTTCCTGTGACTGTGTTGTTTATCAAACCTTTCACAGTCCAACCCTGGAGCAGGCCATATTTTGGGATTATGGTGAGGGAATGCAGCAGCTCCTTGTCAAGTTAACAAGTTTACAAGTTTTTTTTTTTTATGGGATCTTGTTTTTTCTCTGAACTCTGAGGGGAAAACATCAGCAGAAGCCTCTCTCCTTTAGAAAACAAACAGCTCAATCTTATGATAACAGCCACAGCTTATCATTTATTACAGGTAAATGCAAAAAAAGCAAATAAATGATTTTTCCTACAATATGCTCTGTAGCACATTTGCACAGGACAATTAGCCAGAGATCACAGTCAAAAACTGTTTCTCCCTTCTTCTCCCTTCCCAACCCCACGCAGAAGAAACTTCCTTGCCCAGATTTACTGCAATTTCCTAGAGCAGGAGGCAGAGGCCAGGCTCTATTCTGAGGCAGAGTGGCAACAGATCCCACTACTGAAAAAATTCATCACAAAATCATGAAGTTTCCCAAACTCTAAGGCTTCCAGAAAGCAAAAATGACCATCTGTATTTCACTGGAAAGGACCCTGAGCTACTCCAGAAGTCCCAGAGATCCATCAAAGGCAATGCAATCCCAGTAAAAGGATGTCATTTAGTATTGCTTTGTCCTTAATGGCAGCTGGAAACAAAATGCTGTCACCAAGGCACCTCTGCAGACCCATTTGAGAACACCCAGGCTGTACTTTGGTTATTGTTTACAAATGAACTTCCAGTCTCAATATCCCAACCACCTACACTCATCTATCTCCTGGATTGCTGCATGTTGACCCCTCCAATTATGGCTAAAAATTTGCCTGGAATCAAAGCCCAGACTTGAATTGGCTTTTCCAGCTAAAACTGAATATAATGGTGACATGTGAATGTCACCAGCAGAAGAATGGCAGCAAAGCACAAACTCCTGATTAGTAGGGACAGCCAATGACTGCTACAACTCCATTTCCTTAGGGATCAAACAGGTCTCAGTCACCTCAGATCAGTTTGACCACTGAAATGGGGGAGAAAGAGTAAATTAGGAGTCACCTGACTCCTGTAGAGCTACAAGAGGCAAGATCTGGAGTGGAACTGAGATTTAAAGCCCCTACATGACACCAGCAGGGCCTGGTGACAAAAGTGGTGACATCTTGACAAAACTGATGGATGGGAAACTGCCAAGTCCTTGAGTCCAAGCCTGGGCCAAACATACAATAAATGAGAGGCTCCTTCAAAAACCAATTAACACAAATTACCTTGACAGTTTTCTGTGAGGGATACAGGGACACACAGCCCTGGACATGTCTAGTGAAATGAGGTTCTCTATTGCCAAGTACAACATCTGCATGCCATGAATCCACCTCCATTGCAGACTGCTTGCCCCAAAGGGGATTCAGGAGTCCACCAGCAAGAGGAACTCACATTCTGTAGAGGGTGTGGTTGGGAAAGGGTAGGGTCAACAAGGGACACTGCAGAAGATACAACAGCTCCAGGAAATCAGAGTATTCATCTAACTCAGGATGAATACTCAGAAAACTCATCCCACTCAGGAAAGGACTTTCCTTCACCCAGGACTCTCCAGGGAACACCTCAGTAGATGCCCCAAACTCTCTTTAGTGGAATTCCAGAAGCTGCACTTGGCACTGGGTCCTTGACAGAGGGAGATTCATTGCAAGACAAGGGCTTTGAAATGTGTTGATTGAATCAAACTTGATTTCCTTTTTATTTGATTTCATTTTAACTTTTCCCATGCCAAATCAGGGAACACTTCCAAAAGCTGCATTTTTTCATGGAGTGGTCCATCATGCTTGGAATTTGCATTTGCATGGATGTAGAACCCTTGGCAGGCACAGAGAACTGCAACTACACAATCCAATGAAGGTGCCCAATACAGGAGGCACATTCAGGTGAACTGAGTTCAAGAACCTACACACAGTTGCTGACCCAAAAAAGAAACCAGAATTGTATCTGCCATTCCTTGTACCAGGAACAAGCAAGATAAATAAGTCATGCCTCACAATCCTTTATTTTTACACTGTTGTATGACACAAGAAAAAGTATTAGGAGGAAAGTGGTATCACTTGACAAGAGCAAATTCACTGCATAAAATTTAAGTATTATCTGTTTTAAAACAGGTTTTGGATTTAAGATCATCATTACTTTTTCCCAAAAAGGAATGTGATAAAATGCTATACAAACAATAAACTTGGTAGGAAGTTTACAAAATATAAAATGGTGTTCTGAAAAAAATGCTGTGAGCTCTCAGTTACCTGTAATAAAATAAGAATGCATGTCCTTTTCACCTCCAAGAAAAGTCTACATAAAAACTGTGCCATGAAAGGAGGCTGAGAGCAGGGCAATGCCACCAGAGTGGAGGTCTGCTGGAGGTCACAGGGCACCCATGTGTTGCTCACTTCAGAACAGGAGGAGCTGTGTGAGAATCCTGACTCTGCCAGGGATGCTGGAGCAGGGCTGGGATGTGGCAGACGTGTCCCCACTGCAGCAGCACAGATCAAACACGTCCCCTTGCCCTGCTCCACCCCGTGCCCTTGCCAACCTGTTGTGCTGGAAATATTGATCTGTGGCTCCACTGTGCTTTTCTGCTTCCCCTCTTCTTCCTCCTGCCTGACCTGGACTTTGATCAGCTTCCCCTCTAAAGGAATTATCCATGGCAAGCAAAGAGGTCGATCAAAGTTTCTTTTTTCACAGCAAGCCTAGGGGCTCTCCCACCCCTGCAGAGCAGGCACAGGGGAGACAGAGGATGAGCTTTTGGCCCAAGGTAAAGCTGTACTCTGGTGACTTTATACCAGAGACTTCATCTTGTTTCTACCCAGTGCAGAACTGACATGGCCTGTCCCTGCCCAGAGCAGGGGCTGGGACTCACTGATCTGTGCTTGGGCTGAGGCTCAGACACTCACCCCATGTGTGACACCCACCCTGCTGAACTGCAGCTGGGAGCTGCTGTACCCTGATCTGAGCACACAGAACTCCCAAAGCTACCTGAAGCAAAACACTAATTCCAAAATCAAGACCTGGAGAACCACGGAATCACACATGGTTTGTTCTGGAAGGGACCTTAAAGCTCATCCAGTGCCACTCTGTCCTGGGCAGGGACACCTTCCACTATCCCAGGTTGCTCCAAGCCCTGTCCAACCTGGCCTTGGACACTTCCAGGGATCCAGGGGCAGCCACAGCTTCTCTGAGAATTCCATCCCAGGGCCTCACCACCCTCACAGCCAAGAATTCCTTCTCAATATCCCACCCAACCTGCCCTCTGCAAGTGGGAAGCCATCCCCTGTGTCCTGTCCCTCAAGTTCTTGTCCAAAGTCCCTCTCCAGCTTTCTTGGCTGGCCCCTTCATATCACCCACTTAACAATTTTTTCCAAAAAAATAAATAAAATATTCCCAAGCACCTATTAGAAATGGCAGCAACATTCTAGCAAACATCAAATGGATGCTCCAGCAAAACATTCCAGGAGCAAGCACAGCCACTTCCACTACCTTAGCCCAGACCACACACCCAAAAGGAGATCACTCGCCAGCTAAATATTATTCTTTCAAAGGCCTTCTCCTACTTAACATATTAACAGGATTTATAGGAGTGACTGTCTGGAACACTGCTTAACAATGCTAATAGCAGAGTTCCAAGAAATCAGTAGTTTGGCAATTGCAAATCCAGCAATACATGCTGAAGTATGTGCTCACGCTTGCTAAACCTGTAATCCGAGTTCTCTCTTTTTTTTTTTTTTCCTCCCCATAATAAGTGGTTTAAATTTAGTAGGAATGATTCACTTGCTGCAGGTTCACTTGCTTTATTTCTTTTCCTCTTTTTTTTTTTTTTTTGTACTTGGAATCCATCTTGGATGACATCTAACAGGAAGATTGGAGGAGGGAGGCAGAACCTGGCTTTTTAAAGAAAAGCCAATCTATTCCACTGAGCATCTTCTATAATTTTAAGTTAAGTATCTCCATAACTCAAATTTTCACCTTCAATAAGCAGCAGATACAGGGCAAAGACCCAAGCAGGGTTCTAGTGATGGCTGTGGGTTCAGGCTAAAGAATAGACCATTCCCTGTGACCTTAAATACTCCATCCCCAGATGTTCTGCTCCAGCACTGGGATCCCAGAATCCCAGAATTACTGAGGCTGGAAAAGATCTCCAAGATCACCAAGTCCCACCTATGATTGATCTCCACCTTGTCACCAGCCCAGAGCACTGAGTGCCACATCCACTGAGTCCACTGAGTGGACACCTCCAGGGATGGGGACTCCAAACCTCCCTGGGCAGTCCCTTCCAATGCCTGAGCACCCTTTTGTTTAAGAAATTGTCCCTGATATCCAATCTAAACCTCCCCTAGCACAGCTTGAGGCAATTTCCTCTTGTCCTGTCTGTTCTTACCTGATCCCACCTGGCTGCACCCTCCTGTCAGGGAGTTGTAGATCCAGCTGAGACCCTCCTGTGCCACTCTTAAAATAACCAGGCTGAGCAGCACCTTTGCTTTGCATAAGCCAGGCTTGGGGACAAGGAATCATGGACTGCCAGGATGGTTTGGTTGGGAGGGACCTTAAAACTCATCCCATTCCATCCCCCTTCCATGGGTAGGGACACCTTCCACTATCCCAGGTTACTCCAAGCCCCATCCAACCTGGCCTTGGACACTGCCAGGGATCCAGGGGCAGCCACAGCTTCTCTGGCACCCTGTGCCAGGACCTCACCATCCTCACAAGGAAGAATTTCTCTCCAACACAGAATCTAAACCTACTCTTAGTTCAAAGCCATTCCCTTGTCCTGGGAAGGAGGGAGGCAGCAGAGCAGGTGAGAGCTTTGGGACAGAACTATTACGGCAAAACTTTGCTAAATATATCAGCAGTGCAAAGTAGGTGGGTCAGAACATCCCTCCAAGAGAAATCCAGATTTGGAAGCAGAGCCCAAGTGACAAGGTATATGTTCAAAGGAGGTATAAGCACAAACATAAGGGCTTTAAGCAAGAATACTCAGAGGATTTGGAGTTTCCCTCCCCCCCCCACACACATATATTTTCAGCCAAAAGCACAAGTCTGCAATGGAAATACTCTTTAGGAAACAGGCAAGGAAATAAGTGGATGCACAGAGAAGTGAACTGACCTCCAGTCTCAACTGAAATTATTTAGGAAGCTCAGGACCAAATTTAGTCTGAGCTATTGGCCTAAACCCCATCACCTGTGAGTGGGCTGAGACTCAGCAACTCATTCCATGTGTGACACCAATCCTATGCATTTCCTGAGCACACAGGACTGTCAGAGCTCTGGAAACCAAAATCCTGATTCCAGTGTCAAGGATTATAGAATCACAGAATAGTTTGGGGTAGAAAGGTGGCTTAAAGCTCACCTCATTCCAACCCTGACACCTTCCACTATCCCAGGTTGCTCCAAGCCCTGTCCAGCCCTTGCCCTGGCCACTTCCAGGGATCCAGGGGCAGCCACAGCTTCCCTGGGCACTCTATGCCAGGGCCTGCCCACCCTCACAGCCAAGAATTTCTCCCTAATATCCAATCTAAACCTCCTCTCTCTGAGGAAGAGCCATTCACTAAGACAAGGACAAGAAGCTCAAGTTGTGTGATGGAGGCTTCTGAAAAACTGATGAATTTCATTGGGCTGTGACAGAGTTCTGCTGAATCTTCCAACAGGAAATCCAGCTTCAGCTGTGGGTATGTATTGGAAGTGTTGATAAAAGCCAAAATTGCAGAACATTTGGAAATGCATAATTTAGTAGAGGACATTCAGTACAGATTCATAAAAGGAAGGTCATGCCTGACAAATCTGCTGAAATCCTTTTTATTATACGACCAAATCGTTAGGTTAGACAAGAGTGAAACAGTGGACATAAGTTATCAGGATCTCAGGAAAGCATTTGATTTTGTACCACTCAGGCTGATTTACAAAGTCATAAAGTATTGTGCAGGGAGAAGGAATTGAAATGGATTAAAGGACTTTTTAGGGATAGGCACAAAGGCAACAGAGTGAGTGGAAGGAATCTGAAACAGGTGTAAAGGTCAGGCTGCTGTTAAAGGTGTAAGAACAGGCTCTGAGAATTGTAAAACATCAGCTCAGCTACCATTTGAGAGGAGAGAATACCTGAACTCGGTGGCAGAACTGCAGAAGGGTATTACTAGTGGTAGTAAATCTGGAGGAAATCAGGTGCAGAAAGGTGGCACTTGCAAAGGTGCTGCACCAACCTGTGCTATTCACTCACCTGTACTAGAGCTGAGGTGTGAAGAGAACTTCTGGCTGGGAAGTTTTAAACTCATTTTTAAGTAGATTCAGTAATTTTATGGTCATTAATAAAATCTGCAGCTACATATACTGTGGTAATGATTTGGGTAATTAAATCTGAAGCTTCTGGGAATTAAGCTGATGGCCTGAAAGGGTCAAAAAGAAAACTCCTCTGGTGCTTAATCACAGGAAGAGCTTTACAAGCTGGATGGGTGCATTAATTGTCCTGTACTGACCATGATGTGACACACAAAGCAACATCCAGTGGATCTTGGGCTGATCCAGCTCAACTCTCCACAGAAATCACAATTTCATCCATGCAGGACACACCAAAAGAAACCACTGTGGCTTTGTGAGCCCCTCTGAGACAATTTTGCACAGACAAAAAGAACTCCCACTCATCCCAAGGTTTTCCAAAGGCTGCTGGGAATATCTTCTCCTGAAAAATGCCAATTATTCTGGAGGCTGGTGGACTGGACAGGAGCTCTCCTGCTTGATGATGATGCAAGGAGTTTTTATCCTTTGTCTTTTCTTTCCTAAGCGAGCAGCAAATCTTTACAACAATGTCCTCATGATCTGGGGTGAAATTCAAATTCCCCACAGAAAACTGAGCTACTTGGCTCAAGGTCAGCTGAGACAAAGATGAGAACAGAACGTGGATCTTCTGATTCCCACTCCTGTGCCCTGAATTCCAGGCCACAGTGCTGCTGCCACCACCTGTGGGGACAGCTTTTCAATCTTGAAGGCTGTCAAAAGCCAGCAGCTTTTCTAAGCACTAAAAATCACTTTAAATAAACTTCAGTTTGGGAAAAAAAAAAAAAAAAAAAAAAAGTTAGGGGAGATCAGGTGGACTCCTGTGACACCAGAATTCTTCAATGCACAAAGAATCTTTCATCTCACTGTTCTACACGACACCTTTAAATATTCTTCTACATAAAGGCATGATATGCAAGAGCAAAAGAATAACTGAGAAACAGTAATCCCTAACAGATCAACTGTGCTTTATCTACACAGATTCTGCTTTCATAAAAGCACAGAGGAAAGAGGGAAAAAAAAAAAGTACATTCTTATTGTTTTCTGAAGCTTAAAATAACCACAAAGTGAGAAAAATCAAAGCTGTTCCATAGAACAACTAGGAAAAAAAAGTCTCACTGAGCATTTGAGAAAGACAGTAAATGGCAGAAGATGGAATTAGAGATTTAGTCAGTGCCATGGTCACCAAGCTCAGATCCTAAATTTGGTCTGTGCTTAAACCAGGGTGGTTAAATGGAAGGATCTGCCAGAATGTATGTGCCCCATATATAATTACAGCTTTCACTGGCAGCAAAGGCTACACTTCTGGCTGCCATTACATTCTCCATTTTCACCTGCTAACTTCTCTGAAAACTTTCTTTTTTTCCATATATAATGCAAGTGGATGCAGGCAATGTCTGCAGGAAGCCTGCTAACTGTGAGCCAGTCAGAAGGTAAAGGGATGGGAAGAATTAGGAATAAATCAGCTGTACTCAACACAGACAGACTTTCCAGCAGTTTATTCTCAAAGCTGATTGATTATGGAGTTTTTGCACTTCCAGAAACAAGCAGAAAATGCATTATCTACTACAGCAGGTTTATGAACCAAACATTTGACCTTAGATTAAGCACAAGGTCCAGGCTGATGTGGGGGAAGCAGCAGCAAAGTGGCCAAAATAATATTTAAAAACCATCAGTTTATCCCCCCACATTCAGGTATTTTGTATATGCCAAAGCACTGAGCTGTTCTGCAACACCACTGGGCTGCTGACATCAGGGTTTGTCCAAACCCTTCTTAACTCAACCTGTGTTACCTGCTGGAATGACAACCCACAGAAAAAATACTCTGTAACCCCCAAACTTCTCCCTAATTCCAGCTCCTGTCTTCCATCATTTCCATCTCCACGCCTCACCATGTGTTTCAAAGATCTGGGAAAATTCTTTATTTTGGCTGTTTAGATTCCTGGAGAGAGGTCTGAATTTATAGGTTTATGTATTTTTATGTACACATTTCATTTTAAACACAAATAAATGGAAGAGTCCATTAATCTCATGCCATTCACTCTAACACAAGAGAAGCAGCAGTTGGAAATAAACCCAGATTTACAAACGTGCCATTCAAATATTAATTAAAGCTACAATAACTGTCAATTAAAAATAGGTGCCAGATCCTTTTGTGGTGTGAATGCTTCCATCCCTCAATTTCCAGCTGTTGGGGTACCAAGATGAGTCAGCAGCATCCCCCAAAATATATTTCAAGAGCCATGGCTGTACCACCAAGGAACTGCATTTCCCCCTGCAACACTGGCTGCTAACAAGTAAAATCCAAAAATATCTGTGCAGTATCTCCTGTGTGTCAGTGACAAAACAAGCTGCTGTTAACAAGCTTCCAGTTTTAAGGGCAATGAAAGAAAAAGCCCAGTATTTTTAATTCAAACATGACTTCCACTTTGATTCTGAACTTTTAGATAAGTTTCCAGGCCTTCTCCAAGAGCATGGATATTGATCAAAAGGACAGCCAAGCCCTTCAAAGGTCTACACCCCAAAATCCAGGTGGGAATAAGTGTAAAACTTTTCCTGTGCAAGCTTTAAGACCCATCCCCATCATCACCTTACAGTTTTTTCTCTGAGCTGGACAGGTACTAACTTGGAAAGTTATTCTTCCTGTCTGAGAACTAAAAATTTTGACTCCAGTTACTCAAGAGAGGTATCCAAGTTTGGAAATTGGATGTCCACCAGAGGACTGGAGGATATATAAATCAACACATCAGGCCTAAAATGTAAAAGCTACTGTTTAATGCAAAATGCCAAAAATAAAATGTGAGTTCCTCTAGACAGTCTGCAACAGGCAATTATCTAAAAAACAATTTTTCACAAAGTTCTGCACATTCCTGCTGACCAACAATTCTGCTGCCAAGCACAGGAGACAGAAGGATGAGTTTTTATCTTTTCAGTTAGTTCTAAGAATATTATCCAAAACACTGACTTATATAAAGGGGTACTTTCAACTTCATTTATTACTTAGTTCTTTATGATTCTTTACACCCAGTTGATAATGCACTGGCACACTTATCTCATATAAATTTCTGTCACCATCCACCCAAGGAGACAATTTGTTAAGGCAGTTTAACCCCTGCTGAAACATGACTTACCACTGAAAGCACAGCCAAATTCCCATGCCTGAGGTCAGTCCTAGAATTTAAACAACTTCTGGAAGACATTCCAAAGTTACAGCAGCAAGACTGCTGCAAGTTCCTCTAGAGAACACACAGCACAAAAGCTCACTGGCTATGAGCTCTCATCTCTCAGTCAAAACATGGAGCTTCCTAGATTGATTTTGTATTTAAGAAAAATAAATCTGATTATCACAGAATCCTGGGATGGTTTGGGCTGGAAGGGACCTTAAAGCTCATCCCATTCCATGCCCCTGCTATGGGCAGGGACACCTTCCACTACTCAGGCTGCTCCAAGACCCATCCAGCCTGGCCTTGGACACTCCCTTGGACCCGTTTCAGTTTCTGCCCTCTTGCTGGCACTGGATTACACATAACGAGCTCTACAGGAGAGGGGTGGTGGAAATAGTGAAACACCTGCATCACTGGCAAGGGTTAATAATTACACAGTGCTGGTTGGTGCCCTGCAGTTCTCACCAAGGATTTGAGAAAGAAAAGGAGAAGTGGGTAACTCTGACAAGTCTCTTTTTTTAGGACCTCCTTTAGAATCCAAAGGAGAAAGTGAAATGTCTTAGCCCTCCCACTGTCCTCACATAGTTCACATTTGCTTTAATTTCAGCTCCAGCTCCTGGAGTCAAATGATGTGAAGTGAAAAAATAAAAGCTGAGAGATGTAAAGTAAATAAATACATCATATACCTTCCTGTGTCCTTCACTTTGCCAAACTCTGACTTAATAAGAATTTATTTGGTATACGTGATGCTGTAAATAACAAGCAGCAGTTAATATCAAAAGACTACTCAGCCTTAATACTTTGGAATATAAAGGTCTTGGCAAAAAACCAAACAGGATTGATCTAAAAAACTCTTTTAACCTGTAAAAATTAGTTTAGGGCTACTCTTACCTGTGACTGAGACTGATCAGGCAAGAACCAGCAACTGGCCTGGGTCAGAAGATGAGCTCCAGAATGAGTGTCAAGGATCATCAGGAAAAATGGTAATGGAGAGAATTGGGCAGGGGCAGAGAAATGACACCTCATGGCCCAAATTTTGCCAGTCAATGTATAAATCACAAAATCATGTAGATTGGAAAAGACCTCCAAGATTATCACATACAACCTTTGACCCATCACGACCTTGTCACCAGCCCAGAGCTCTGAGAGCCACATCCACATCTTCCCTGGACTCCAAACCTCCCTGGGGAGTCCCACTGCCTGACCACCCTTTCCATGGAGAAATTCCTCCCTGTGTCCAACCTGCCCATCCCCTGGCACAGCTTGAGGCCATTTCCTCTCCTGTCCCTGTTCCCTGGGAGCAGAACCCAACTCACACCTGGCTGTCCCCCCTGTCTGCAGAGCCACAAGGTTCCCTCTTTTGGCCAGAGCCTCCTTTTCTCCAGGCTGAACAACCCCAAAAGCTGAAGCCCTGGGTGTGTTTTCTGCCAGATGAAGGCTGACTTCCTCCAAGGAATGTTTTTACTGCCATCACAGGCTCCTGGGCTCGTCTGCCCAGTCTGACCCTGCAGGATCTGATGTTCTGAAATGGCCCGGGCACAATTTATGTGCAGCCATTGTGGAGCGTGGATGCACTGTAAAACATGGAATGGCAGCAAAGGCTCACTCCACATCCACAAGGAGAAAACTGACACCATAAGTCAACATCCAGTTGGCTGGGGGAGAAAGGGGGATGACACACACATGGCATAGAAATGGATGAGATCACAGCCTCAGCGCCCGCTCTAAAGCAATCGAGTAAGACTTGCCCTTAATATTCTTAAAATGTTTTTTATTTTGAAATAGAAGATGTGGAAGTGCCCCATTTTTCACTGGCTGAAGCCAAACTTGAAATAACAAAACAGTCCTAAGTAGTTAACAGGCTACAAAACTGCCCCTGATTTCCAGGCAGCGCTGCAGACTTGCAGAGTAACACTGTGTACCCATTAACTCCAAGTCCACAATTTGGCCAGAATTTGTTTTGCTGCACTACAGCCAAATCACTTTTTGTGTCTGTCTTCCTCCTACGTGGGATTGCCTGAGCAGAACAGGATGCCAATGCTGAAAGCACTGACTGTCTCAGACGTTACCATCTCTGATTAAGAAGGCCCTTTTATTGCAGGATCACTTAGACTTCACAGATAACTGTTGCTGCATTGAGATGAAGTTACTGGCAGGAAAAGCTTACGGCAACTCAGGGAACAGCAACCAGAATATTAAGGCTCCCCAAGTGAGCTATTTCAGAAGTCCAGCACAGAAATTATTTTCCTAATATCCTTTTCTTGCTGAAAATCAGGTTGACTCTTTCTTGGACTCCTCACAGAAGATGAGAAAACATCATAGTCCTCATTTCCCTACAAGAAACTTTCACAGGGGGTGTGCACAACTCCTGGCAAGTGGAGTGAGTTAAAAGCTGTCCCTCCTCTTTGCTTCCACTGTAGGAATCCTCTCAGAATTCATCTCTCCATCCTTTTCCTGCCACACTCTCAGCTTCTGTATGAACTTCACAACATCTTGTTTCCAGTCCTGTTCCTGCCCCACATTCCCATGCTGCTCTGGCTTGCTTGTCCAGCTGAGCAAGAGGAAGTGTGTGCTCCAGCTGGCCAGGAGCTGGATCTACAGGGGCTAATGAGCAGGGATCAAAGGCTGCAGCTCCCACATCCACATCCTTCGAGAGACCAGACACAAAACACCACCAGGAATCAAGTGTTTCACAGCAATGGACAAGAAATCTTCATTTTTTTATCCAGGCTGGCACATATCCTTCCACTCCACTTTACATCTACCACTCCCTGTGTTATGAGTATAGGGAAACACCTCTTCTCACTTAATTTCCCTTTACCATTTGACATTTCTATTCCATCTCAACTTGTTTTTATTGCAAATGGATATTCCAATATATAAACCATCTCAGTAAGTTGCATCAGGCACCAACATATGATTTGTTGTCAGATATGGGTGGAATTTTTTAAATTCAGAACTAAAAATCTAATCTAGGATGTGAGACAGAAGCACCCAGAGGTGTAAGGTCATATGGACCATTAACTTCCCTCTTCCAGTTTTACAGATCTGAGGATTAACAGTGTTTTGCAATCATATAAAGGCTTTTTGTCCTCATCAGGAAAAAAAAAAATTGTTTTCTAACTTATTAAGCAGAGCTTAACATCTGCAAGAGCCTGGTTCTTGCATCACTTTGTCAATCCCAGCAGCAGCCACTTGAGAATGGCAGGGACAGCTATTTATCACCCCATCAGCAAGGAACACAAACAGCAGCAAATGAATGACCTGACAATACAGAACTCAAGTGAAACTGAGAGTGACAAAACCTTGGGAACCTCACTTTTGCCCTGATTTACAGTGCAGCACATTCAGCAAAGGAGTGCTGGTTCATCAGCGTGGGGAGGGTGTTTTAGTGGTACAAAAGTCAAAAAGTACAATTAAAAGAATTAATTCTAATTTCCTGTAAGGGGAAAAGGGAGGCTCTACAGCAGCTTTTACCCAAATGCTGACAACTTCCAGCAGAGGCACTGCACTCTAAGCAGCACCACAGGTTTGATATTGTTGAAGATAGGAATCATCAGCTCAACACCTCCCACTGTTGCCTTTTTTTTCCTAAACATAAATATTTACACAGTGCTGAGGATGCAGAGTAATAAGCAAAGAGTTAATTACCAAAGGATTTAAGGTGCTCTTTAGAGTTGAGACAAAGCTATCATCATCCCATCAATGTTAACAAAGTGTAATAGAAAATCTAAACAGACCAGAATCTCTTGTCTGTGCTTATTCCATCTCCACTGAAACTGCTCTTAGGCTGCAGTCAATCTTGTGGCCCAGGAACAAAAAAATACAAGTGTGAAAGAGTTTTGGTTTTAATCACAAGAACACAGAGCAGCATCTGCCTGCCTCGTTAGCTTGGGGAATTTAAACAGTGACCAAACCACTTGAACTCATCTGCAAGACACACTCCACGCTCAAATTTAAAAAATCTGCTGCTGAAGTCCTTCAGAGAGGAAATAAAAATTCAATATGTATTCCATAGCTTAGTGCATTTTTCACCTTGACTACCAAACCAGAATTATATTCACCATGAAAAAAATTCTAGGAAACTACCTGAATTCATATTAGAATTTATAAGGCAAGACATAAAAAAAAGTTTTGAATTGTATTTTAATTTTTTTAGAAGTTACACAGCAATTTTGATCAATTGCTCCAAAATATAAACTAAGTACAATGTTATTTAAAATTACATGGAAGGTATTTAGCAGCATTAGCTATTGCTGTGTTTTGGGAGGCAAGAAAGGAAGGGAAATAAATCCCAGTCCTGGCTGGTGAAAACTATGGCAGAAGCACTGGGAAGGAGAGTCAAGTGCTAAAGCACTTTTGCCCTCTTTGGCAGATATAAGGAATAATTTGTTCATTTATAAATGTAAACGTTACAGAATTTAAATGAGGATTTGTTGAATTATGTACCTTCAGGACATATTCCTACCCCACTTCCCCTACCAGCTAAGCATTCCTGCTCCTGCCCAAAGAAAGAAATGGAGGAATTCACTTAAGAACTGTACCTGTTTGCAAATAAGCACACTTCAAATAGTTACCAGCCAATGAAAATCAACCTATCTTTAGGAAAAATAATGAAAGTACAATCCCAAAACAAGATTAAAATCAATGATTTAAATCAAAGCTCCCCTCTTGCTGATGTAAATCAAAGTGATTTAAATCGCCAGTTTTGATCAATTCACTCATTTGCATAACATTGATCGTTTATCCCTTAAAATGTCATCGAGGGGCCAAAGTTAGCTGGGTATTTCTCTAAATCTCAATTCAGCCAGCATAAATAAAGCTTGTGTGCTCTTATTTAAAAATTTATAAAAGTCCCTATCAGCCCTAACATTTCCATTCCTGATGTCTAATCATCTTGGGGCAGCCAAAGTGGTTGAGAAGATAAATACAGGGGAGCCACATCCCCCCCACCAGGGCTCTGGAGACATCCTGCCCATCACCAAACACACAAACATGCTGATGGGACAAACAAGTGTTTACAAGATCCCTCAGCCCATCAATTCCCTTTAATACAGTTGGGTAGCCAGGAGTTATTGATCTATGGTGGTAAATTTTCACAGCAGGCTGTTTTCCTGCATTGATCATGGGAGCAAGGGTGGGATTAACAAAGCACAGGAGCTCCTTTACTCCAGGAAAACTGCCTTTGCCAAAGGCAGTGCAAAGGTCTCCTGGGTTGCAGTACAGGATGTGGCCAGAAATGTGAATTCTGTCACCATCTGCTGAAGCCAGGTGGGGCAGTGCCCCTGATCTCCATGGCACACATTATCTGCTCATGGGCCAGCTTTAAACCAGCTGGGGCAATCATCTTTATCTTTGCCACAGCCCATCCTCCCTCCAGGAGAGATCTCCTGTTCATGGCCAGTGAGTCCCAGGGCATGGCTGATAAAATTCCATCATCCCATGGGAGATGCTCCAGCCAGGGCAGGAGCCAAGCCTTTCCTACCCAGATAAAAACTGACATTTGGAACACCAGAGCAGCCTTTGCCACTGGATTCCAGAGGAAAACTGGACCTTCCCACATCATCCCTGCACCTTCAGAGGAAACTGCACCTTCTCCAGGAGCACTGCTCCAGCTGAACCACATCTGCCACTGCAGGAGGATGCAGCCACCATGGAATGGGACTGTGCCAACACCCTGACTGACTGACGGGTGTCAGCTTGGATTCTGACTCTGGCAGTGTTTGGGACTGTTCTTTAATACTGTATTTCTATTTTAATTTTCCTAGTAAAGAGCTGTTATTCCTAATTCCTATATCTTTGCCTGAGAGCCCCTTAATTTCAAATTTATAATAATTTGGAGGGAGGGGGTTTACATTCTCCATTTCAAAGAGAAGCTTCTGCCTTTATTGGCAGACACCTGTCCTTCACACCAGGACAGAAGGTTACCCAGAACTGCTCCATCCCTGCAAGGGTCCAAGGCCAGGCTGGACAGAGCTTGGAGCAAACTGGGATTCTGGAAGGTGTCCCTGCTCATGTCAGAGGGTGGAACTGGACAAGCTTTAAGGTTCCTCCAACCCAAACCATTCCATATGATTCTATTCATCTTGAACTGGATTTTCCTCCCAGTCCTCCCTGGCTTGCTTTGGTGTTTCTTACAAAAACTATTTTTGATTTGTACAATCCTTCACAGCTCCCATCATTTCTGTCTCATTTCCTTTACCCTCAGACTCTTCACTTGAATTTTTCAGTCATGTTGATACTGTCCAAACCCTTTAAAATATTAACTCTTCTTCTTGGTTCTTCCTTCTCTCTTGAAGCTTCTGCCTCAAGGTACAACAAGGAAGGAAATGCTGGAGACGCTGGAAGGAGGTGGGAGCAGAAAGGGTGGCAGAATGATACAGACTGAAGTCAAACAGTTCCTGTGAGGGTGCTGAGGGACTGGAATGGATTTCCCAGAGAAGCTGTGGCTGCCCCTGGATCCCTGGAAGTGCCCAAGGCCAGGCAGGATGGGGCTTGGAGCAACCTGGGATAGTAGAAAGTGTCCCCATCCATGGCAGGGAGGTTGGAATGGGGCGAGTTTTAAGGTCCCTTCTGCCCTTCTGTGAATTTTCAAACACACCAATCTGCTAAAAATTCAAACAATGCTCTGCTCACACAACATTTTATGCAAATAACAGCTCCCAAAAACAAAGAATAACCACTGAGTGCTTTTACCTATTTTATTGGCATACACAAAAACACGACTGTCTTGAGTACCCAGCAGGTTTTTTTAAAAGCAAACATTTTAACGGAACAGCACAAAGCCAATAACTGTATCCTGGTCACTTTGATCCAATTACAATACATTTTAAAGTATTACAGTACTTTAAAGATTAAATAGTGCTGCAGCTTCTCCATCTAAAGTTACCATGCTGGAAAGTTCTTGGTTAGAGAACGCCCGGCCCTGACTGTGTGAGCTTTTCCACTTGGGAGATTCAAAGTGGATTTAGCAGGATTACCAGCATACTTCAGCGTTTTCAGGATCAGAGCTTAAATGGTATCTCCAACACACATGTGGGACAAAAAAAAACAGTGGAGGAAAAAGAATTCTGCTCCTAAGAAAACCAGGAAGCTATCGATCCTAAGCAGCTTTATGCTTTGGACTTCAAACTAAGAGGGAAGGAATGAAAACAAATACTTTGTGTTTTAGTGAAGGAGTTTTATCAAAATCTATGTATTTATGATCTAGTCAGTTATCACTAACTGGTAAATAAAACAAAATATGCAATAGGAAATGACAACATTTTTAGATGACAAAACTCAGATCATACTAAAAGCACTTTTTTGTTCAACACTGAAAAAAAAATTTGCCAAACTTTATAAATATTATATTATTATGCTGACCCAAAATATCCTTGCTGGACAAACCACCAAAAAAAAACCCTACCTCAAATCCCTGTGTGTAGTAAACAGCATTTTGCCATTTTTAAAAAGCAGATGGAGCTTAGCTCCCTTCAGGTAAGCAAAGAGCCCAGACCTAAGGAACAGGAAAACTCAATATCCCAAAAAGCAAGCAGAAGCTGCTCTTATGGCTGTGTACAGACATTTCCTGCCTCAAGACCTTAAAAATTCACTCCCCAATGCACTCAGAAAAGCGGAGTTGTCATAAACTGATGCCCAGATTTGTTTCCCAACCTTTTTTTCTCTTGTTAAACTGCTCACAATTTATTTTTAACTACTGCACAGAAGCTGCATCTGTCGAGGATGCTCTTTTTGCAAGCAGAGCTCCTGCTCAAGAGACTGCAGGGAGACTTGCCTGCCTTGCCTTCAGCAGAGTTAAACCATTTCTGAATCAGGAATTATTTTTCTACACAATAATCCCAATTTTAACCTTTTTATCTCTGCCACCTGCCAAAATACCAGTGCTTTGTCAGGAAGAGGAGATTCCCAAAGAAGCTGCCCCATCCCTGGAAGTGTCCAAGGTCAGGATGGACAGGACTTGGAGCAACCTGGGATAGTGGAAGGTGTCCCTGCCATGGAAGGGAGTGGAATGGGATGAGCTTTAAGGCTCAAACCATCCCATGATTCCACAGTGCTGCTGCCTCTAATGTCTCATGTGAGCACAAAAGAAGGATTTAGAAGTAGATGGTCTATGTTTAACTCACATTTAGAGCCTTTAAAAGTTAAAGGAGTGCAACAAATGATGCCAGGACAAGCATTATCTACAAAGATAAACGAGCTCAAAATAGCTGGCAGAGCCTTTTCAGCACCAGCCCTGGACATGGATCCTGTAGCAGGAACTATTTAGGAAGATCCTTCCCACCAATCTTCCAGAGACTCATCTTAAAAACTTTGGAGCAGGAACAACAGAGAAGTCAAACCAAATCCTGTCATTGAAACAGCCAAAGGCCTTCACACAGACATTACATTAAGAGCTCACTCTCAGCATCTTATTTCAGGTATTTTTGAAGTCCAGACATGCCATGAATACATTCTCAGGTGAAGGGTCTTTCCCCTCAAGGAAAAATCCCTGGAGTACTCAAAGCTGGGCAATACCCAGAGTTTGAGCATCCAGCAGGGAGTATTTCCACTCTGCAGCTCCAGGACAGCATCACCTCTCTCTGAGTGGGTGGTGAGGGCCTGGCTCAGGTTGCCCAGGGACCCCCCATCCCTCAAGTGTTCCAGGCCAGGTTGGACAGGGCTGGAGCCCCTCTGCTCTGGAGTCAGGCTGGGAGAGCTGGGGGTGTTCACCTGGAGAAGGATCCAGGGAGACCCTGGAGCTCCTTCCAGAGCCTAAAGGGGTCCAAGAAGGCTGGAGAGGGACCTGGGACATGGGCTTTGAGGGACACGGAAAGGAGGAATGGTTCCCACTGCCAGAGGGCAGGGATAGATGGGATATTGGGAAGAAATTGTTCCCTGGGAGGGTGGGGAAGCCCTGGCACAGGGTTCCCAGAGAAGCTGTGGCTGCCCCTGGATCTCTGGAAGTGTCCAAGGCCAGGTTGGACAGGGCTTGGAGCAGCCTGGGGTAGTGGAAGGTGTCCCTACCAGGACTGGATAAGCTTTAAGGTCCCTTCCACCCCAAACCATTCCGTGATTCCATAACTCAACAACTGCCTAGTCCTTGGTTCCTGATCCCACTGAAAGGCTGATCTCAGAGGAGCACCCAAATTTGGTACATGAGGTCCTGGAGCAGGCACAGCAGTGCTGGGCTGTGCTCACCAACCCCCAGGCAGCAGCACGATGCCAACCCCACATCCAGCTCAAGGATATCCACGGAGCAGGGCTGGGGCTGCTGCCACACGTGGCCTTGACTTCACAAACACAGCTGCAATACTCACAAGCAAAGGTGCATCTGCATCACTGCAAAGTCATGCAGTTTAAAAATAAAAGCTTGAAAATGACTTTCTAATTTGAAATAATTTAAATTAGAAAAACGATTTTAAGATGCGTATTTTGCAAAAATTTTCCAAGGGAGAAGAATCTCAAGGCAGTGAGGCAGTGGAAGTCACTTGGTAAGCACTGGGAACCAGTGTGTGATGAAGTGCCAACCCATCTTTCAGGCAGAATCCTTGTCTGCAAGTACAAAAGAACAAACATTTTCTTTTTACTTTGCTTATTTAGCTCAGTTCAATGACTGCAGCTTTCAAAGTTGAGAAATCAGCTGGGAATTCAGAAAGCAGGAAAAACAGTTTCTCGCTTTTAAATGAGGAATAAAAATAAGGTAAGTTGATGAGTTCTGCCAGCTCTATGGTTTTGAAGGACAAGGTAACCAGAAATTAGGTGAAATTTAGCTTAGCAAGACTCACTGGATTTAATAAATGTATTTTAGAAGAAAAGCTGTATTTTGACAGAAGTGTAACACAGCCTTAACATCAAGTAAAACTGCACTTTCAATTGAATTAGTTTCCATCCAAATGGAGCTTGACATGATTTTAAATAGGAATCAACTGGGAAATATGCAGGATTAACCATGTTCTAATTCAGCATGTAATAAATGTAAAGGAAGCAATGTAATTGCTCAGGTTACATCCTGACACCTGCTACAAACCCCTGAAGTTCTCAGCAAAGCCCAAGAAATACAAGTGAAAAACAAAAGTAAGGATCAATTATTCAAACCAAAGTTTCCTTCCTGCTTTTTAAACCACTTTGATTTGCATCGATCCACGTGCTGCAGTGTTAACTTTGTACAATCCCCCACCCTCTGGAGCTACACTCAGGTCCATGAAACATCCATGGGATGCATTTATTGGAGGAAAAGAACTTCTGGGGTGAATTTCATGGATCTTATCTAGCTGGGAGACAGCCCTACTTCTGCTCTGAGCAGCAAGGGAAGGGGAGAAAAGGAAATGCTGGGAGAAGACAATGGGACAACCAAAAGAATTTGGATCTTGAGTATATTTGAGCAAGCAAATGCATCATTTCTTTAGGAAAAAACATGCAAATTAAAACCAAACCACTTTTTCTGACACCTTCTAAAAATATGAATTAGAAGGGGCTGGGCATGAGTTTTGTACCCCATGGAATATAAAGGAAATGTTCCAACAGGTGTAGTAAGTTGTTTAGAAATCATTAAACTGCTGTGAGCAAGCAGAGCTGGTCACTCCCACGCTAGGAAGCTGCAAAAGCAATATCAAGAAATTTAGAAGGCAATTTACTCACTGTCAAGAAGTAGAGAAGGTTTTAGTCTAAACGAGGAATAAGGCAATTGATGAAATTTCATATCAGATCTATTTGAGACACCAAGATGAGACATGTACACTAACACAAGCCAAGGCCAGAACTTTCCAACAGCCACACTGGCAAACCCAAAGATGAGAAAAAACTCGAGTTTTTTGGTCAGAAGAGTTGTTTAAGAGAGTTTTATTTTAAAACAAATGACCACTAATGTGCAACCTTTCCATGCATATCTGACTATATACAAAGGAGTCTTAAAGAGAAGGATCTGGGGGTTCCGAAGATGAGAGGCTGGACATGCCCCAGAGGGAGAACACTCACATCCCAGAACTCCCTAAAGCCCTGGGCTGATCCCCCAGTGTGGGCAGCAGGGGAGGGAGGGATCCTGCCCCTCTGTCCTGCTCAGGTGAGACCCCACCTGCAGAGCTGCTCCAGCCCTGGGGCCAACAGCAGAGGGATGTGGAGCTGCTGGAGAGAGTCCAGAGAGGCAGCAGAGATGTTCCAAGGGCTGGAGCCAGGCTGGGAGAGCTGGGGGTGCTCACCTGGAGAAGAGAAGGATCCAGGGAGAGCTCAGAGCCCCTTGCAGAGCCTAAAGGGGCTCCAGGAGAGCTGGAGAGGGACTGGGGACAAGGCATGGAGGGACAGGACACAGGGAATGGCTGCCCACTGCCAGAGGGCAGGGATGGATGGGATATTGGGTAGGAATTGTTCCCTGAGAGGGTGGGGAGGGCTGGCACAGGGTGCCCAGAGAAGCTGTGGCTGCCCCTGGATCCCTGGAAGTGTCCAAGGCCAGGCTGGACAGAGCAGCCTGGGACAGTGGAAGGTGTCCCATGGCAGGGGGTAGAATGGGATGACCTTTAAATAAAACTCCCCACCCAAATCATTCCATGATTCCACAACCTTGCACAGGTGAACACAGCAGCACTGCATTCCAAGAGCTCTGTTCCTGCTCTGCTGGGACACAGAGCAGGCAGTGGGCTCTGAACACATCCCATGGGATCCCAGGGCTGAAATGGGCTGGGACAACTGCAGCATTGTGTTGGCTGTGCACAGCATTTGCAGGGTATTTTCAGGGATGTTCTCCAATGGCCTTGTCTCCACAAATTGGAAGGATTAAACCAGACCTCAGAGCAATTTAAATAAATCTGCACAACCCGAGTGTCACTGTGAGTGCCTCACAAAGCTTCATGTGAAATTGGTTCCCTATCAGCTTAAATCTGTGTCTCCACACATGGGATCCCTGCTGAGCACAGGAGGCAACACCCACAAATCGACCTCTAACCACTGTCCTGCACAGAAGTAAAAGTGATTTATACCTGGTTGTAATTTCACCCAGTGCAAGTTGTGAATATATAAATAAACATAAATTTTATGTACATACAAATGCATTTGGGTGTACACAAAATATCCCCAAATACAGGAAAAGAAGCCACCCACTTGTGCTCCAAATCCATAAGTTTCTCTCAGCCATTCCATAAACCTCACAACCAAATCCAGAGCTACTTTATAAAAACATAAAGTCTGCAACTAAACCTTAAAATAAATAAATAATAAAAGGTCATAATTCATCATCCTGACATCAAATCAGCAGACTGGGACTCCAGTATATCAGAGTGATGGATATAGACTTGTTTTAAGGATGGTTTAGTCTGCATTATGCCAGAACATTTATTGTTGCCTTTAAGACTGTTTCCTTTCCAAGATGTTTCAAATAAAAGCAATAGTCTTCTTCTCCCTTAACTGCCTGTCTGAGAATCCACTGTTCAGCAAAAACAATTTCCCCCAAAAAATCGTGGCTAGGGAAGCAACAGGACACTGAGTGCTAGAAAACACAATTTCTTGTTTTTCCTTATTTTCTCTTGCTTGCCAGGTGATCTAATAACCACTCCTTGATGGATATCACGATTTAAGCCTCTCTAAGGCAAAAATCCTTCCTAATAAATGTCCAACCACCACGAAATCTCTCCCTCCATCACTTATCACCACTGATGTTTCACTCTGTCACAATGGCAGGATGCTGGAGCATCACTTTACTGGGCCCCACTGTCCCACAAAGGACCACAACCAGTCCTCCCAGTCCACCTGCTCCCTGTGTCCCTCTCTTGTGTCACCTCCCCTCTTGCCCCTCTCACTCTGCTTTTCATGGGGTGAGATAGAAAAAGCTGGTTTATCTCTCTAAACATAAACTACAATCAAATGCTGGTCAATAAATGAATACACACTTCCAATTATAAGTCATATATATACATATTTCCATCACCAGAGCACACTGGAAACTATTAATTCTCATCTCAACCTCTGATGGTGGTAAAACACATTAACTTTACAGGCACAACAACCTCAGATGTCCTGTCCACCTTGGCAGCAGTGTACAACACTTCTTCCCTTTGCCTTGGGCCAGGATCACATCTTAACCTTAAAAAAAGTCTAACTTTTTGCAAACAGCTCCATGAGCCACTGTGTATCCCACTAATACTACAAGACACAGCAGATTCATAAAACCACTCACCATTTTCACCAGAACATTTTTCTTAATTACAAATATTGATAAAAACCTGCATCGCTTCTGCTTCTCAGACAATCCCAGCAGCACTGACAGCGCTGGAGAAACGTGCCCAGGAGACAGAACATTCACATTTGCTGCAGTTATTTCAGAGACCTTTTTCTAATACCTTACACTCCACCAAGAGACAGCAAGTCAGTACCACCAATATGGAAAGCTGCTGTTTGATCCAGATGTGAACGAGACCTCCTCGGGTTTGATTTCTGTTGTAAATGGTGCTTTGTAAGCACAACTGGTAATCAATTTGGAAAAAAGAAGAAAATGTAAAGGAATAAACTATCATTTCTACCTGCTTTCCTTGCTTCCCCTGCCCCCAGCATAGTTTTACAGCCCTTCTTTGAGCCTGCCTAGGGAAGCAGACAACCCAGGAGGGAGAGGAGCTGAAGAGCCCCAGCAAAGGGAGGAGAAGTGGCTGCCAGCCCTGCCAATGCAGTGTTGGAGGATGATGGGTTCTAGGAACTGCTCCCACCTTCCAGGTTGCTCATATCACTTCCTTCCCTGCAGCAGAACTGAATCAAATCTTTGTGAGTTAAAAGGGCACAGGAAGCTGTTCACAGACGTGGGGGAAAAAGAAGACAAAAAACCCCACAAACCACCCACGTTACAGCAACCCTAAGTCTGCCTTTACCCCTCCAGTGAGAGCACTGTTGTATATCCTTCATTATATTTATAAATAGGGCTGGTTTTGTGTCACAGGCTGTCATTCACACTGACTTCTCTTTCTCTCAGCTCATGCACAGGAGCTCCTTGGCCTGAGTTTGTAAATAGAGATCTGTACAAACAGGAATAGATACACCATCATGCAATATGAGGCCATAATTCCACGGTGTGAAAGGAACCCCAGGTAATTGAATTGTTTGTACATATTCACACAAATAATCTTAGCCCTTGTCCTGACACTAATATAAGAACACAAGCCTTATGGAGCTTGAAATCTTCCCCTGGAGAAACAACTTTGCAAAAGCAATGGAAGAAAGCATGCTGGGTAGAAAAGGCTGTTTGTAGCTTTGCTTGCTATTTAAACCAGGCTGATTAATCTTTAAGATCCAGCAGCTTTTCAGATTTTTGCCTTCCCTCCATCCTTTCCTTATTCTACAGTCTTTTTATCAGTGCTTTAAAGTAACAGCATACCAAGGGCTCAGTTACACCCAGAGCTGTGCACACAAACCCCAGCAAGTGCAAAAGCAGCAGCTCATGTGAGAGCTCAGAGACCACCAGGCAGCTGGGAACACTGGGCAGAAATGGGATACAAGGAACATGAACCAAAAAAAAAAAAAAAAAAAGAACTGGAATGTGTGAATCTCTATGAGATGCTTGAGTACAGCAACCACAGCCCTCCAGAAAACATGACATGGCAACAGGACAGAGCCTCAAGCTGTGCCAGGGCAGGTTCAGGTTGGACATCAGGAGGAATTTCCTCACGGAAAGGGTGGTCAGGCATTGGAAGGGGGTACCAGGGAGGTTTGGAGGTGTCCAAGCAAGGTCTGGATGTGGCACTCCGTGCTCTGGGCTGGGTGACAAAGTGGGGATCAGCCACAGCTTGAACTTGATCTCTTAGGTCTTTTCCAGCCTTAATGATCCTGTGTTTTTATGCTTTCCAATTGTCTTCAACTGGAACCATCAGGGTTCACGTCCAAGCTTTCACTTTGAAAATGAGATCACAGGTCCCAGTAAAATTAGAGACTGACAACCAATATATCCTCAAAGCTAAAACAGAAAAAACTCTCACTCTAAAAATTTGATAAAAGATACTAATATTGACAGCTTGCTTTCATATGTAGCAAGGTGGGAATGGAGGGCAAGAAGAAGATACTCAGAGAAGAAATATGAATGAACAGAAGGCTTTTATAAGGAGCCTGGTACCTGGAATGTGGCACAAAAGCCAGGCCACCCCCTTCCTGAAAACATCTTGTAGCCTAAAGCCCTGGCTCTGAGGTGATCCACCCCATAAGGTTAAATATCTCTATAAATATTTCCAGGTCTGGGCTTTAAGAAGTGAAAGGCAGGCCAAGGAAGTCCTTCAGCACACCAGTGGGAAACCTGGCTTATGTGGAACACAGAAAAAACAAGCTGTAACAAAACCCCAGTATGAAGCACAGTACAGAAGATTTCAACCAGGAAACAATGCAAGTGCAGCACCTCACTTTTCCTGAGTTACTTGGGAAATAAGGAATGAAGAGAGAATCAGACCACCATTAGTCACTGGGATATAAGTGCACCATGTAAAGGCTTCCTGCCTTTGCTAGAACAAAAAATCCTGCCTAAACCATATAGATGCAATGCATATGTTGCACAAAACCAAGTTTACATAATAAAGAAAAAAATATATTTGCTTTGATCACGAGCTGCCCCATAAATTTTTAATAACAGCTGTAAAACAGAAATCTTTGGCTAGAAATCCTCAGCAGCAAAGAAATTTAAGCTCCCTACTCATTACAGGTTAAGAAAACTCATTCCCAATCCATTCCTTGTAGAACTGTTACCAACTTCTTACAAGGAGAAATGCAAATGTCATTCCCAGCCATTTATTTGTAGATTATTCTCTTCAGCCTGGTTCTCTCCAAAACAGAGGGATAAGGGACTATTCAATCTGGTTTGTCATCTTTGGTCCTATTAGCAGAGCCATTGCTAAATTCAGATATCACAATCCTCTCATTTTATATTTCTCTGGAAGGATGCTTCAATCTGTTTTTCTTTTCTCTACAGAGAAACTGTTAAACCAAAAGTACTAAAAAAATAACTTCTCTATGATGCACCACAAATAGATTACAGTTTCTAGTTCAAGTGCAAAGGGACAAAGAAACCAAAATCTTTTTATACGCAGACATTAAAGTAAAAGCAGGAAACAGACTTAACAACTGGTAAAAAAAAATTAACCCTTGTGCTTTCAGTGATGCAACTCACAGAACTTCCTTTGCTTTCTGCTCCTTCCCTGCTAAAGAATTATCACTGTTGTACAGCACTTAAAACAGTGTGTTAACACATCCCTATAAAAATAACCTTTTAGGTAAATTAGGAGGCTCCAAAAACCGCAACTATCAAATACATTATCTAGGAAAAAAAGTACAATAAAATAAATATGAAATTCCTTGTTCAAGTCTTATATGTATCAGTGTATGCAAGGAAAGTGTCAAACAGAGGCAGCTTTCAGGAGGAAGGTTTTTAGAAAACAGTATTTAAAGCCAGTATTTGGGGGTAGAAAGAGGACAGATGATTACAGTGCTGGGTGATAAGATGAGAAAGAGTGAGCTAATGGGATATAAAACTGCATACACTGGAGACAGCTTTACAAGTTAGAGAAATGACAGGCAAATAGCAATCACACCACACCAAAAAGGCACTGACAGGTAAGAAAAAACCTTCATTTTCCAAATGACAGCAGACTTAGTCCTTGTGTATGAAGAGTACACAGAGCTGGAGTTAAACAGTAACTGAGAGTCCAAGTGAAGTTTGGAGAGTGTCCAAAATGGAGAGAAGTCATTCCCTGCCCTCATTCCACAGGCTTTGTGCCACTCTGGGCAGAGCCAGGTGTGTTTTTCTGGATGCAGATCCACCAGAAACCCAAATTGTGTCCTGCCCTCCCTCCTTGACAGGGGTGAGCACTTGCAGGATCTTGCTGGCTCAGAACTTTGAACACTCCCCAAATCACTTCCAGCAGAACTATTCCCTATTCCAGTCAGACCATGAAGTTACACAGATGTCCATGTTCTCCCAAGTGATTCCATATGAACCAAGTGCAAGAGTTATTAAACAGCCCTGTGAACACTTTGGTGAGGATAGGAATGGGAAGAACTCAAGAGTTTAAATTAATAAATGTATTTGTTTATGTTTAAAGTGGCACAGGGCAGAACAGGGATTGAAAGAGAAGGACAACAAAAAGAATGAAACAAGCCAAACTGAAAAAAAAAATTAAAAATAAATAAATTAAATAAATAAATAAAAAGGTGACTTAAATTAGAAATTAAGGACACTTGCTCACTAGGAACTGAATTAACAGCACATTTCTTACACCTGATTTTAACTGAACTCAGTTCCTATGCTGAGTTTTGTACTTCTTGCATAAACATGACTTTATAGCTGCCCAAATGCAGAGTTGCAAACCTGCATATCTCTGTGGTGGTGCAGCTCAGGACACTCTTAGGACATACCCCTTTATTTTTGTACCTGCAGAAAGAGCAGTAAAGCAGAAGCCTCAGTCAGTCCCCAAATTCAAAGTCTACCATGTAAAATGCCAATTAAACAACTGCATTCTAAGTCTCCCCTCTGCCAGCCACAGTGTTCAATCCAGTAAGAGGTGCATGTCTTTAAGAACTACAGTAAAACAGTTTAAAAGCTTCTCTTTTCAAAAATAAGGTGAGAGAGAGAACAGGGGACAGAATGAAAAGCACAAGGATGCATCTCCATGAAAATTACCAGTTTAATTTCCCCCTTTGCACAGACCACAGACCTGCAGTACCTCTTGAGCTTGTCCAGTGTAACCCCTGCCTTAAGTGCAATTTTCCAGTGCAACTTGCTCCAAAAATAACTGTGCAGGAACACAATGATCCACCTGGATTTAGGTTGGTGCTGGGGTAATGACTGGACTACAAAAATACATCTTCCTACAAAGCCCAGCAGCCTCAGAGCCCTGGGGTAGGCATGGGCCAGCAGGGTGGTTTCTGAAACCTGAGGGAATGTTCCTAAAACACTTTTGTTTGGTGGCTAAGGCCAAAGCCAAGAAGTTAAGTCAAAACTGGGTTTAAGTTAAGTTTACAACTGGGAACTGTGACTGCAAATGGTACAGGAACGGATACAAAAGAAAAAGACCCTCAACAGCAGCAGGGAGAACAGGCAAGAGAAACTCAAGGTGCAGCATTAAAACACACAATTTGCAATTTCTCTGCTTTCTGCAAACACCAGTCATGGTCCAAGACTCTCCTTAGCAGCTGTAAGAGCAGAGCTCGTATCCAGCACATCCAAATTAATGCAGGAGAGTTTAGGAGGTCTGCCCAAATAATGTCTCCACACAATTACAGCTCAGAAGTCATAACCCCTCCCTTTAATACTAAAGGAAAAAGAAATCACATTTGCAGCCAAAATGTACTGATCATACTGCAATGGCAGCATGGCCCTGAGCCTGCAGCCTTCTCAGAAGTCATTCTCATTAGAAGAAAACTGAAGGATCATCCTCTTCATCCACTGATTTGCAGGATATTTAACACATGCTGCTCAGTGGAAAGCCAGAGCTGTGGAATTTTTCAGGAGTAGGCAAGGGGAATTTAAGTGTTTCAATCCCACCCCTGTGCAGGTTTTATCTGAAAGTGATAGAAAGCAACAAATAGAGATGGGACGCAGCACCCAGGAGGACACCAGAGGCAAATTTCTGCCATGAGGGGTGGGGGGAAGGCTGCTCACAGTAAATTGTTTTGTCAAATAACTGGAGGGAGGGCCAATGGCTCCTCTGGAAGGCTGACAGTAAGTCTGTCAGAAGCACAAACAATGGAGAATTAATTATTCTTAAATATGAAAGGACCTAGAATTCAGTGATCTGCTAATTAAAAACAAAATATCCACAGTATAGTTCCAGTTCAGTTCTTGTGAGAGCCAACAGAGAGCAACCCCACCTCCTCCAATGTCAGTAAAAGCTTGTTTTAAGGACTTATCTCTTAAAGATATCGACATTTAATGGAAATTGCAGATATTTAGTACTCATCTACTCTATATTCAAATATCTGAGCTCACACAAAATACACAAGAGAGTCTTTACCAACTCATTGTGTTTCAGCAGTTCTGAAATCACTCAGAAGTAACTGGCAAACCAACTAAACTTCATTAGTGTAAAGCTGCTCCTCCATGGCACCTCTGGAGGGGCTCAAAGCAGTGAAGTTTTATTTTTGTTTTTATTTTTGTTTCAGCTGGTCATGCAGTGGGTAAGAAGCAGAAAGCAGCTCTGACGTGCGAGAAGTAGCACAGACAAGCTCTGTGACAGGGAGAAGCAAAGATAAATTGTGACTTTCTGTGAAGATGACAACACTTTAAATTAAATGTCCTTGTCTTAATTTCTTCTCCCACGTAGCCAATGGGTTGTGTGAGGAACAGAAGAAAACCAAGGATTCTCCAGCCTACCTTTCCCACAGTGTTTTGAAAAACAAGGAAGGAGCAGAGACATTTTCCAGATAAATCAGGATCTGCAGGCATCCAGCTGCAGGATCCCCAGCCTTCTGTGAGAAGTTCTCTCCTCACAATGTCTACAAGCCATCCATCAAAGGATCCACAAAAACAAAAACAAAAAAGATCTCTGAGATCAGAGTCCAACCTGTGACCAAATCCCACCTTGTCACCAGCCCAGAGCTCTGAGTGCCATGTCCAGGCATTCCTTGGACATCTCCAGGGATGGGGACTCCAGACCTCCCTGGGCAGCCCCTTCCAATGCCTGAGCACCCTTTCCAGGAGGAAATCCCTCCTGATACTGGAAATGCTGGACAAGTAGCAGTGTTGCAACACAAAGCAGAATGGAAGGGTTTAAATCCACCTTCCCTGAGGGTCCTGTCTCACATGGGCTAAAAGGAGGCAGCTCCCACAATTTTAAGATTTGCAATATCCCAGTTTGGAGAAGGTGCCCACATCCTTTGCTCCAAGCACTGGACAGCAATTCCTTTAAGGACAAGCAGAGGAGATGGCCATGACAACTCCATGGCCACTGTGTCCCTTTTACCTGCCAGCTCATGAGTCAGACACCTCTAAATTAGGAGGGATATTTATTGAGAGATATTCACTGAGCCTTTCTCTGAGCCACAGACACCTCAGAGTGACCAACACCATCCTGAACATCACTGGATACCCCGTGCTCAGGGCTTAAATCTTCCCTTAAAGCTTTCATTTCCCACTAAATTTAAAAAAAACAAACCTGGAGCTTCACCCTCTAGTCAGGAACAGGCCTGAAGAGCACCATATCTGCATTCCAGTTTCCACCCTGGGTTATTAGCCAGACTGTTTATAAAACAATTTTAAAATGCCAGCTTTTATGTATTACAGTTTTATTAATCTTGAATGATACATCATAGGTGCAGGATGCATAAAAGGGTTACAGAAACATGGTTTGCATTTTAAAATGCTTTAGTGAAAACAAATGAATTCTCTTTATTAAATGAATTGAACCTTGCTGTGTCCTCCACGGAAAGATTTCAGTATTAGTGAATCTCCTCCCTCATTGTTCTTTTTTCCACCTTATGTTAGGGGAGGAAAACAAGTATTTCAGCATTTACAGCTCCCAAATGGTTTCTCAGTTTTGAATTAAATAGGCTGTGATATGAATTATCTGAATACACAGAAATAAAGGAAATATTCTCTATGCACATGCAGAAGAGGCTACTTCTGTCAAAAACCAGGTTTACTGTTTCATCAGACTCTGGTTCCATGTGCTCAGCCAAGAGTGACAGCCACCACTCCACTGGTTTGACTTGATGTGAGATATTGGCAGTGGAAATACAATGCCAAGGTTCTGGTGGAGTCCATTACAAGAAACAGAGGCATTACAGCAAAAGGCTTAGCCTTTAGAAAAAGGCATTTTTATATTTTAACCTACTTATAATAGAAAAATATTTTTTAATCAAAAACCTGGTTTTGAATTCAGGTTATAAACTCAAGTTTAGGTGTAATTACAAAGAGAAGGTGGAGATGGTTCATTGCTGCTTTTATCAGCCAACTTAGCCAACAATCAGTTTTTATTCTTATCAAAGATACAGATGCATCCATTTGCCATTAAACAGATCTGTTTCCCACAAACTGGACACAGCCTCCAGGCTCCAGATAAGCAGGGAATCTGCCTTCCAGCATCCAGAGTACAGGAATTTTAACACCTTCCTGGAGCAGCATTTAAATGGATCATTAGTGTCAACAAATACAACCCAAATGGACTGTCCCAAACCTCTTTGGAAGCAGAGACTCTTTTCTGCTTGTTCAGTGTTTAACACCCTAGAGGATCAGCTCCAGCATTGCTGCCACTTTAATCTTCATTTTAACTATTTTATGAGTCATTTATACGGCAAGGTAACCCACCTAAGCAATCAAATACAACGACCCAAAAAAGATCTGAATCCCAGTTTTCTGGTTTTACAAGCCTCAGGGGGGAAAGAAGGGAATACCTGAACAAGTTCCATGCTCCAAGCCCAAGGTTTTATGGAGGAAGGGGAGAGAGGGAGGGATGATCTTTCCATAGCACTGCAATGCCACAGGAAAATCCTAGGTTTAATATAATCAAGCTCTACATTGCAGCCATATGGAAACAATTTCAGTCAATAAACAACTCTGGAAGAAGACAGCAGAGGAACAGGAAAATGAGATCCTGATTTAACCTGGCTCAGCTCAGAGGCTGCCATGACATGAAATAACCAGAACTCCACAGCTTTGAGTCCCCTGCCAGTTCCACACCTCGGAGTGCAGGAGTACAAATGGCACAGCTCTTTCCCAGCCTCCAAGATCCTGTGCCTCAGTGCTCTCCCCTTTCTTCCCTCTTCCCAATCTTTCCTCAAAGTCTATCACTGTGGCCAGCTTCCCACCCGACAGCCAGAAGGGAAGCAGACATCCTAAAGTTTAGATACTCACCCGACCTCCCTGCAATTTATCTGCCTGCAATTTGCAGGTTTCAAAACAGAGACTTTCTCAGAGAGTAAATCCTGAAAAACACCCAACATGTAAAAAAAAAAAACCAAAAACTAAAACGCCACACATTTTACTTCTTCCTGTTAGTGGTATTTAAATGAGGTTTGGTTTCAAGATTCCATATTATCCAGGATCCTAAAAACCAATGGTAAAAATACTGCCTCTCCTGCAGAAGACAGCATTCCTGGGCACTGCTGATTACAGCTGCAACACCAAGGGAGTAAAAATCAGTTTGGGACAGGAAAAGGGAAATTCAAGGGAACAGCCAGCAAGCAAAAGCAGCTGCATTTTTAACAAAAAGCAAGAAGGCACAGTGCTATGAATACATCAGAATTTCCTTGAGTGTGACAGAGGAGTGACACCAGTATTTATGAGAATAATGGCCATGAACTGAAGGTTAATTCACGAGTGTCTTCAGAAGGAGCTCCCTGTAGAGGTGGCAAGTTCATCACTTCCACAATGCCACTGGATCTGGCAGCAGATGCACCACAACCACCCCAAAACACTGCCATTTTACACTTGGGGACATCCAGAAACAAAAGGCCTTGAGATGTTTCTCTTAACAACCAAAGTGCAAGACTCAAGGTATCTTAAAAAACACAGTACCAGTAATGAAATTTAAACCCCAGTAAGTTTTCCAGTGGAAGGGAAAAAACCATGGAGAGTACTGGGAACAGTTTTCTGTAGACTGGGGCAACATGCTTTTTGTCACATGAACCACCTTCTAACTCACCAGCAATAAAAGATGATTCCCAGCAAATCCATTAGCAGGAAAACATTTAAATCAGGCTAAAAGCCATGCACCAAAGATGCCTTTCACCCCAGGCCAGGTGGATGTTCCCATTCCACCAATGCTCAGCGAGGGGATGGAGCCAATCTGCAAAGCTGTAAGCTGGGTATCCATCCAGGCAAAGAAGAGAAGAAAAATCAGTGTTTTCCCAGTAAAGAATCACAAGAACAAGGACACCAGTAGTGCCAGTCAGCACGTTTAAAAGCCTTGATAAAGAACTAACTTTGTTCTTTTGAGATTATAAATGCAGTTGAGCAGAGTCAAGTACACAGAGTGTACTCTGGTTCTGGTGGAAACCCACCCTGGCTGCTCTGGATCTGAGAGGTGTCAGTCAGCCAGTTCTTCATCTACTTCCTGGGATTGCATCATGCTAATTTTTTTTTTTTTTTTTTTGTCACTAAATTTAAGGTCTGATGCAGTTCAACATTTTTATCACTGCAGATAAAAATCAGTGAGTGACACCAGGCCTGTAGCACTACAGGACTTTATTAGGAGGAAAGGAGGCTGAAAACCTGCCTTAAGTTAGCTCAGGAAAGCCAAACCCATCAGAATACAAAGGCTAATTTATAATCTAAAAATGCAGACTGTAACTACTAAATGGCAGACTTTACTTGAGTAAAGAATGTCAGTGCTGGGGCAGTGAGGCTCATGAACAGGATTTCCCTGTGCAAAAGGGCTCCTGGGAACCTTTTCAATGGCTGTGCAGCAAAAAGGGCTAAAGGCACCTTGGAATTTGGTATGGATCAAGCACAGGCTGGAACAGGCACCTTTTCTGGTCTCCACAATGTTAAAAATAAACAGAGACCATGAAGAATCACCGGATGATCTGAGTGCTGGAGAAAATGCCTCAGAGTGAAACTTAAAAGCTCAACTCTGTTTCCTTATCTATCAAGTAACTTGATTACATAGTGTAAGTACCTTCATGGCAAGGAAAGTCCTGGATACTAAAGGGCTCTAATCTTGTCAGGAAAACCTAACAAGAACCAGCGGCACAACTTAGACTAATTCAAATTAGAAATCAGCCACTTATAACTACCAAGAGAAGTGATGAGCCTGAAATTACCAGTGATGGACACTCAGGGCTGGAAAGCTTTCAAATTGTTTTTAGCCAAACATCATTTACTGGTCTCAGTTTCAGAGTAAATGATTAAAATTTAAAGGCCTGTGATACAAAGCATATAAAACATATCAGGGAAGGCAATTTAATTATCTGTTCTCGCCTTAAATTTTATGAATCTCCAATATGTTAACATCACTCAACTTCTGTGGACCAGGAAATTAAAGAGGGAGGAAAAAGTTTCAAGTTCAGCAAGTTCCCCCTTTTTCAGACTTATCACTAAACAGCACCACTCCACCAAACAGATGGAACTCCCATGAAATACAAACAGGGAATGACCAGCTATGATATCTGGAAACCATATGTAATGCAATTTAGTTGGGCCAACTCCGATGAGCTACTTATCCCTCCCACCTGAGCCATGAAAAATCAGTATTAGCTTAAATAACCAGTTCTCATTCTGGGTAACTACACCTCTGATACCCAGGGTTATGTTCCCAAGAGCAGCTGCACCCACCAACACCCAGCAAAGAATCTCCAAATACTTCTTAAACAAAAATATCACAACAGCCCTGAAAGGATTATTTCCATGTTCCACTCTGGAACATGGGCAAGTCAAAAAGTTTGCCCTGGGTCATAAAATAAAACCTATGGCAGAGCCTAGAAAGAAAATTTCATTGCCAGGAAGAACTTTCCAACACTCAAGCACCACTTCCATGTCAGAGCTGCTGCACACCCAGTTGCTCAAACCCCCAAACGCTGCCAGATAAATCACAAAGAGATTTCTGGTGAAAGCTGACATTGTAATCAGAGAATCTGATCATGGCAGAGAAACTGTCCAAAGTAAAGGTCAGAATAAATAACCAAGCAGGAAGAGCACTTGGATTTGATGAACTAACTAACTGCTTACTGCTGCCATCAGTATTACAGTGCCACAGCAAGAACAAAAAGCAGATTCAGTGCTTGCCTCAGAGCTCAGAAGGAACGGGCAGCTCGAAATGCAGGAAATGACTATATGCTGCACTTCCCAATTGATAGGGCAAGGGCTTATCAGAAGAACAAAACTGGCAGTTCACAAGGCCACTGGAAGAGTAGCCTACACTATTGTTTCAGTGGTAGTTATCCTGCTGCCCAACTAAACAATTCTAAAGAAGTGAAAAGAAAAAAAAGGCTTCTTAAATATTAAGTTCAGAAGAGGGGAGAAGACCAATATGAGGAACTCAGGACAAGCAAGATTCAACTGGGGGCAGAGCCAAACATAATTAATAGAATTTTTATGCCTGGTTTGTAAATTCCTTCCTTAATCCAACATTAAAATCTCATCTACCACCACAGCAGTGACTGGGATTCATGTAAATTTAATAAAGCTTAAAAATATAACTTGTACATATGGAGAGCAAAAAAAAAGCCACCTCAGTGCTTGAGGCAGGTATCAAAATTTCTTTCCTCAGGCTGGAAGAAACTCTTCCCTGGAAGCAAAACTCCACCCATTGGGCAAACGGAGACTGGAAGCACTCCCTGCCAGCATTCCATGGGCACACACATAAAGTGGGATCTTTGTCAAGCCCTATTACAGAAGTGATTTAGGTGTATTCATGTACAACCTGCTGGAAGGGCTCTGCTTGGTAATGAGTTTTAGGCTGGTAATGGCACTGAAACCAAGATGAGATGATGAAGTGAACGTTCAGGGTGGAATTCTGTAGGAAAAAGTGAACTGACCTTCCAGAGCTCCTGGTTGGCTGCTCAGGAAGATGAAGCAGAGCTCACTCTGTCAGGAGCACTATGGCAGTTCCCTGTTTTAAGAGCAGACTTAACTTCAGACTCTGCCTGCAGCTTTGATTGAGAACTGGGAAAGGAAAACCTCCACATAGACAAGGAGAATAACCAGTTACAGATTATTTAATTCTTAATAAAGCACACGAAAACAGCAATTGTTTAACCTGGTGTCTGCATTAACATGGAGCTGAAGTAAAACAAGTGACAAACACACCTGTGCATTCCTGACATAGAGCAGAAGTCCTACACCAAAAAAATTCTATCGAATGAAGCAGAAGAAAAGCAGTACAAGAAAGAAGGGACTCTCTCACAGTCTTGGGAGAAAGTTTGCTTTTGACCTGATGGGAGGTGGAATATAATGGATTTAAAAGCAAGGAAAATAACTGATTAAGTAAGGATGAGAAATGCTGAGCAACAGAAGTCAGTGGGAAATCATCCCATCACCATAAAAAATAATCTCTGGACTTAGATATTGCTAATGATCACATCAGGTGACCAGCAAATAAATTCCTTATAAGATTACTGTATATCAATATATCACAGATGGAAAGTGCAACAGATGGGAGGAGACACCTGTGTTGCAGTTCTGCTGCCTCAGTCTGTGACTTTACATGAGTCACTCAGCCCTTGTGCCTCAGTTTCTCCATCTGTAAAACACCAATACCTCTGTCAAGCACTTCTAGAGATTGACAAACAGAGGTAGAAAGTATTGTTTTGACATGGAACAGCAAAGGAGGGCAGTGGCTTGGCCAGAATAATCAAGTGGGAGCCACTGGAGCCATGCTGCTCTGGCCACCACAGGAGCTGTGGCCATAAATCCATCAGCCCTGATTAGGCTGGGTTTACAAGGCTGTAACTGTCACAGCAGCTGCTCCAGGACTGTGACACGAGCCCTGCAGTGTCACACAGGGAGCCTGCACCACCACCAAGCCTCTGCTAAACCTGACTGCAACAGCAAAGAACAGGAGGTGCCCAAACCCAAAGGATAAAAGCTCCTCCACGTGCTCCTATGACCACAGTCTAACGCTGTGTAAGCACCCAGTTATAGGGGAAGGATACACCCAAGAGCCTCTTTGAAGAAAGGGATATATTCACTTGAAATCTGCAGGCACAACACAAAAATAAAGGTGTTTCTCACAGTGACAAGATGAAATTTTCAGTCAGTCAGTGACTACAAAGCTGATTCTCCACTTCTGACTGTGGACCACATGACAGCCTCAAATACGTAAGAGCATTTTATCTGCCAGCTTGCAATGAAGACCACATAGTTAATAGTTTGCAACCTCCTTTCCCCCAGAAGGTCTTCAGAATTGAGTAATAAAATTCCTCACATGATTTCAATGAGAGGGTTCACTTGTCAGGGGCTGTTTGGAGATAGTATCATATGTCAGGGAGGTGCTGCTCAGATCAAGTTTTCCAACCTTGTGTTTTCAAGGCTTGACTGAAAATGAAAAAAAAAAAACCAAAAAAAAACAACCAAAGAAACTTCAAGCGATAAAGTTTGAAACTGGAGAAAAGAAAAATAATCTCTAGATGTTATTTTCAAAATGTCAAAGTTAGCCAATTAACGAGGGGAGGAAGAAAAACTGATTAAAACCCTGACAAACCCTTGAGATCACAGACCGATTGTGAGTTCTGCTGCAGACTCCCTGTAGGAACCTGGGCAAGTTGATCCCTCTACACCTTTGTTTGCCACCTGCGAGACAAAAAATAGCACTTTCTTTTCATATCCTGTCATTCTTGCTTGTATTGTTCCCCAAATTAAAAGCATTTGTCAAAACACTTATCTTTAGCATTAACCCTGGGAATTGCATTCACAGCTACCACACAACCCGCTTGCATGAGTGAGTGTTCAAAATACAAACTCTTAGTACACTTTTCTACCCAGCCATCCTAATTTAATACAAGTCAAAAGGGATATTTAGTCAATACAGGAATATTAGAATGCTAAAATACAGTTTTGTACTCAACTTACAAATAAAACCAGCTTGAGGGTTACAAGTTAAATCAAACCCCCCCCGCTCAAAAAAAACAAAATTCTCTTTATGTCCTAAAAATCCTGCTGTAATCACAATATTGGTCTCACTGCATTGATAACCCACAAGATCATATTATCAGCATAGGTATAATTAAAGTCCAATCCCACAAGGACATGTATGGAGAATCCACTCCCCGCTCTGTTAAAATCAGCATAACATGAAATCAACTTCAGGGACTTTAGAATAAAAGCTGCATGAAGTTATTGACAGGAGGAACAAAGGCATCTATTTTTTTGCAGTAAGATTCTTAAGCTGACAGTATTTTGATTTCAAATTCTAGAACTTTGCTGATGAAAAAGATTTGCTACAGATGCCAATACTGTAGCCTGTCATTCTGTAATGCCCTTAAAAGCTATGCACAGAAATCACTGTGAAGCACAAGCTGCTTTCTTTAGATCAAATTGTGCTGGTTTTTTCCTGAAAATTCATTTGTTTTCTAGCATAAACAACCCAACACCTTCCCAGATCCCTTGGTATAAGGAACAGTACAGCTTCCTCATGATTCAGTTTCATTAATTCTCCCAATTCTCCACCCAAAGACCCAAATTTCACCCCTGCCCCACTGACACACAACACAAAAAGAGCAGTCCCAAAAGTTAATGACAGAACAATTCCCGACAGTCATGCTTAATAGAAATGCATTTTGTTAAAAAGTAAATTATTATAAAAATGGATGTCAGAGCCCCACTCTTTCCCCAAATCCAGATAGCAATGAAAAAACATACAGAACATTCCCATGAACCTACGGATTATCACTATAAACACTCCATAATAATTTAGTTTTCAAAACACTGCACAGCTATCAACTTCTAATATCTTTTTTGTAAGAGACCAGTAAGACCCACACAGAAACTGCCTTAAAAATAAGCTTCCTGCAGCTGACACCAGCTACTGATTCCATGGAATTATCAGAATCACAATGCTAGAGAGAAGCACGTTGTCCAGAAAGGTCAATAAACCCAGGGAGTTGCTTGACACTGCTCAGTGAAACAGTTCTAGAGATAACCAGGCCTCATTCACACAGGATTTTCTCCCAGATTTCCTTACCCCTCCTTAAAAATCCTGCAGTTTCACCTAGGGTAGCATTCCTGTAACCCAGCTGGCAGCCTGCATACCACAATGTCGTCTAGACCTGCTCAGAACAGTGGGATGACACAGGAGTAAAAATGCTGATGCCTGTTCTGGTGCTTGCACTGGTGCTAAGGGAAAGAGGGGAGGAAGAACAGGCAGCACGGAGTGAAACACAAGTTCCTTGTTCCCAACCTCCTGCCCAGGCTCGTCGGGTAATTCTGTCAACCAGACAGAAAAAGTTGTGGCCCTCACAGGGCTAAAGAATAATCTTCACATAAGGGGAAAATATCATTCCCAAACCCCAGTTTTCACATGCAGAAACAAACCCTGCCCTTCCCCAGCCCAGTGCTCCCCAGACATGCAGATAACAAATACATCCCTGCACAGACAACATTCTCCATCCCTTTCTTCCTTCTCCCCTCTCTCCATCTCAGAGACGTTTTCTTAGCAATTTGGAAGAGAAATGGTAAAAAAGGGAGATGCAAAACACAGAAATAAATTAAGTTTGCTCTCTGCTGTTGACGGATTTGGTCTTAGCATGACAGGAGGAAAAAAATGTTAGCAGTGATAAATCCATATATACCTACTCCAAACTACACCCCGCTTCCCAAGGGACACGGCATAATGGTAAATAAGTATAGATGCAGTTCCTACTAATGAGGCAGGGTACAGCAAGGCCAAAGAAAATGCAATCATCTCGGGGAAAAAAACTGCACAGGACTCCTCCTCTCCCATGCACGGAGGAAATCAAATGCCAGCTGCACCATCCCAGGAAGGAAGCAGAGCCTGTACCTGATGAGCCCTGCAGAAATGAGCGAGTCATATCACGGGACCCGAGCAGGCACTTCAGGCTTTGGCCAGCCCACAAATCGTCTGCAGAGCACAATTCCTCGCTCCGGTATTTTACATGGCATCATTCATGCAAATCGTAGGGGTATTTTTCTCCAGTGTTTTCTTTTTTTCTTCCCTCCATCCCCACTAGCCTGAAGCAGGGGGAAGGTATGTAGTGTCTCCCTGGCCGTATCACTTTAACGCTTTCCTCCCTACAAAGTTTAAATCTCCCCAATTTTTGTTCATAAATGTTTTGTACTTAAAAGCCACCGAGTCACACTCCCAGTTTTACTTGAACAAATTGAGACAGACCCGACTCCACAAACATGCTTAAACCTTCATTTCCTCTTCCTTCTTCCTTCCCCACCCCTCAAAAGAGCTTTTTTTTTTTTTTTCTGTCCCTAACACGAAAGAACTGGGGAAAAAACAGCACGTCCAACCAAGGCTTTACCAGACCTATCGCAAAGAACAAAATGCTTCCGAAGAAGTGCTCTGCAAACATACCAAGAGACACTCCACCAACTAGGGAAAAAAAAAATAGGAAAGAATCCATCAGACAAAACTGAGGTCGAAGAACTCGGCGGGGTCTGCCTCGGGTGTGTATTCTGCACCTAAATCCACTCGCCTCTTGTTTTGTTTTGTTTTAACCCCGAAGCTGAAGCAAACACTCCAGCAGAATCCCCCGCCGCTTCCCCCGACCGCTCCTGCGGTCAAACCGTTCTGACCCAAAACCACCCCGGGCACGGGACACAGAAGCATTTACCCCCTGTGCCCCCGTACCCCACCTCTTCCCAAAAAGTACAACACAAACAAGCGTCTGACACCCCACCCAAGCTCTCCTCACACATTTTGGGAATGACTTCCCTCCGGGTCCTCCTCCTCCCCCACCCGGTTCCCGTGTTAAACTCTCCAGCCAACAGACACCTTCTGGTTTCACGCCTTTTGCCCTCCCCGAAACCCTTCCGAAGCCCCGGGAGCTGCCGGAGGTCTCCCAGCCCTGGGAGCTGTGAGGGTTTGGGGCACGCCTGAGCCCCGTTCCCCGGCTCAGCTCCACCGGCCCCAAGCTCCCGAGAAGGAGCCCTCGCACAGCACAGCTCCCCGGCAGAGCCAGGGGGCTCCGTGCCCGGCTCCATCCCCGGGGGTCCCCGGGACAGGGAGCCCACCCCAAAACTCCGCGGAGAACAACCCGCAAACACCCCCAAACGCAGCACCCACCCAGGCTGAGGGGGGCTCCGCGGCCGCCACTCCGTGCCCCACACCCGGCAGATGGGAGGAATCAGAATAAATATACAAATGGCAGGAACGGCGAACCCCAAAGGTGCCCTGCCCTTCCTCCTCCTCTTCCTCCTCCGATCCGGGGGCACCCGCGGAGCCCCCCCGCAAAGCCGAGGCTCCAACTCTGCCGCCTGTGCTGAGGGGCTGCCCCTGCCCACCCCTGCCCGCCCCCGGCTGCCCCCCTCACGCACATCCCGCTCTCCGGCTCGGCGCGACTCCCGGCGGTGCCGGCGGAGGGGGGACCCCTTCCCGCCGCCCTCCCTTCCTCCAGCCCACCCACCCGCCCGCCCCCTCCCCTCGCCACCGCCGCTCCCCCCCCGTATCCCCCCTCGACACTCACCTCTGGGTGCTGCCGGCGCCTCCGCCTCACCATGGACCGGCTGGACTGGGGGGAGTCCCCCCGCCCGCTCCCGCCCCAGATTGAGGGGGGATTAATGGGGGGCGCGGAGGGACGAGAACAATAGGGGGGAGGAAATCCCTCAGCCCCCCCACGCCCCCCGAGGACACAGCCCCCTCCCCGCCCGGCGCTCCTCCTGCCGCTCCCTCCTCCTTGCCCGCTCCCTCTCTTTTTTTTTTGGGATTTTTTTTTTTTTTTTTGGCTCAATCACACCAGACCGACTGTCTTTGTCTGTCTGACAAGCGCCATGTTGATATCAACATCCGAGCCCCCACCTGCTGCAGCTGTGACACCCTGGGACTTGTAGTTCCCCCTCCCCAGGGTGACGGGGAGACCCGCGGCGCCGGGACTACAACTTCCAGCGTGCCGCGGGTGCGCGGCGTGCCAATGGGGCGCCGGGGCTGAGCTCAGTGAGGACTACAACTCCCGGCATGCCTCGGGCGGCCATGACGTTATCTAGGGCGGAGGGGAGGCGGGACTACAACGCCCATGATGCCCTGGGGCGCGGCGGGGCGGGCAGGAAGGGGGGCAGGATTGTCCCGGTAAATAGAACCGGGGGACGCGATGAAGCTGGTGAGTGCCCGGGATAGGGAGCCATGAGGGCGGGGAGGGGGCTCGGCCTTCCCCCGGCAGCGGGGGGGAGCTCCTGGGATCACCTCCGGGCTGCGCAGTCTCAGCTTCGCCGGGCGTGAGGGGAAACTGAGGCGCTGGAGGGGGGCCTGAGGGAGAATGGGAAGAGGTGATCCTGAGGGAATTGGGGGTGAACTGAGGGAAAAGGGGGTGAACTGAGGGAAAAGGGGGTGATACTGGGGCGGGAAAGGGCTAGGGAGGGGCGGGGGTCGGCCCTGAGTGGGGAGGGTAAGGGGAGGGGCCATTGCCCGGGTTTAAGGTGTTGGATGGGATTAAATCTTAGCAGGATTCCGTAGATGTTTCTCAGCCTTCCTAGTCTTAAACACGAGTCTGGCGTGGAGCTTTCCTCCTGCACGTGTGGCTTCTGCTGGACTCTGCTAGGAACGTGGATAATCCCCGTGGTTTGTGATACAGACGTTTTCCATCCGCAGTGTGATAATACAGGGAGATACTAATAAAACAAAATCAGCCTGGAACAGCTTTGCCAAGGGTGCACCTTGCTTCTGACAGGGATTTTGGTTCTGATATTAGAGAAAGTACATGACCCATGATACTGGTCTCATCTCCTGAAGTGTTTAACTTTCCTAGAGACCTTGGATTCAGACGCTGCTTTGTTTTCCGGGAAGAATTTCATTTTCATGTAAAGTGCTGCAGTTCTTGGTCTGGAGGTGAAAACCCAAGCAGTTTTCAACATACCTGAGCATAATATTTGATTTAATTAATCTGAAGTGACAACATTATTCAATTTAAGATTGTCTCTTGGTTTTGAGACTGAGCAGTGTGTTATAACAAAGCTTCATAGAAGTAAATGTGGATTCTGGGCTGTTTTAACCACTCTTCATGGAAGGGTGTACAATTAATTCCGGAGGCAGGTGATCAAGGAGCTTGATCCTGCTTAATCTTACCTGTGTGATAAGGACCTGTGCAGGGATGAATATTACCAGTGGGACAAACACTGCAAAGTCAAGCACTTCTGGGTGTGATTGTAGAGGCTGATAGAATTCAGTGGGGAAAAGCAAACTGGGAAATCTTTAAATAAAGACCCCAGTGGAAATGCAGAGCTCTTTTAATGTTTAGAGTCTTGCATAGGGATGGAGGGAGGGAGGGGGTGGGGAAGGGAAATACAAAGTCTCTGGAGTCTGTATTGGAGCATTTTTAGACCTGCTTTAAAATTCAGGTACTGAGAATTATCAGATGAAGTTCTTCACCTTATGCTTTTCTGGAGATGTGTCTGAATTTGGGGTTGTGAGGAGAGGAGTCAGATGCTTTTCATCCTCTCTTGTCATAGATTTGGGTTGAATTTGGAAGAACAGGGTAGAGGTGAGGGACTAGTGGAATGTTCCCTGTCCATGGCACAGGGGTTGGGACAAGATGAGCTTCAAGGTCCCTCCCAACCCAAACCGTTCTGGGATTCTGACTCCAGGCCTGATTCAGAATCCAGTGAAAATTTCAGACTCCACAAACTCAAATGTGCTTTGACTCAGGCAATCTCAGTGCTCATTTCCCCCCAGATTTTCAGCTGGCATGTGATACTAATACTGGAGGAATGCACTGTAGGATTTGTTGGCTCCACTTGGAATTCCAAGTGAATTGGAATTCAGTTCTTCAATGAATTGCCTTTAACCTGCACAACACTGAATGTTTTGGAGTTGCAAGGTTGGACCACCATCTCTCTCCTCTGTCACAGCCAGGAAAGCTGTGAGCTGGACTGGGCACATTTATTCCTTTTGTGTGTTTTGTTTCTTTTTTTACATGACTTTTGGAGTTAAGAGGTGACACAACTTTTGTGTATTGGCTGCACCAGCCATAAGGGAATAAAGCAAGCAAATCTTGGAATAAAAATCTTGTATTTTAGTCCAGTCAGGAACATGAGTGAAAGCTCTGGATCTGTTTTAAACAGTAACAAATATAAACTGTGTGAAAATGATCACATTTATAATGTGTATAGATAACACATATAGTGCAAACACTCTCATTCCTGCATTCTTAATCTAAAATTCTGAGGGCAGGTCCAGCTATGTCACCTGTGCAAACAGCTGTATAGAAAATAGGAATTTTTTTTTTTTTCTCTATCACTTTGTTTGAATCTAGTAGAAAGAATCCATTGACTCCCAGGAATCCATTTACCATAGTGTGACAGCAACAGAGAGAGATGATTTTAGCTGCTTTTAAAGAAGAAATAAAGGAAGATTTTCCAGTTAGCTTATAGATGTCAGGGTTGTGATACTACTCATGATTATAAAAAAGGCAAGAAAATGTTTTGCTGATAAAAGTGGTGATATTTCATTGCCTTTTTTTAATTACCAATAGTTTAAAAGCTACAAAAATAGAATTTATTTTTCCCTTCATTTCTTTCTATTTACTTCAATTTATAGCTTCATTTGTCAAAGTTCTGGTCTGGTGAGAACTTAATTTCATATGAGTGTGTTACATTTGTGAATAAACCAAGTGAATTCATCACTCCTTCACCAGCTTGGCTTTACTTATTTTTTTAAACTTTACTAAAAGAAAGGCAAAATGTGATGTAACTCCTTAATAATTAAGGCTTTGTGAATTTAAAACAAAACTCTCTGTGATATTTTAAATTTAATATTTGGGGCTTAGTCGGTTTTACTATTTAAATATAGTTTAAAGCAGGTTTTTGAGGAATGTGTATAAACAGACTCCTTGAGGGCTATTAATCCAGACACTTGCAGTCCTGTGTTAACATTATTGTGAGCAGAGGTAGAAAATGAAATTAATAATCTCCCTTTTTTCCACTTGGTAGAGGGATGTATAGAAACAAGCTTAAGGGATAAAGACTGAGTCTGTTTTTAGTGCAGTGCACGGCCAAACAAGTGGGTTTTTTTTTTTCATCTTCATTGACAAAAACTTGAATTTCCAAGCTCCAGTTTGATCACCAGATGCCCAGACTTGGAAAACTGGAGGTACAAAATCCCTCCTGCAGAGCTGGCCACGCTCTGCTCAGACATTTGTCTCTAATCCCGGGTTTTAAAGCCGACCTTTCTGTTCTGTTCTCCCTCAAAGCTCCCGTGCCTCGTTAAATGTTTGTCACTCCAGACACGAGGTGGCTGCATCTCAATGATGCTCAAGTGCCCCCTACATCACCTGCTCACCGGCTCATTAGGCTTGCAAAGCCTTTGGGATTTGGATACACAAGCCCTTCCATTCAGCTGGGGTTGCCCAGTCCCTCCTGCTTCCTGTTTGTGTTTAGTAAGACAAAAAGCAGGTGAGGACTTGCCCCAGAGCTGCTGTACCTGTGCAGGGGTTGTAGGGGCAAGTTTCTTACCAAAATAAAAACTTGTGTTCCTGCAGGGCTTTTCTGCCTCCTGTCCACCTTGAGTTATCTTCAAATTTTCTAGCCAAGTTTTGCCAGGAGGGCTGAGTTTGGAAGAAGCTGTTTCCCTGGGTTTGGGGGAAATAGGTGATTGCAAGGGAAAAAAAGAGATTCTGCATGTGTCCTAAATTAGAGAGAAGAGCTTTGCCATCCATTCAACCCTCCACCTTGCATCATTTTCAAATTTTCTAGCCAAAGTTTGCCAGGAGGGCTGAGTTTGGAAGAAGCTGATTTCCTTGGTTTGGGGGAAAAGAAATGATTGCAGGAAAAAAAGAGATTCTGAATGTATCTTAAATCAGAAAGAAAAGCTTTGCCATCCACTCAACCCTTGGGATCAGAAAAATGTCTGCCCCTTAATACCCTGACATAGGGAAATATCAGTGAACACACACAGCTGTGGGACACAGATTCATGGGAAAACATGTTTTATTTTGGTGTGTAAGGGACTGTTTTTTAAAAAAGGGGGGAAAGGCAGGTTGTGAACTCCATTCACAGAATCACTGGGATTGGAAGATACCTTCATGATTGAGTCCAACCTGTGGCTGACCCCACCTTGTCACTGAGTGCCACATCCAGACATTCCTTGGACACCTCCAGGGATGGGGACTCCAAACCTCCCTGGGCAGTCCCTCCCAATGTCTGAGCACCCTTTCCATGAAGAAATTCCTCCTGATGTCCTCCCCTGGCACAGCTTGAAGCTGTTTCCTCTCCTGTCCCTGTTTCCTGGGAGCAGAGCCCGACCCCCCTGGCTGTCCCCTCCTGTCAGGGAGTTGTGCAGAGCCACAAGGTCCCCCCTGAGCCTCCTTTTCTCCAGGCTGAGCCCCTTTCCAGCTCCCTCAGCCTCTCCTGGGGCTCCAGCCCCTTCCCCAGCTCTGTTCCCTTCCCTGGACACGCTCCAGCCCCTCAATGTCCTTGCAGTGAGGGGCCCAGAGCTGGACACAGGATTCACCAGTGCCCAGCACATAGGAAAGGGCCATGTTCTGAAAGATCCTCAGTAACTCCTCTTCATTCTTCTTCCAGTATTGCCTGTCAGGACATCCAACCTTGCCATGCAACGTGCTCAAGTTCAAATCCACCACCATCATGCTGGACTGTGGGCTGGATATGACATCCACCCTGAGTTTCCTCCCACTGCCTCTGGTCCAGAGGTGAGTTCTGTGGCCTGTCAGCACTTAGTCTGCATCTTCTTGGGTTGCAGTTGGAGTGCTGTGCCTGAAATGGTGTATTGGAAGGAGGGGAGGGGATGGGTACAAATGAACAGCATCATCTGATATCATAAATAGACTTTGTTCACTTAAAAATTCTCTTTATCAAAATAACGTCCTTTGGCTCAGTAGACGGAAGACATTTTATGGATTTATTGATTGGTTTTTCTAGATAATTTATTCTAAGCTTCAGTAAAGTATTGCTGCAACTGCTCAGCACAAGTGAGGTCACATATCTGTCATCTTTCTGGCTTCCTCACGCAAGATGAGATAAATGGGTAACTGAGATGGAGTGCGTGGAGCCCAGCAAGTCCTGTCTCACCACCATCTTCTCAGGCTGCTCTTCAGAGCACAGACTAATGCAAAGCAAAATAGCACTTAGCAGCCCTTGTTAGTTGCCTGCATGGTATAATTGTTCCCTTTTAAAAGTTAAATAAATAAAAGGGCAGTGCAGCTGAGCACGGGATTGGAGCAGCAGAGAAACAAAAATAGAGTCTAGAACAGAATCCTGAGATCTCCTTTCTATGCCCTGCTACAAAGTTGTGTTTCCCCAGGTTTTTAGACTAATTTGGATATTTAGTCAGGGTGACATGTTTTGTGTAAATGGAATAAATGACAAAAATTAGCAGTTGGAAAGGTGGGAATGAGTCACTCTCAGTGATGGGAAGCAGTAGGAGTTTTCTCAAAAGCTGTTTAGTAACTTTGATCTGCAAGGAAACAAGTGAGGAACATTCTGGGTTCAGGGAAGGCTTGATTGAGAGGGGGAAAATAAGAGTGGAAAAGGGAGTTTCCTAAGTGACCTAGTGAGGTTCAAGCAGTTTGTCCAGCACTTCCTATGATTTGTTATTTTTTGGAAAGTAAAGGAAAGAAGTAGACAATGTGTGCATTGTTCTGCAAGAACATGGAGTTCAGGATCTGCTGTAGAAAGGCAACAGATGCCCTCAGAGGGATCAGTGTGAAAGTCAATTTTTGTCCCATTCCATAATGCAGCTGCTGACTGCAACAACTGGTGCACTAATGGATTTTGAACAGATCCAGCAAGTTTTGGAAATCCAGGTACAGACAGAATTGCCTTGCATTTGCCTTCTCCCACCTCCCCTACCCCCAAAAAAAAATAATTGAGAGAGGAACAAGTAGCAAAATGAGGTGATTGAACAAAGGCTTAAGAGGTTCTTTAGAGCAGCAGGAATCAGCCTTCCCCTGGGATGTGGCAGCTTTGTCTGCTGATAGCAGACCCTGGGAATGAACAGCCAAATTGCAGGTCACAACCTGGAATTCCCCAAGCACCTCCAGAATGTTGGCACTAGAATGACTCAAACTCAATAAGAGAGGATGTCAGATTTGACCCCTGATGGCCCAGAGGAATCGGAGCAAACACTTGGATTTAAATCCAATCAATCTTGTCGTGAGGTGACTGAACACCCCTTAGAGCAAGGATTGGCCTGAGCACATGGACTTGGGCAAGTAATTGATCCCCTCTGCAAACCAGGTGTGCTGCAGAGAGTTGTGGAAATAAGTCAGAAATGTGAGGAGGAATGTGGCTGCCACTGCAGAGTCCTTATCTCTGTAGTGCTCACAGTTGTACCATTAGAGATTAGGAGTCCATTACCACGATGTCCAAACACCTCTGAAATTCAAATGTGTGTTATCAACATAACATGGGGTGACAGAGAGCTGACATTGTCATCAGATGCCAGGTAAGGTGACAGGAAGGACTGCCTGCCTGAGGAATTTGAGCACAGGTGTGTTAGATCTGGAGTTCTCACCAGCTGTGTCCTTTCAGAACCAGATGTGCTTATTGGAGATGGGCATGAGTGAGACCTTAACCCCAGAGGAGCCATGCTTCTCTCTGTTGTCTTTAACCAGAGATTCCAGCAGGATCCATGAACCCCTTGGATTCTGCACATCTCAGTATGTGATCTGCAAAGCTGCCCAAATGTGTGATATTACAGAGGATCTTTGCTACACATCTCAATCCTGTGTCATACCTGGAATGGGACCCTCCTTGAACAAATATTTTTGAGAGCTTGTGCTTTAATCTATAAGAGAGGAAAGTGCTGCAGTGTTTGTGGCATGAAAGGGACTGGGCATTTTTTAGAGTTTTTGCTCTTCACAGAAATGCCAGTGCAAAGGTATTTAGATTTCCCCTTGCCCTGGAAATGGCATTCCCTGTTCTCACCAGCCCATGGAGCATGTGCAGAGCACCTGCAGCTGCCCAACTCTTTATGCTGCTGTACTTTAAAGGAGGTTTGTCAAATGGAGTTTTCTCCCCTGTACCAAAGTCAAATGCAAAACGGTGAAATGAACATGTGGGAAGCTCTTAACCTTTCCTGTCTAGCCATGACACTCTTGCTCACATTATTTATGGGACAGTTCCAGCTATTTTGGATTAATCAATCACTCTATTACAATGTCACAACTATGTCAGGAGGAGCTGTGTTGCTTCTTGGCTTCAAGGTAAAGAGTCCTCTCTGTCCTATGTGGCTTGTTCTGCTTTCAGCCATCACAAGACACACCTGCTCATTTTGCCTCCCCTGACTCTTCACTCCTCAGTGAATGCCAGTACAAGTTTAGTGCTCTTTCATCATGAATAAAGCAAAACTCTTGCTAGGTTAAATTATGGGGAGTAGGACGAGTAAAGTTTCTTCTGCTCTGCCTCACTGAAACCACAGTGGATGCAGGGATTTGCAAGGCACAAGCCACTGACCTGACCTTGTGCTGGTGTTGGCCCTTCCAGCCAAGGTTCCTCTCCTTCTGTATCTGTCAGAGCTGTTGGATATCAGAGTGGTTTGTTCTTGCTTTTTCCATAACTCTTTTAGACTCACTGCACCAATTCTGCTCAGCCCCCTCAGTCTCCAAATTACTGCTCCTAAATTGTGCTTTTGAACAGGCCACTGAGGAGCACATTTAGCCACTTCATCTTTTCTATCATCAGACTTCTTCAGCCTTGCTCTTTATCCTCAGAAGGGAATTGCTCTTTTCTGGCACAGCTTCTCCATGACAGATCCTTCTGCTCTCACCTCTTACCTTCTGTCTTCACTCCTTGACTCTTGGATTTCCCCTTTTCCTTCCTTGTGACTTAGTGGAGTGTCAGAATTTGTTCTTTTATCCTGCTGTTAGTCTGAGCACAGCATTCCTCTGAGCCCTTGAATCACTTCCTATTTTCAAGATGTTCAATTTGAAGGCCCTTATAGGATATAACCACGCTTGTCTGTAGAGCTTAGTGCTCAGCACTTGCAGAATGCATTGCAAGCAGGTTCTGTGTCCAAATCTGAAGTTGTTGCAGGGTTTGGTTTCAGGTGGGTTCAATTCTCTTGTTTACTCAATGTTTGGGTTTTTTTATTTGTGTAAATAAACATCAGTCTGGGCAGAGACTGGGTTTAGAGCTAAGTTGTAGGCTCACACAAAAATCAGGTGTCACTGTGAAATATAAGTCTCTCAGTTACAGTATCAAGAAAGGCTGCAGCCATTGTTGCTGTAAGCTCAGAATTACAATGTCTATCTTTAAATTCCTTTATTAGGATTTGAAGCAGTGAAAAAAGGGGCTCTGCTGTTGCTTAGAACCTGCAGTTCCCAGCAAAGCCTCCATGCCCCTGTGTCCTGTACAGCTGTTGGTGTGGGTCTTTGGGGTGACACTAAGGTACAAACCCATGGTTTATGTGGATATAAAACCCCAACCTGTGTCTATAAATGACTTAGTCCAGAGCATCAGTCTTTCCCTGCCACTGCTGATGGGAATATTTGTCTCTTGTCCTCTGCCCCACAGTTTTAAGTGCTTTTGTGTTGTTTCGAGCACAGAGTTTGTTGCTGCCCTAACTTCTGTTTATTCATCCAGTTTCACCACAGGGAGCTCAGCAGCACTGAGCCTTTTTAAAATCTTCACCATAAATGACTAAAAACTCCCTGCATGCCTCATCCTCTTATTTCTTTTTACTTCCAAGTGTCATCATCATGATTTGTAAAAGTCATTTTGGTGAACACTTAACCACAGTGAAACTGTCTGTCTGTTTTATTGGGACTGTTACTTCCCTGAGACAGAAATGGTGTTCTCTGCCTGTATGACACCAAGTAGGAGCTCTGTGCTTAGCCACTGATAATAATTCAGTTCATATTGCAGTAATTTCTCTTCTTTCTTTCCACAGCCCCAGGCTGTCCAAACTTCCTGGTTGGGTTTTGAAAGATGGAAGCACATTTCTGGACAAGGTACTGGAGCAATGGTTGGAATTTTCTCTGCAAAAATCCACCTGACAGGTTGGGAGCTGGTGCTGCAGGAGCTGACTCATCCCAAAGGTTTCTCTGTGTACCTTTACCAGCCAGGATGTCCTTGCAGAGCAGAACACTTTGAAACAAAATGCTAATAGCAACTCTCAGGCTTCAGAGGTAGCCTAGATTATAAAAAAACCCGCTTAAAATGCACAAGTTGTCAGTGTGAATATTTTTGTATTTCATGGAGCTCCATAAATAATAGTGCTTCTCCTTCTTAGTGTGTCTTTTATTCCACAGCCTCACTTTTCTGACTCTGAGGCTTCAGAGCATGCCTATAAATGAGGTTGGCTTCCTTTTTCAGGCAGAACTATGAGAAAGGCAATGGTTTGCCTATGGGAGGTCTCTCAGAGAGGAAAAGCATGGCTTTGGCCTCTGAAATCAATGTGTTCTGCTGCTGGACGTAGCAGGGAGGATATTATCTCCAGCCTCCTGATTCTAAGACACACAACTTCCTCAGTGACATGAGAGACACAGAATTGCTGTTTTTTTCCCTCTTTTCATTCCATCAGTTTTGGAAGCAGAATTTATCTGAGGCTTCAACCAAAACTTGGCACTGCAGCGGCCAGCTTGATCTGCCATAGGGGAACAATGAACACAAAAATATGTCAGATGTTAGTAAAATAGGCAGATACATTTCAAATGTGGGCAGCAATAGGTACCAGTGGAGAAAATGCTTAATACACTCTTCTCTGGCTATTGGAACATTAAAGGAACCAGTGATAATAGTTGCTTTTGTAGGGGACTTTGAGGTGGACAAAATGATTTTTACAGATAAGGGAGCTGGAGATCATAGATTAAAGACCTGATTTTTCTTCTCATTGGAGACAAAAGAAACTGTGCAGGCAGCATTTCTGTTGGTAAAATAGTAACAGCTCTATTCAGAACACTTGCTAACTGGCAGTTGCATGGCTGCAGAGGCTCAGGGGCAGAAATGGAGTTGCTCAGTTTGAATTCCCTGGAATTTATGTCTCCTGAACCCCACTTTTGTGTCAGAGCTTTGGGCTCCAAAGAATGGACAGACTGTCACTGTGGTTTTATTTAGAATATATTTAAATTTCTGGGCTGCTGCTGTTGCAGTGTGTGCTTGGGAGAAACCTCCAAATTCACTCAGTGGCAATGGAGATTGTGTTAAAAATTCAAAGGCAGCATCTCTTGACTTCACCTTGACCACTCTAAGTGCTTGGAATGGTAAATTCTTTGACCCATGCTGGAAAAAGGCAAGGGAAGGAGTCAAAGGGGGCTGTTTTATCATGTGGGGTGGACATCCCTGTTACAGCACTCAGTTATAAAACTTCAGTCCTGGAGAGGCATTGAAATGTGCTGTGATCTACTTTTAATCATTTTGAACTCCCTTGAGATGAGGTTAGGAGACTTCTGCCACTAGATGTAATTGCTCATTCGTTATTAGTTGGCAGGTGCACTGTAATTATTAAGAATTGCATTCAATCTTTAATTCTGTCAGTCTGAAGCTGGCTGAGACCACTTGCTTTGGGACAGGAGAGAAGGCAGGTGGGTGGTAGAAATAGAGTTGGGAATATTTTTGTTCCACCCTGCAGAACGTGACTTTTCATGTGACAAAAGTTTTTGATGTCAGCCTTGAAAAAGAAGAAGAAAACAGGGGAGAGAGTTTAGCAAAAAGTACCATGTGGAGATTAGATCCCCAAAAGTTGTTTCATCAAATACTCTGAGACAGGGGCTATAAATTGTATTTAGGTTCTAATAAGACAAAGGAGGCTGGATGTTATTTGGAACTAAAAGTAAATTCAAAACTTGCTTCCTGGTGGTTTCCAGGCTCTTTCTTTACCTACCAGACTGCTCCCTCTGTCCTTCCTAAGGAGGAGCTGATCCCTTCAGGTACCCAGCAGCCTCATCTGGCATGAAAACAGTTTCAGCAGATCTGCCTGCACCAAATTGTGTCTAGAGGGGGGATAAATGTCCTGTAGTAACAGGCTGGAAATTACCTATGGTAAAGAAAATGTCTGGAAAATGCAAAATGTGCTGCCTTGGAGTAACACTGTGTTGTATTTTTGTGTCTCCTCTGTTGGTGTGGTTTCTTACAGGAGCTGAAGGAGTGCTCTGGCCATGTGTTTGTAGACTCTGTGCCTGAGTTCTGCTTACCAGAGGTGAGTTTGTTCAAAGCCTCACTGAAAAATCTGACTCCATTCAATCACATGGGAGAAACTTGGTTAAAAAATTATTATTATCATTATTATTACTACTGTTATTAGGTTCCTACTAATTTATTAGTACTCAGTAAATAATACTGCTAAAACTCAGTGTTGTTAAGGTGCCTCCAGGCTCTAGACACTGGAAAAAGGATGGAAACAACCCTTTTCAACTGTGATTTTAGGAGACATGGAAGGTCTCCTTGAGCCAATATCTGACACAAGAAGAAAACTGAGCTGTCCCTTGTTGTGGGTTTGTCAAAGACAACCTGAGTGAGCTGGGCTGGCTGACAGGATCCATGTGCTGATCTAGATGAGGACAGGATGTGAAGGCAAGGAAAGCTGCTTGTCTCTAACCTCAGATGCAGGACATGCCAGTGGAGCTCCCTGGGGAGCCAGCTGTGGTTAAGCCAGGTTGGATTCTGCTGGGCTGCACTTCTGCCAGCAGCACTTTGAGTTAAAAACTTTTACAGCCTCTTTGAGGGAAGAACTGGGCCTTCATATCCACGGGCATGGCTGCAAGTGGCTGCTCAAGCTGGTTTTTACTGGAATTTCTGGGTTTAGAAAAAGCAAGCAAGACTGTTGAAGATGTTTGGTTTACTTGGAGTCACCTGATGGATCAGTGCTGTAGGAGAAATGAAGATGTGGAAAGCTGAGCAGGGATGAATGATGGAGAGCAACATGGGAATAATATTCCTTTCCTCAGTGTGTTCAGAGTGTGATAACATCAGTTTTTTTCATTTCATGGTGGGATGTTTTCTCTGTCTTTCAAAGACAGACACAGTTGCTTTTGGGCAGCAATTTTTTTCTTTTTCCTTTCGGCCTGACCTTGCAGACTGGAAGCACAAAACACTCCTGGAAGGTTGCTGTCAGCTTGCTGAGGTTCTGCAATATTGTTCCCATGTGTGGATCCCATGGAACTCACCTCTGACATCACTCTTGTCATCTTGATTCTTCCAAACAAGTTGGCAGCTCTGGTACTGCTTTTGGCAAGTGGCTCCAACAGATTATAACCATTCCAACCCAGCTGGAATTGTCATAATCCAACCACATCAAAAAAGACCAGCTCAAAACCATAACAATTCTGGGTTCTTGGGAGCCTTTTTGGTTACTGTCCTGTGAAACTGAGGGACATGGGAAGCATCTGTGTGTGTTGAAAGTGCCATTATGGCCCACATCTTGGGGAGGACAGGGTTTATGTGCTGGATTCTCTTTGGAATGATTATCTGCTGGGGTTTAGGGTGCTTCAGCCAGACTTCCTTGTTACTTTGGGCTGGAAAACACCCACATGTGTAGCTCTAGGTATGACAGACAGGGAGTCACTGCTTCATTTTACTCCAGTTATCACTGCACAGAGCTGCTTCCCAGCAGCCCATCCTACAGCCAGAAGGTGGCAAGCAACTGCACATCACCATTTCAAGGACTTTAAAAATGGCCTCTCAGATGATTCCTGAAATTCCCAGCACATGCCACATCTCTTCCATGAACACTGGGAAGAGATCTGCTGTGATACCCAGCTCACACCTTGAGCTCACCTGTCTGCAGGAGGCTCAGGAGTCATGGCCAGCTGCAAACACAGAGTGGAAATGTTGCTGCCGTTTGGCAGCACAGGGTAAGAGGGAGCTTGTGTGAAAGAAGCTTTTACTTTGTCTCCTTCCATGCCACTTCTTTTGAAGAAACTTGTCTGCCGAAGCAATCAGCCGAGTATCGATTCCAGAACAACATTGCCAAAGCAAGCCAAGATTTGGATCTAATCCAGCAGCCACAAGGTGATAAGAGGCTGTCTCTGCAGCAGAGTACTCACACATGTCAGAGTGCAGGGTGCAGCCCTCTCTTTGCTTGGCAACCTTCTGCTCTTTCACTTCACATGCAAGAAACATTTTTAAGCCTCTTCAGCTCAAAGGCACTTTAGTGAGATCGCTGCAAGCCCCAGGGAAGATTTCACTTTGTTTTGGTTTTGACACCCTTTTCATCCATCCTATGAGTAAATGCTTCTAGGGTGCTGAGATGTGGTATGCTTAAGGTTGGAAAGTGCTGGTGTGTATCCTCCTCATGGCTCTCCTGGGCTGGGATTCAGCTCAGGGCTGGAGCCCCTCTGCTCTGGATCTCTCTGCTCTGGAGCCAGGCTGGGAGAGCTGGGGGTGCTCACCTGGAGAAGAGAAGGATCCAGGGAGAGCTAAAGGGGCTCCAGGAGAGCTGGAGAGAATTTTGGACAAGGGATGTGCAGTGACAGGGAATGGCTTCCACTGCCAGAGGGCAGGGATGGATGGGATTTGGGGAGGAATTGTTCCCTGGGAGAGTGGGGAGGTCCTGGATCCCTGGAAGTGTCCAAGGCCAGGTTGGACAGGGCTTGGAGCAACCTGGGACAGTGGAAGATGTCCCTGTGTGGAAGAAGTTGATCTTTAAGGGCCTTCCCACCCAAACCAGTCCAGAATTTGATCCTGTACAGTCTGGACACAGCTGAAAACCAAAGCATGGACAATCCAAGCTTTGGCAGGAGCAGATCCTTTGATGCCTTGCAGGGAGAGTGTTCCTGCCTGGAAGCCCAGGAAGAAAAGTTGCCCTGTCATGGAGCCGAGGATGTCGTTTCACCTCCTGTTCTCAGCTCAGAGATCATTGCTCCAACATCAGCTGTGGTCATGGACTGAAACCATGAGCTCTTAGGAGGAGTTAAGCAGCTTGTCACCAGAGCAGTGTGTCAGCCCTCTGCAAAGCAGAGTGACCTACTTTCTTGCCTTTTTTATTCAAATTGCTGGACCAAGCCTTGTAATCAGATAATATGTGCTTGATGAGTGTTGAATTCCATTAGATGCTCTATAATAACTGAGTAAGAGGTCAGTAATCTTGTAAATTTCTGACTTGACACCATTTGTGTTACAGCATTACCAGTAAATATTTCTAATTAAAATTCTTTTAACAATGTGTGAAATCTTCTTTCACTCTCAGAACTCTTGTCTAAACTGTCACATCAAAATGAATTGGGCCCACCCATCCATTTTGTTGTATCCTGTCAATGGGCTTCATCTCCTGCTGTAGAAAATGTGAATGATAAACATGCCAGGCATTTGCTTTGGGAAAATATTAGGATTATTTTTAAGCATATGAATAAATACAGTCTTTCTTCATCTCTTTCTTGGGGTGCAGTGCTGCATAAAAAAAGTATGAGACACTCCAAATCATTGCTGCAGAAGTTTTGGTGTCTCTTCTTCCCTAAGAAGGTGCCCACATCAATTCTTTGATAAAAGTAAAATAATCATGGATCTCATAAAAGCAGCCATTTCATCACCTGAAAAACAGAAAAACCCAGGACATGGTTTCCTTTCCAGGTTGGAGAATGGAATCATTTTAGGGGGCTTTAAAAATAAATCTTGTTAATTTAAAGGCAACATTAATCTTTGCAACTGCTGAGACAAGCTTTTATAAAGCAGTTACATTCCTGCAATAAAGTTTTTAAAAAACCAAGAAGTTGTTTTTCTGCCATTTATTAAACTGCATGAAAGGGTTACAGGTTGCTTATCTCTTTGCTCTGTTTTCAGACTGAACTGCTTGACCTCTCCACAGTGGATGTAATCTTGATCTCCAACTATCACTGCATGATGGCACTGCCCTACATCACAGAGTACACAGGATTCACTGGAACAGTTTATGCCACCGAGCCCACTGTTCAAATTGGCAGGTAAAAAGCCCCTTCAGATTCTCTACTCCTCTTTCATCACTGCTGAGGAGAAGGTGTAAAGGACAATGTGGGGAGAGGAGTGGTGTCTAATGTTCTGAAGAGGCTTTCAGGCAGAGCTGAATGCCAGCCAAGTCCTTAGTGCTGCAAATGTGTTAACTCCATGTTTCCCAACCCCTGGAGCCATCAACATTTCCAGCAGGTGCTTTGTGTTGAGTCCAGGCCATAGATGTGGCACAGTGGAATTTGAGTGGGCTGAGACACCTCAGGAATTGCCATATAGGCAACTTCAGACCTTCAAAAACCATGGATCAAAGAGCTCTCCTGCTCTTCTCTGTTCCCCTTAATCAAAAGGAGTCTTCCCAGTCAGAAAACTGGACTTGTTCCCCACAGAAGCTGTGGCTGCCCCATCGCTGGAAGTGTTCAAGGCCAGGTTGGACAGGGTTTGGAGCACCTGGGATAGTGGGAGGTGCCCATGGCAGGTGTTGGGACTAAATGATCCTCAAGATCCCTTCCAACCCAAGCTATTCCAGGATTTTATAATTCCATATAATCACACTTCACTCCATGGAAAGGAATTCAAGCTCACTTCATCTCAAATGACAGCTGAGCTATGTGAGCTCTGAGCTCCAGAGAGAAGCTCTAAGAAAAATGGCAGAAATAGGAGATTGAGGTAGAAAAAGACATGACAGTGCAGTCAAAACCAGAATAGTCACCAAACTTGCCAGTCTCTTTTTACAGAATTGTCTTGTTGATTGCATGGGTCAACAACAAATGCTGCAAGTTTGGTGAGGCCTAACTGGAACTGAGCTCTGTTCTTCTCTCCTGCAGAGCTGCCACATTCAGTAATTAGGAGCCAGATTAGGCTCTCCTATCTGGACTACTCTGTTAGCACTTTGGGGCAGGAATCTTTGTCCACTGAAGGTCCTGTGCAAACTTCCCATGCCAGAGTAATTCCCCCATTGTGTGAAAACAAACAGAAACTGAGGGCCCTTGTAGGTGAAAGGAATTGTGTAAATATGAACAAGTAGTAGACTTCAGGGTTTGCTGGTCCAGAGCTGGAGATAACAAGCAGTCTTGTGGGAGAATGCACTGGTGTGGTTCTCCCCATCCCAAGTCATTCCAGATGCTGTCCTTCTGCTCCAAACTTCAAGGCAAGCCTGCACACAATCACAAATTCTGTTTAGTTTTGGGCAGGGAAATCTGCAGTGACAATTTTTAATGCTTGACACATTTTCCTGTCTCAAATAGTCGTTGGCAGATGAGGAGAGTTCACTCTGACAGCATGCTTGGTTTCCCTAAGTGATAAACAGGCATCAGCTGAGGAGTTTTTGTTGTGTTTTGTCTCATTACATATCACAAGCAGTCAGTAATGAAGAAATTATCTTGCACTTTCCAAATAGCCCATAACCCAGTGGGCCAGATCCTCCTCTGTTGCAAGCAGATGGAATTGGAAACACTTTGTGGAGAAACAGGGGCAGTGCTGGAAAAGGCCTCAGTGGGAAGAGCCCCTGCAGTGTTAAAATTTCTATGGCATTTTGGAAAGATTTGGGCCAAAGTTCTCTCCTGTGTGAGAGGAGGCAATGCTAATTTGGGTTTGATTTGTGTTTTCAGGCTCCTCATGGAAGAGCTGGTGAATTCCATTGAACGCGTGCCAAAGGCTCAGTCTGCCTCCATGTGGAAGAACAAGGAGGTGCAAAGGTAAGGGAGAAGTCCCAGGAAAGGTTTGGGAGTCTCTGTGAGCATGGCTCAGCTCCCACATTTGAGATTTGCTGCTGTGACTCCTTGGGTCGATAATTTCTTTAATCATTTTTGCACATCGTTGGTTTTGCAGCCTCACTAATTTGTTTCTTGGAGGAAGACTTGGTAGCACCAAAACCTCCCCTGATCTCCCCTCACACAGTTCAGCTCCATGATGGTAGCTAAAACCAGCAGATTTTGGTATTAACATCATAAAAAGTTGTTGAAATGAGCAGGCTATTTAAAATTAATGCTACTGCATTGGAATAATTTATATTTAAATGGTATTTACATTCTCGTTTGCTGACATACTAAGAAAGTCAAGACACAGCTGTTGGATGTCATTGGTGTTACATTTCTTCCCATCTTCTTTTACACCTGAACAACAGAGGTGGGCTTTTTGGCTTTCCAAAGTTTAAAAACAAAATAAAATCTGAATAAAAAAAGGTTATTTGGAAGCACCATGTCCTGTTATTCCAGCTATACATGAAAACAAGATGCTCAGAGTTTTGAAAGCCTATGGAATCTAAAAATTATCCATACAGTTTAATAATTGCAGCTGATGCTTTCCTTGGGAATAAAAACAATTTTAGGTGCACAAGATGTTCCTTGGAGGAGACAGTTTTGTTTTTAGCACATTTTAAAGATAGGGTTGGTTGATTAAAAAGTTATTTTTAAAAGCTGCTTTGTGCATTTTTAATTGATCTCCCATTTTATACTCCTAATTCTTAAGATGGCTTGATTTAGAAGCTTCCTAAAAGTGAATTATTTCTTACATTAGAAGAGTAGTCTTAATATTTTCCAGTATCACAGAGCAAAAATTAAAAATCCAAATTAGCATGGTTTTAGCTGTATATTGTGTTCCCCTGCTGAATTTAGGAGCAGTCTACACTGTAACTCTTATTTTTCTGAAAAAGATAAGGAGATGTCAACTCAAATGCAGGATTAGTGGGGTTTTTTTTTTAATTTTGGGGTCCACTGGCCTGCCCAGAGCCACTGCTGAAGCTCCCAGTGTGTGGAGAGAGAGGACTGGAGCCATTATTCCTGTCACACCAGGCATGTTTTGTATGCATGGCTCAAAGGAGAATCATATATCTTGCAGCTCATATAATGTCACTTTCCTGGTGGTCGTATTTTAGGAAAAGTGCTGCCTAGCACTTTGCATGCTGCTGATTATTCCAGAGGAGAACACAGACAGGGAATCTTTGTTCTGATTCTGCTGCTGTAGAAGACTGGAGTGGTATTTAAAATACATGTTCCTCTCTCCTATTGTTGGGGATGTCCCCCAAAATTCATAGATCCATCCTGTAGCTGTTTTAAAGGGGTGTAAAGCAGGGAAGTGGGAGCTACTAAAAAGCTGTTTAATAGCATAAATTTGTGTATAATAAACTCTGCTGGTGTGAACCAGTGTTGTCTTTGAGCTGGAACAAGGGGACAAATGTGAACTCCATCTCTGCCCCACCTGTGCACTGAGTTTCCCCCTTCACCTCCCTGTGCATCTGCAGAACAGAGCTCCCACCCAGCACAGAGGGCACACGGGGACTGTAATGAATGTTTGCAGCGTGTTTTGAGATGCCTGGTGACAAGTGTCACGCAGGCGTGAATGGAGCTGATTATTAGAGCAAAACATCCCTGATCCCCAAATTAGCACCTGGCTGATGGCACATGCAGGCTTGGACTGACATCCGTTACTTAAGAAAATGTGATCTTGATGAATTGGGGTTTTTTTCTTACTTGGCTGTTGCTAGAACAGAATACTTATTACTTCTGAGTCTAACTTTAATTTTTCAGGCTGATCAATCCCCATTACTGCTTTGCAGTTCAGCTAGTTCTACTCCAAACAGTTAGTATAAAACACAAAGTATTATCATCTTCATTAGATAAAGCACTGGAGCATTTGAAATGCAAATACTGTATAAAATATAATAAGTTCATTATAGTGGTTTACATTTTTCCATTATCAGATCCAGTCTGAACTAATTGCTCAGCCAGTTTTATTGGGTTTTATTTCAAGTGAGCAGTCTCATGGAAGTTCAGTAGATGTCAGCCAGGATATCTTTCACACTGATTGGGATTCAGGGGCTAAAGAGGAAGTTTGCCTTATAAAAGGCACTTTGTTGATTTCTCTTTTGATGGTTTCCTATATCATTTGAAGTGTTTGAAACAGGCTGTGTCCTGAGGCTGAGCAAGGCATGAGAGAGGCCATGGCCTGATGTAGTTTGGTGCTGCCATCCTCCTCTCCCTTCCAACAGTTCTGGGATTTTATGTCATACATTAAATGTCACCCTTTGCATTGACCAGTAAGGGCTCTCTGCAGGTCCCAGGGAAGAATACAAATCCCTGAGTTTTTTAAGTGTGAATTTTGTGTCTTCAGCCATGTGGATTCATGGTACCTCCCTGTTTGTGGTTGTCCCAGCAGCTGCCCTCCTATGTCTGGTTGTTTTGAGATGATCCTTCACAGGATGTTACCATGGTGGCAGTACCACAAAATATCCTTTGATAACTCTGTAGGCAATTCAGAAGTGACATTCCAGACTGAATGCTGACAGGGGCACATCTGAGGGACCAGCACCTCATTGTCACTCAGCTTCATGAAACCACTGGAGTCTGGTGCCACTGGTCTCTGCCAGGGATCAGAGTATTTTCAGTGTAGCCACAGTCAAGGCTAAGAGAAACTTCCTTCAGTCACCAAGGACAATTCCCCACTTTCTCCATTACCTGGAGAAACATTTTCCTCTTCCCAGAAGAGAAGCTCCTGAAAGCATCCAACACTAAATGCTTCTTATGGTAGGTTAAAGGCTTTTACAGGCAATTTGCTTCAGTGCAGTGGTGGACAACTCTCCACATTGTGTGGCCTTTTGTTGCTTATGACTTCCCAAAAAAGACCTTGAAGGCTTTGTTTGTTTCCTGAAGCACGGGGTGCTTTCAGCCAGCGTGTGCTGGAATTACAGTTATCGTTCTGGACCTGTGCTGTGGTCTTGGCAAGAGCTGCCCTTAATCCTTTCTTCAGTATCTTAAATTATGGAGGAGTTCACTGACCTAGTAGATATAACAATAAATTAAATTCCTTTAAACAAATTGATCAAAGAAACTTGACCAATTTCCATAAATCTTTGGAAATTGGTTTGAATTAGCCTTTGATTTAGCATTGGTTTAATATACAAAAAAAAAAAATCCTATTCTTCTTATGCATTTGGCAGCTGTGCTGCTTCCTGCCTCAGTTCATGTTGCTAAGGAAGATTTATTTCCCAGAAGTTAGCCATCCCTCTTCCAGCCTGTGACATTATAGTTCACTTCTTCCCTTGCCAACGCCGGCCAGCTGACTTGCAGTGTCTGTGAGGAGCAGAATGGATGGATCTCACTTTGGTGTAAAACATCTTAAATACTTCCGTGGAGGGGATTTCAAAGAGCTCTGCAGTGTCAGCTCGTGTATCCCTGCCAGGGCACTCAGAAGGGAAGTGGGATTGAAGGCAGGGAAGCTGAGCTGCAGGGACACTTGGAAGAGACCAGTGGCAGAAATCAGGGCAGAGCCATCCCTGCTCGTTGTCTGGTATAGCTGTACTTTAATCACCAGATTGCTTCAGATTATTAGGGTATTACTCAGATTATTATGGTTTGAAAGATAAACATTGATCCAAGATCCCAGTGCTGGAGGTGCATTTCATGTTGACAGATCAGATCAGCCAGCACCTTTCATCAGTGGTGAAAATACCCCAAGAGTTGTGATAACACCTTGATCACAGCTATGTCTGATGCAAGGACTGGACAGAACAGCAACAAAGAGGAGAGCAGTCCTCAGGGTGAGGCAGATTGGGAAGGGTGGCTCTGCTCCTCAGCAGGCAGAAAGTCTTGTTCCTCACTTTGAAGCACCAGGCACAATGAAAATAGAAATTTAAAACAGTAAAATCAAAGATGTGGAGAACATAAATGGTTGTAGAAGCTGGTCCAGCACCAGCTGTTGTTCTGGATCCCCAGAGAACATCCTGCTGGTGTTCACAGGTTGCTGCCAGCCCCACTGAAGGATGCAGTGGAGGTGTCCATGTGGAGGAAGTGCTACACCATGCCAGAGGTGAACTCAGCCCTCAGCAAGATCCAGCTGGTGGGCTATTCCCAGAAAATCGTGAGTACTGCACAGCTGCCCCCAGGGCAGCAGCAACAGCCATTCCCCAGCTTTTCCCCTTCCAAATCCTGTGCTGGATCTACTTCTCCTGGCCTAGGCAAGCAGGACAGGATTACACAGGCTGCCCCTCAGCCTGCCTCCCAGGAAGAGCTCTTGTTTGGTGAAATCAGGGAATATCCATTTGTTTCTTCTCTTCCTTGGGGAGGCCAATTTTAAGGCAGCATGCCCTCAAATTTGGAGCTGATGGCTGGCCCACTGAGAGCTGGGAGGATGCAGGGAGTGAATGTATCCTGTCTCCAAGCCACATCCCCTTCCCAGCTCCCCTATCTCACTTCTGGGAATCTTTTGAGTGCTTTAGCCTCCACTTTGTTTCATACTGTAAATTAGGAATTGTAAACAAAACCTAATGGTTCAATGTGAACTTCAGAAACTCCTTTCCCAGGGCTCCCAGCTAATAGTTATTGTCTGTAATGCTGTTGACTATAATCCAGTGTAGTTTCCAGAATTAATTGAACCAACAGTTCCATAGTCTGCAGATGCCATATGGATTGTAGGCAGCCTGTGGGCCATGATCCCTGCTCCTGTTTGAGCTGTGATACCTGGTTTTGCTGCTCAGAGGCCATAAAAAATAAAAATAAGGGTTAAAGTAAGTTGTGACTCCTCATTATCCATGGATTGTTACAGTTCATTTTTGACTGTCCTCACAGTGTGGACACATCTCCCTAATTTTAGATCTGTGTATTTGAGCCAATCATTCTTTTATAGTTATTGGGGGAAAAAAAACCATAATTTTTCTCTTCCCAAAGCTAATTTTTCAAATAGTCAAACTTTAGAGCCTTGGCTTACACACTTACAGGTTGAAGGCTCCCTGCCTTGTTTTTCAAGGCATCCAAATATGTATTGAAGTACTAAAAAAATCATTAGTACTGCATGAATCAGATGCTTGTTCTATTATTCAGTAACCAGAAGGTGGATCACATTAGGAATGAAGGTTTATGTACATGAGGGTTTATTTTCCTTTCTCCAAACAAGTATTCACATTCCTGGGTCGAGAAGAAGGAATACAATTCCTAATGCCACCTGGAAAGGAGGCAAGTGTCAGGTTGCTTATACTGAAACTAAAATGTGGATTGAGTTTGCAAGGTGTTATTGCTAAATCACCAGCATTTTGCATTTAAAAAGAAATAAAGTTAGAAAGCAAGTGAGTTTGAGGTTAAGTTTGTTCTCCACAATAAAATTTGCAAGCCAAGCAGAGTTTTATATCAATACAGAAGTACTTGTCCTTCCTTCTCTCCTGCTGGCCAATACCAATTTAATTTGACTGAAGGAGAATAGAGTCTTCAAAGATGCAAATCTCCCTCAAACTTCTTCAGTAGAGCAGAGGATCAAGACACTGCTTGATTCCTTCATTTTGAGACATTGTTCAGTGTGAACTCAGATGCCATAAAATTCACATGGAAGAGAGACTTCCTGGAGGCCCTGTCCCAGAAAAGCTTTTCTCAGAGCATGTGTCCTGCTAGACATGAGTGGGTAAAACCAGCAGATGTAATTCTCAGCAGAGCAGCTTCACAAAGGCTTTAACAGCAGAACTGCTTTTAAAATTCCTATCACTGATGATAAAATGACCTGTCCTGATTTCTTCATTCTCAAGTTAATGTGTCTTGCTGTGTGTTTCAGGAGCTGTTTGGTGCTGTGCAGGTCACCCCTCTGAGCTCGGGCTACGCTCTTGGGAGTTCCAACTGGATTATCCAGTCACACTATGAAAAGGTTTCTTATGTTTCAGGATCTTCTCTGCTTACAACACACCCTCAGGTACATCCTCTGACTTCTCCTAGTCTTTGGGAGGTACTTTAGCTCAAAAAAATGGGGTTATTCCAGCTGGGATCTGGTTTAGGATAGGGGCCACTCTAAGGTAACTGTGTTATCAGTGCCTGGACTTAATAGGCATTGATAAGACATACCCTGACAAATGACAGGTATCAATAGTTAGAAGGAAAAGATAACTAAAATTCTTTGTTATTAGTGATTTGATGTTCACTTAAAACTGGAATTATCTTTCACTCTAAAGAGGAAATTTTCAACAGAGTTAAACAAAAGAGCATTAGTGACTTTTTTAAAAAATCCATATTTGACTGAAGAATCTACACAGACAGTTCACAGACTGCTTTATATCACTTCTGAAACATCCTTCCTTAGGAGGAATGATAGCTCAGTGGCTGCCAACTTTTCCACCCTGCTCTGCTAAGGGCAAAGTCTTTATAGTGCTGTAGATGTAATTTCCAGTAAATTAATTCTCTCTAGATCCATAAATTCTTAGTGCAAAGCAAGGCTTGAAGTTTGCAGTGCCGTGCACTTCAGGAGTTGTCAAAATAGTTGAAAGCATTATTGCAGGAGGTATTTAAAAATAATTTAGAAGATTTGTCAGGTTTTTGATCAGTAAGTGATTTCCCCCAAGGTGTGGGTGTCTGCTGGAGAGCTTTGCTTCTGAGCATCCCTCACTTAAAAGCTTGTTCTCAGTTGAGAAACTAAAGTAGATAAATGATCCTTAATAGTAGGGCCATCCTTAGGTGCACAAAATGTATCAGAGCCTCTAAATCCCTGTTTCTCATCAGCCTCATTCCATCCTGGGCTGTGCTCTCATCCCCTCCTAGAGAAGGAGCAGCAGTATTTGACAATGTGTGAATGGAATATTTCTGTGAGGAGAAACTTTGCCCTGTACAAAGTAATTTGGTAACTGAGAATATTTTCTCCTCACTGACACGAAACATGATTCAGTTGATCAGGTCAGGCTGGCCAGGCTTCATCGTTTTCCAAAAGTGAACATTTCTCTGGAAGCTTCTGTTTCTAAGGAAATTAAATCCCAGTGGCAGAGAATGGTGTGAGTGAACTGCTCATGGGCCCATCTTTAGAAGGATAGTTAAAATCACATTCAGTTTGTACTTTCCTTGTTATTTACCACATCACAGTTGTTAGCCCATATCATCATTGTCTTGCATTTGCTTCCAGATGCTTTCTGAAGAAAATGGATAGTTTTTGTCCTGGGGTTAATCCCTATGAGCGCCAGCACAGGCTGCTACAATCTGCTGTTTCTGTGTGTGGATTTTGGGAGCTTCCAACCAGCTTTTCATCATCTCTTTGATGTTTGACAGACAATATGTAATGATAACAGTATCTCGAGTGGCACAGAGTCAGAATTGTGAGCAACAAATAATTTCTTTCTCAGAGAGTGAAAACTTGTTTGTCTATCCTGATTCTCCATAGAATCATGAAGAGAAGTTCATCATGAAATTCCCTTTTTTTTTTAGCAGGGTGTGAAAACAGTTGCTTCATTTTGTTTTAAAAAAGGATATGCTTTGAACATATCCAGAGCTGCTTTTCCAGTGAATTGGGATTTAGGCCTGGCACCACTGACTGTTCCCTGTTCTTCTGGCAGATGGTTTCCATTGAAATTTTGCCTCCCCCTCTCCTGAGGCTGGAATTGACAGTGTTGCCACTGAAGTGGAGAACAGGAGTTGACAGCACAGGTTCAGACATGTCACTAAAAGCCTTTTAAGACATATTCTTTACATTAACCCACAAAAATCAATGCAAGCCCTCTCAGTGCAATGGCATCTGAAATTATGTGGATCTAATATGCCATAATCATTATGTACATTATCACAGGCAGATTCCATATTATTTTTTATTGCATTATTGGCATTTCATTTTCATGGACACACTGGAGGGAGTCAAAGATTGTGATAAATCTCACGTGTCAGGTCTGATCCTACAAGGGGGTGCACATATCAACTCCTGTCAGAGTTGATATGAAATTCCCCTGCATGTTTAACAGAGCAGGGTCCTTCTCAACTGCTTCAGAATGGCTCTGGAGAGCTGTGAGCAGGGGAATTGACCTTACAGTGCTCTTGGAGGTTCAGCAGAGGAAATCTCTTCATCTGTCTCTTCTGGCAGAAATCTTTCCTGGTTGGTGAGACTGCAGAGAGTTGTTTATTGAGAGTAAATAGCCATAAAATACCACACAGCCAGCAGTTGCCCACTTTTGCTTAATCAGTAACTGTGGGATGGGCATCCCAACCCCAAGTGAGGCTCAAAGTTACCTTTTCACCATCTGCAGAGAGAAAATTGGATTTTACCTTATCAAGACTGGATGATGCTACATTTTTAGTACAAGAATATGTATTTAGTGTCACACTCATGTCTTGTTTCTGAATATCTACTTTCTGTTTGCTAATGCAATAATTCAATAGAAATGGGTTTGCATTTTCATTCTGCTTTCCTAAAATACCAGTATAAAACAAGTTAGGTTTCCACAGAGGGAGGAGTGTGAAGTGTAAAATGTTTGGTGACTGTGTCTATTATGTCCTGCCTGGAGAACCTCTCCCATGCATATTTTTATTTCCCTCTGCTCTGTTCCAGCCCATGGACCAGGCTTCTCTTAAAAACAGCGACGTTCTCATCCTGACAGGGCTGACCCAGATCCCCACTGCCAACCCTGATGGAATGGTGGGAGAGTTCTGCAGCAACCTGGGTAGGTCACTCAGAGAATTCTCCTGCCTGTTTTATCACCTTATTCATGGCTTTGGGTGGGAAATAATTCTGAGATTCCTGGAATTGAATAAGTTGTCCAGCTATAGCTCCTGGCATAAAACTACCTGTTTAGATTTTACGATGTGCTCCTGATGTCATTAATGCAGTAAGTGCTTGGAGAGACACAGGCTGTACCTAAAATGTTTTGGAATGGAACAGGTATAATGAGATTTAATCATCTGCTGCTCCTAGTTTGCTAAGTATGTCACTTGGCTGCCAACAGGCTATGTGGATATTGTTCCCAGCTGAAATATTACTATTTCCTTCCTGTGTATCAGCCAGAGTAAAATCTTTACATGATTTTTTATGACTTTTCAGTTTTGAAAACAAGCACATCTGCTTCCCTTCTTACACCTGACTTTTAAATATATCAAAAGCAAACAGCACAATCTCTGTTTAAAAAAAAAAAAAAAAAAGTCAAGATATATTTATAGACCCCCAGAAATATAAAACCTAATCAGACGCTTTCACAGCTGGAAAAGCTGATAATTGCAAAGCTGTGATATCAGTGTGAATGGCAGCATTTTCCAGCATGTTTGGAATGTCACATCCAGTGCTGTTCTCTCCTTTTCTCCCCTTCCCCCTGCTCAGTTCCTCTGTGCTCTCATCCTCCTTTCATCAAACCAATTTTCCATGTCTGTCCTGCACTATGTGGCCTGTTCTTTTATCAGAATCTTCCCTTTATTTAAAAAAAATAGAATTAAAAAAGCTCATGATAGGAGGATCCTTAAAAGAATTACCAAAGACATGGTAAGACTAAATCAGACTAAATTCCTGATCTGGTGGAATGGGACCCTGCCCGTGGCAGAGGGTTAAAACTTGGTGATCCCTTCCAACCCAACCCACTCAATGATCCTAAATATCTGTTAATTGAGCACATTATGGCATTTTAAAAGAATGATAATCACAGGTTTTACTAGAGATCCTCTCTGCCAGCATCCTGGCTCCAACAGGGACTGTGTGCAGATGCCTGAAGAAGAGTAGGGTGAGATTCTGGGATACTTCCCTCTCATGATCTTAAAGTATATTTATTTCAGGAATTTCCTAAATTAGATGTGACTGTGTAATTAATGATGTCCAGTGGTTTTGTTCAACCTCCTATTGAAGCTGTGTTAATACCTGTGACTTCCTTTCCTAAATGTGTGTTTCTCCATGTGTGTGTATCTCATCTGCATTTTCTTTGGTTTTAAACACTGTGAATTTTATTACCCTGCCACAGATCAGCTCTGGTGACCTTGTTTTGGTAAATCCAGATGTGCTGCCCTTCTCTGTCCCTCCTGGACCTTCCTGGGGGTTACTGTCCCCTGACAGATGGTGGCACAATCCCCTCCTATCATGCTGACTAAACAAGAGTGAGACTGTTAATTAAAATGCATTTACAAATTAAAGTCTTAGGGCTGTAGTTGGGCCAAAGCAGAATCCAAAAGTTGACTGTGTATAAATAAATGTTACATGTGTCAGTGCAGGTGGCTGTTTGTCTGCACAACTTGTTCTGGTTTACAGAAACATTCTGAACTGTTTTCAGGGGTTTGCAGGTCCTCAAGCCAGATTCTTGAATGAGATAAACTCACAGAAATGAGAAAATCATTAAAGACAAAAGGAAGATACATGCTTAAAATAATGCTATTGTAAGAATCTGGAATTTGAGTTGGTACTTGCCAAAAACCAGCAATCTGAAGAAATTAAATAATTCTATATTAATGCAGTTTAGAGCTATCTTTTACATCACACCAGCTATATTTATCTACCCAACCTCATGAAAACAGAGAATCAGTTTTGTTTCAAATATGTAAAAAATTCCAAAAGCAATGAGTTACTGGGAAAAGCAATTGAGTAGGCAGGCACAGTAGTTTTCATCTGTGTTTTCTCACTTCCAAAATGTGCAAGGGAGTGCACAAGCAGCTCAGAATACTCAAGGTAAAAACTCTAAAGCAGCCCAAAATTCACCAAAAGTGTGTATGAGGATATAGCAGCATGCTTGTGAGGCATGAAATGGAAGTGTGAAAATTCCACCTCCCATGTTTCCTTGTGTTTCTGCAGCCCTAATTCCCAGGATTCCCAAGGCACACACAATTTCATTCCCACTCTCTGTCCCACCTCCAGCTTCCTCTCAGTTTACCCCAAGCCCCTTTTTTTCCCTGCTCAGCACTGCAGCAGCAGCAGCACTCTGCAGCTCAAGGAGAACAGTTTTATTTCCACATTGCCTTGGGCACCAGCAGCAAAGCTGCCAGTCTGTCTGTGGGGACAGTTGGTGATATTTTGAGTGAGTGTGAGGTTGTGTGTGTTTATAGAGAGCAGAAAAGAGCACAGTTTGCTTTTTAGGTGCCAACTCGACCTTGTGGCAGCAGCTGTTGGGAAAGCAAGGATCTCTTTGTGAGTTGCAAATTGAACAACTTGTTATGGAGCTGCTGAAGGAGACTAAATTTGAAATGCCAAGATTATTATACAACTTTTGTCAGGAGAAAGCATCCATCAGTCACCAAGATAAATTGGGCTTTAAACAATTTCCAGATAGATGTGTCCTCTTACTGACAACTCTGAAAAGTTGTTGTAGTGCTGCAGGGAGCCAGACTGGACCTGCTGCTTGTGTGGAAAACAATATTCTTGCAAAGGTTTTCACCCCTGTTTTGCAGAAGCTGGAAGGTGATTCTTATCCCTTTCTGGATCCCTGGTCTGCTGGGCACCTGGCTGGAATCATTCTCCACTCCCTGCATTGTGATTTTATATCCATTATTGCTCACCAGCTCTGTGGTTTTGGTGGAGGCACAAACTCAAGCTGACATCTCCTCCAAGACTTTATCCCTCTGTGCCTCCAGGAATCTTGAGCCTGTGCTTGTATTCAGCAGAAAAGGCTTGAGGTTTCCAGGAAGCCAGTGGCTGTGGGGAGGGGAGAGCTGGGAATTCAGGCTGTATTGGGTTTGGCATGGCCAGGTTTTGGTAATTTGGAGCTACATGGGTGGTTTCTGGTGTTTCCAGAAGTTTCCCTCATCCCAGCTGGCTCCAGGAGGGACCCACTGCTGGCCAGGGCCAAGCCCATCAGAGATGGGAGCACTTCTGGGATAACAGAGTGAAGAGGGGGAAAGAAGTTACTGTGCAGGAGCAATTGCAGCCAGGGAAGAGGAGAGGGAGGATAAGTGAGGAACAGCCCTGCAGATCCCCAGGGCAGTGAGGAAGAAGAGGCAGGAGCTGCTCCAGGAGTCAAAGCTGAGATTCCCAGCCTAGGAAGAGGCAGCTGTGTCCCTGCAGCCCATGGGGGCCCAGGCAGGTGCAGAAATCCACCTGGAGACCCCACACTGGAGCAGGGTCCTGGCCAGGCCTGTACCCTGTGGAGAGAGGTGTAATCAATTAAACTGATTTCCACAAGTCAAGTCCGTTTTGTCCACTGATCTCTCCCTGGTTTGAACTCTCCCCACAAGCTTTTTGTTACATTTTCTCCCCTGTCTCACTGAGTGAGAGCAGCTTTGGTGGGCACCCAGCCTCCAGCCAAGATCAAAGCACCACAAAGGAATGGAACTCACATTTTTTGTGGTCTGACACATTCTTTAATTCTGCATCCCATCCCTGGCCTGTGCACCATTCCTGCTGCAGTGGGTGTAGGTACTGTCCTTTACCTCTGCAGAATTTTTGGGTATGTGATGTCTCAGTGTAAATTCAAGTCCTGGAGCCAGAGCCTCAACTTCCACCTCCAGATGGCTTTGAAAATGTTGTTCTTAACCTCCTCATTGCTCTCTTCACATCCTGTTTACAGCTGGGATAGTTTAGATTTGCCCATGTGAGGGGGATAATGTCACACTTTGCTGGGATGTTTGGGAACATCTCGAGTTCTGGACTAATGTGAGCTATTACTGTTCATCTCCACAAATATTTGGATGGTATAGTTTGTATATGGTCAGGAGAAATAAACTCACTACCCTGCAGTTGTAATAAAAGTTATAAACAAGGGGCCTTTGATCAGCAGTTGTTGATAGCACCGTGTCAGAGGCACTGACTGCTACAAGGAGTAAAATAACCACAAATGCACGTGAAAAATCCTACTGGGCTGTGCATCTCCCTGAACTCCATAAAACTTTTAAACATTTGGCCAGAAAAAACTTCCTTGAGGAAGATTCTGTCCCATCAGGGGCAAAAAGACCCTTAAAGTGCTAAATCCATATCCCACAAAGCTCAGCAAGAAATTGAAGTCAAGGAAGTGATTTTGCAGGGTATGCAATATTGTATTTTCAGGCTCTTCCATAGGTTTTTGTGATGATGTTACTGCTGCTGGACTGCAGTTACCAGCAGTGGATGGTTTTACTCACAACCACAGGTGAAACTGCTCACTGAGCTGAACAAAGTATTTCTCCTTTCCCAGAAGGTGCAGTATTTTTGTAATTCATTCTGCCAAAATAAACCAATGTTTGCTCTTCTTGCTTTTGCTGTTGTGCTCAGATCTGTCTCAATTTCAGAGTAAACCTATATTTTCTTTTTCTTCTGCTCATTTTTATCTAGTCCCATGCTGGCTGCAAGTTTTAAATTGCTATACAGAAAGGACAGAAATATTTAGAGTTGTTAAAAAGGACAAACATTCCATCACCCATTTCTGGCTCTGAGGGCTGTTTGAAATAACCACACCTTCAGCTTTTCATCTGAAATCCAAGCACTGAACAACTCACCATGTGCAGTGCTTTTGGCTGAGACCTGGGAGCTGTTGTCCTTCCCCTCTGGAGGCAGCTGAGAGATGGATTTATTTTGGATTTATTTTGATGGTGAGGTGGTTTGTGTTCACTCCTCCTGTGCCAGTGCACGGCTGCCCTCTCCTGTCAGCAGTTTTCCATGTGCTCAGGCTGTCATGTGCCCCCAGCTCAAGGAGTAGAACCACTCCACTGAGGCTGAGAAGGCAGGAAATAAATGTATTTCATGATCAGAGGTTTTCTTCCCAACCATAATGTGTTGTGCTAATTCATGCAAAAGCTGCTTTTTATATAATATTTGGACGAAAGGAATTTCTGAAAAGTTTAAATACGAATTGATTTCTCTCTCTCTGTCTCCCTTAGCGATGACAGTCCGGAATGGAGGCAATGTCCTGGTTCCCTGTTACCCCTCTGGAGTGATCTACGACCTGCTGGAGTGCCTCTACCAGTACATTGACTCTGCAGGACTCTCCAATGTCCCCTTTTATTTCATCTCACCTGTTGCCAACAGCTCCCTGGAGTTCTCCCAGATCTTTGCCGAGTGGTAGGTGTGCCAGAGCAGCCCCAAGTGCTGTGGGGAGAGGCAGGTGCAGGTTATCTCTGAAATACACCTGGTTAGGATTGTGAACACATTTCTGGAGTCACCAGGGTGGGTGGGTGTGTGTGTAAGAACATATTTTATAATTAGGGAAGGATCATTTCCTATAGAACGTGCAAACTCAATCTCTGCTTTTTGCTGCTTACCTTAATGAGTAAATTATGTTCCTGACTTGAGTGAGTTTTAGATGTGCCTGTTTGCAAGTCTTAGCCCCCCCAAATTCTACCATGATGTCCCTGGCTAAGCAAAATAGAGTTTTCAGGCTTAATTTTGCTGAGCCATGGCAAGAAAAAGCCAAGAGTGTTCTGGGCTGAGCAGGTCAGGAGAGGAGATCCTGCTCTGCTCAGCATTGCTGAGGCCACATGGACAGTGTTCTATGCAGTTCTGGTCTCCCCACTACCAGAATGGAATGAGGCCAGCACAGGGCCATGGAGATGAGGGGAGGCTGAGGGAGCTGGGCCTCTCCAGCCTGGAGAGCAGAAGGCTCAGGGGGATCTTAGCACTGTGTAGAAACCTGAAAGGAAGTCATGAGGATGAGGGCTCAGTCTCTTCAGCAGGGGCAGCTGGCAGAACAAATTAAAACACGTGAAATTCCATCAGGGTAGGGATTTAAACTGCCAGAGGGCAGGGTTGGATATTGGGAAGAAATTCTTCCATATGAGGATGGTGAGGCCCTGGCACAGGGTGCCCAGAGAAGCTGTGACTGCTCCACCCCTGGAAGTGTCCAAGGCCAGGCTGGACAGGGCCTGAAGAAACCTGGGATGGTGGAAGGTGTCCCTGTCCATGGCAGGGGGTTGGAACTGAATGAGCTTTCAGATCCCTTCCAACCCAAACCATTCCATGATTCTGGGATTCTGTGAAACACTGCAGAGAGGTTATGGAGACTTTGCTGTGGGCACATCAAAATCCAGCTACACACAGTCCTGGATGATCTGCTCTGCTGAGAGTGCTTGAGCAGGCTTGGACTTGGTGATCTCAGGAGGTCCCTCCCAACCTCAACCATTCTGTGATTCTGAGCCCTAAAAAGGAGAACCCAACCAATTGGAACTCTTCCCAAATTCTTACCATTGGAGACATGCTCTAAAATATTAAATACAATAAGGTAGCTCTTCTTTTCTTCCTCTCAAGATTTTGGAGTTCAGGAAAGACAGGTCCTGGAAATCTTGTGGCAATTGATCCCTCAGGAGAATTGTAAAGAGGATTGATTTACATGGAAATGGAGGCAAAGGTTTAACACCTGTAAAACAGAGGTTTGGGGTCAGAACTGTCAGGGATTCCAGCCTTTAATTCTACCCTTTACTCAGCTAAAGGAAATGCCTTGTTCTTAGTATCCCTTAGACTTTATCAAAACTAGTTTGAGCCACGCTCATTTCTTTTAAAAAGTGTTAAGGATGAGGCAAGCAGTGTTTCCCAGAAAAGCCACCAGGACAGTGTCACTGCAGATCATTGTAATGTCACCCAGACCTCTGACAAACAGCTTTTTTTAGCTGCTGTAATAGGATGAATCAGGAGTCTGGGTAGAGCTCATCAACAGCTCTCAATATCTGTTTTAAAGAGAAGTGATTGATGGAAAATGTCAGGTCACAGTGAGCCTTGGGCCCTGGGGAGGGGCAGTTTACCAACACTGAACTGCAATAATAAAATGGACAGGGGAATTAAATTAGAGTGAGCAAAAGGACCAGGTCACTGCTGAGAAGTGGGATGAGGCAAGTGGGATTTTTCTGCTGACAGATGATTTGGCTTTGCAAAAGCTGCTGAGATCTGGATGAGGAACCATTGTGGATGCTGAGTTACAGATTTGGCTTGAGCAGCAGAGGAGCTCTGTTCCAGGGTGTACAGAATTACCTTCACAGCAGTGATCCTGCTGTGACTGAGCCATTGTGTCCTGTAGGTGTGGGTCCTCCAACCAGAGACTCTGGCAGCAGCAGGACACATTGGTGATTTTGCACCTCGGATCCAAAGCAGTTTTCTCCTAAAGTGTAACAGTAGATGGCAGCAGATGCTGCAGGATGTGCTGCACCTCTAACTCTGACTGATTTCCTTTTCTTTTAAAGGTTGTGTCATAACAAACAAACAAAGGTGTATCTTCCAGAACCTCCTTTTCCCCATGCTGAGGTGAGTTAACCATGGTCTTGTTCACTTTCTTGTTCACTGTGTGTGATCAACACAGTGTAGCTGTTGTTTTTCTGATGAACCCTTCTGCAGCTATTTAAGTTTTGTTTAATTTTTCATAAAAGTGTTTTATTTTTTTTCCTTTGCTTTCTGTGATGAATTTGGGAACGTGGGGGAGGAATGAGTGATGGTGTTCCCTAAACTCCAAAATTACCCTATTTATTCCAGCCTATCACTTTCACAGGCTGGCCTGGCACACTCCTTCCCCCACAGAAGGAGATCTGGTGTGGGATATCTGCTCTTATCAACTGCAACCACCAGCCTTCCCTTTGTCCAAGCAGTTTATTTCCAAGTCTGTGAAACTTAAGAGCTTGTTATCAGAGACAGCTTAGTCATGCCAGCTCCTTCCTCCCTCACTAAAGCAGGCACCATGTCTGCTGCAGGAGGAATGATATCTTGAAAGAGAGATTTTTATATCAAAATTGAAAGTTCACAGCACTGAGTGCTGTCTGTGGCAATTTGAAATGAAATTATTTGAGCATTGTAATGAAGCAAAGAGGAATGAGGATTCTAAATTTGGAGGATTTCCCTTCAACAAAATAATAATTTGAAGGGAAGCTTTAGCCAGGCAGACATTAAATATAATTGATGCCTTCAGAGTTACCTCATGTATCACTGCAGGAAATTCTCCCCTGGGTAGTTTTCCCACTGAAGTAAACAAGAGGCAGAAACAAAAGGAAGAAACAGGACTGAGAATTTGAGCTAAACCCTATTCCTGTGAGCCACTAAGCCACTTGGGACATGCAGAAACCTGGTTCTTTTAGCTGCTGTGTCCAGACTGTTTGATGAGATGTGCAGAGGAGCCATGGCAGGTTTAAGAGCCCAGAAATTCAATGCTTTTACAGACACTGGGTGATTTTTTTTTCCTCTGAGATACCTCATCCAGAGATTTGTTCTAGAAATTACCATTACCCATCATATCTATCATCTGTAGGTGCTTCAAAGGCATTGCTGGAAGTAGGATCTGACCAGCAGCCTTCACTCTTTCCAGATGCTTGAATGTGTTTGGAGCAGGATGTGCAGTGAATTATGTATAATCTGTTACCAAGAATAATGTGGACTGCAGGGCAAGCCACCTGTTCACCACTTATTTTATAACCAAAAAATTCATTCCCACTGATAAATCAATTCCAGATTCTCTCAGTACTAAGCTCTGCAGCCTTGCTGCTGGCTGTGCTTTCTGTCTTGCCCTCCATCCCTGCTTTCTGGGGTGTCCTTGTTGATCCACAGTGTCATTGGATTCACTGACAGCCCATATTCTGGTGTACAATATTCACTGGAACTGGCAGATTTAAGAGAAAACCCATCCAAAAATGAGAATCCAAACGTGCAGCTATCAAAGACTAGATTAATTAACCCATCTTATACGATGGGTCTTTGTGTTTATAGAGTGATAATTCTGTCCTCTAATTCCTGGGACATTTTCTAGTCTCTGGGGGGCCTGTTGATTGTGAGATGTTGCCAAATGATTGCAACAGCTTTGCAAGAGCTGCTCTGTGCTTCCTGTGTAGATCAGGGTAATTATGCAGGGAAAGCCTCCCAGCAGTGGATCCCAGCTCAGCTTCCTGCACAGAGGGAGGAATGTGCCTGTTCCAGGTGCAGGATGGAACATCCCACAGGATGCACCCCAGTGCTCAGCACGTGTCTTGCATCCCTTGTTAAATCTCCAAAATCTCACACCTGACACAATGTGCAACATCCATCAAACCTCTTCCCAGCACAATCCTGGGCTTCCACAACCCCCTCCAGGCAGGAGCTTTGCTTACTGGCACTTCAGGGCATTTTTAATGAGTATCAGAAGCAGACAGTGAATGATGGTTTCTATTGGAGAGGTTGTTAGTGGAGAATTGCTTGGCTTTTTTCAAAGTAATGCTAGGCTTGTGCAATGTAACCTGTGCTGAAATTGCCCATCATGAAAAGATGTGCTTAACTGCTCAGTTGTTGGAGGAAAATAGGGAATTACTCAGACATGCCTCTTACTTCTTAGGAAGCATTAATAACATGCCTGGCATGATACATCAGAGAGGGACAGGCCAGGAAATAAGCTTCTAATTATCCACAGAACAAGCCCAGCCCAGCATGCTCCTGGTCCTGAAATTTGATGTTCCTGTTAGTTGTATAAACAGCAAGATTTAAAAACAAAGAAGGCAAAAAAATCCCCCAAATCCTCAATGTTGTCCCTTGTAGCAATGAGTTCCAGCAGTTCCTGGTGGGTAGTAGAACAGAATAATTCCTTCCTTTAATCAGCTGTGATTGTATTTGGCATTTCACTTAACTATGCCTTTATTATTGTCAGAAGAAGGTAAATAAAAACATTTTCATTGTCTCTACAATTACTATTTTTATTTCCCCTCGCTCTCTGCACTCAGCTGTTTGAAGCTTTTGCATTATATCTGCATGGAAATTTTTGTTTTATGATTTATGTTGCATGTTTTGAACTCATTCCTTGTTCTGCTCTGCTGAATAAAACCAGACACATGTTCATCTCTACAGAGAGCCCAAAACATTTCTCCCTCCTTGTTTAATTCTACTTTAATGGAGCAGTAGATGCAGCTTATCTCCTCCTACACAGTCCTGGTAGTTCTTTTGGTGGCAGTTTGATTCCTACCAGGGAATACTTACCCTCTGTTAGGAGCAAGGGATTGGGCTGAAGTGCTTCAGGTTTGTAGGGATGGATTTGAACATCAGTTCCTGCTAAAGTTAATAAAAATGGAGTGTCCAGGTTCTTGTTGAAGTCTCTCCTGCAGCCTTTTAGTGGTGCACTAACTAAAAGAGCTTCTTTTTAAAGACATTTCTGAGGGAAGAGTTGCTCTGACTGCCAAGTCAAAAACTGGAGATCCCAAATATTTGTCAACACAGGCTAGCAAGGCAGGGGGTGGCTTTCACTTCCAAGCCCCTGCAGCCATTATATCCAAGGATCAACTCTAAATAGGCTCAGACTGAAGCTCCACAATGCCTTGCTGACATTCTTTGGAGCATAAACCAGTAATTTGTTTAGCTTGGATTTGTTATTCTGGTATCCCAGAACCAACGTGTGGTGTCTCACCAAATTCCATATGGGAATTTCCCATCCCAGCACAGCCCCAGTTGAGGAATTAGGGATCTCCTTGATCATTTTAACAGGATCCTTGAATTGTACACTCTGCCCCATCCCTTTTGTGGAGGTAGAGGCTTTATGTTTATCAAGCAATGGCTCAATTGTTGTAGCTGAATTGTTCCTCTCTGTTCGATCTTTACATGGACAATTTCAGGCTTGAAGATAAGTGAATCCAGACTCCTCTAAATGTCTGCAACAATAAAATTTGAGAGGTAATTTGTATTGATCAGTATTTGCCAGTGGAGGGAGGATTTGGATTTACTGTGCTCTTATTAAGGATTCTGTTAGCAAGATCTGAGAGAAATGGCTGCAAAAACCCTTTTTTCTGACTCAAAAAAGAGCCAAGGTGGGAGTAATATTGATTTTGTGATCTTAAATACCACTATTTGTCTTCTTTATCTTTGATTCTCTCCTACATTTACCAGTTCCTGCATAACACATTTAAATAAATACCTGGAACCGGGTGATTGTGGAGTATTATGGTTTGTTTTGTAGAATTGTGTTATAAATATTATCATAAAGGAGTTGAGCTCAATGATCCCTTCCAACTCTGTGATAAAATTAGGTCCCTGTTAGTGTTGATCTGATGAAGGGAGTGAGGGAGGTGAAGCAATAAATGCATTTCTCATTCCTTGATAGGAGCCACATCTGTTCCAGATTCTGGATACAGAGCACACACACACACACACACAGAGTAAACATCAGTGTATTTTGGCTTACTTCAACAAAGGGTACACAAAGGCTCTGGAGATTTATCCTGTTTATAGCAGCAGTTGCTGACCCTGTAAATCAAGTGTACAGCTTTAAAGGGAAGCACAGAACCATTTGGGATTTCAGAAAAATGCAGCTCTCACTCTTGATTCAGTACTTTACCAGCCCCTATCTCTTAAACTTTCAGTCAATAGTGGTTCTTGCTGTAAAAAGATGCTCTGAATGTTGCTTGTGCTTTCCAGAAACTGTGGAAATCTTGGCTGGCTCACTGCCAGGCACTGGGTTTGGCCCAGGCTGGAGGTGTGACCGTGGCACAGCAAAGGTTTACACACCCCATCTCATCTGGAGATACAAAAATCCTGCATAAATCATTATAAACTCAGTCCCCTTAATAAGTTGGGAAATTTTGTTGGAGCTGTTTTGCAAGTTCAGCTCCATGTATTTTTGATGGGGTGATTAGAAGAGACTTTACTGTAGGCACTAAAATCCACCAGCTGCTTTCTCACTGGAGTGAGTAGAATGTCTCTCAACTTGTTTTTGTAGCCTTTCACCCCTGCTCTGTCCACCTGTGAGAGCCAGGGATTGTGAGCTGAGCTCTGAAGCATCACCAGACTTATCAGAAAAGATCTGGCAAGATAAAAAGAAAAGATGAAAAAAGAATCATCCACCAACGAGCTCCTGAAAACTGGATTAGAGCTCCTGTGTCTCTTTACAAAGCAATAGGAGGGGATTTGAAACTTCCATCATGCTTTGAAGAAAACACAGCTTTTATGTTGCTGAGCAGTGAATGTTGGTGGAAGTATGGCAGGGAAATGAGCTGTTCACTGCTTTCCACATCCAGTGCTGCTCTCACATCTTCCCAAAGATCTGAATGCTCCATACAAACAGATATCATTTGATGGAATCTGGTAAAGAAGATGCTGGAACAACAGTTTGTGGTTTTCAGGAGTGTCTTAGATCAATGCTGGCTGTAGAAATGTCTTTCCCTGACCTATCTGCCTGTCCTTAGAAAAGCTTTCCCCTGGAATGTCACATATCCCACTTAATGTTTGAAATAGAAATCATCCTCCTCTTCCAGTTTACCCAATTGAAACTGCTTCTGCAATTTCAATTTTGAGACTTTTGGCTTCCCTCAAAAAAACCCCACAAACACAAAAAAGCTTTTTGAGGCCACTTCCCACAAGTTCATTTAAATGTCAGTATTTTATGGATTCAGATTTGTTTTACCCATTGTCTGCTAAGCTGCAGTTTTTATTACTGAAGCTAAGTTTAGATTCTAAACCCTGCACTCCAGATGTGTTAATCAGAAATCTTTACCAGTATAATTGCAGGAGTATTTTTGAGATTCAGTGCCTATCAACTGCCAGAGCAGTTATTGGGTGTTTTTTTTTCCAATTTCCCTCTTGAAGATTAAATAGGAATTAGCTATTACTTGTAAACTGCAGAAAATACTGTCCAATTTTTACTTCCTTCATGATTCAGGGATCCACATGGAAATGATCCATGTGCATCTACAGAATTGTGTAACAACCTTGAATTCTGAGGTGCTTTGTGGTGCACAAGTTGCTGAGAATTCTCAGTTTCTCTTCATTTCCATGCAGGCACCTTAGATCAGCCAAGGAAAAAAAGTAACACAGGACAAGGGGAAATGGCCTTAAGCTGAAGTGGAGAAGGTTTAGATGAAATATTAGGGAGAAAATCTTCCCTGTGAGGGTGGGGAGGCCCTGGCACAGATTCCCAGAGCAGCTGTGGCTGCCCCTGGATCCCTGGAAGTGTCCAAAGCCAGGCTGGATGGGGCTTGGAGCAGCCTGGGACAGTGGAAGGTGTCCCTGCCCACGGCAGAGGGTGGGACTGGATGAGCTTGAGTTCCTTTCCAACCCAAACCATTCCAGGATTTTAGGATTTGTTAATAAGCCCAACCTCCTTTTAAAACTGGCTGACAAAGGAAGCCCCCTTCCCTCCCTCACCCTCTTTATCTCCATGTTTTTTCTCTCAGCTGTTCAGTCTGTCATTTCATGTGTTAAATTCCTTGCTTTTTAAACTGTGTTTACAGTTATTTCCATGCTGGAGATGGAAGCATATACCTGCCAAGGAGAAACTTGCAAAATTTTGCATGAAAGTGCTTCACAGCCTGGTTATTAAATTGCTTTCTAAGTTGCACCTTGTTTTGCAGATTAGAAAACAGTGGCAGGAGAAATAAAGCAAAACTCTGAAAAGTGCCTTGATAAATAAACTTCTCCATCTCAGTAAAGAAATCTGTTCCACCTGCAGAGCTGATTGCACTGTGCCTGCAAAACATCTTATTGCTCTTAGTTCATGTTTATTACTGGTTTCAGAGACAGTTGAGGAAGGGAAAGTCAGTCTGTTCTTTTTCAGCAGGTTTGACTTTGTGTGCACCCTTTAGACTGGGGAAGCTCAGCAGCATTCTGCTGAAGGCAAAAGTGCCTGGTACTGCTGTGATGCAAGAAAAGCAGGTTAAACATGAGCCCAGAGCTCCTTGCAGACATGGCAAATAGGGAAAAGGAGCTTATTGTGAATTTGGCAGCTGAGCACTCTGCTCACTGCAGGGAGCTCGAAGCAGGGAGTGTTTGCAGAGTTTCCTCCCAGCCACCATCCTGCTGGTACCAAAGAAGTGAGAGCAAGGACTTGGAGGCCCCTGGCCCCATGCTCTGACTTCCTTTTCATAACATTTGTGACAGTCATGACTAAATTTGTTGGGAAAATCTGAGGGGTATACAGGAAGGGATTCTCTGATGAGTTAGGAATAAATTGTAGAACATTTATAACCTCATGTAAATAAACACACTCAGGCACAGAAGCATGAAAAGTTGCACTGTCTGGATTTTTGTTTTTCTTTCAGCTCATTCAGACAAACAAATTGAAACATTATCCCAGCATCCATGGAGACTTCAGCAATGACTTCAAGCAGCCCTGTGTTGTGTTCACTGGGCATCCCTCTCTCAGATTTGGGGATGTGGTGCATTTCATGGAGCTGTGGGGAAAATCCAGCTTGAACACTGTTATATTCACAGGTAAGTAAAATGCTGATATCATTATCAAATTAACAGTTTGTGCACTCTGGTTAAATGTGGCCACATCCCTGGGGCTTTAGTCATTTGTTCTGGGACAGAAGTTTTTGACTTCACTAGGAGCTTATCTAAATTAAGGCCCCAGGACTGACTGCAGGGACAAATGTAATTATTGTGCCATTTAATTCAGTGTTGCCCTGCAGAGCCAACCTTTGCCGTGCAGAGTCCATTCCTGCCACGTCTGAGCAAAATCTTTGTTATGCACAGCAGTAAAATGCCTACAGGAAATTAATTTTTGAATTAAAAGCAGCTAGCTGCAAGTTAAACCCAGACAAGACCTAATGGATGCTGGTCAGGAAGGAGAAACTTCTCCATATTCCAGTGGAACCACAAAATTTTCCTCATCCCTTCTCCTCAATTTCATCTTTCAGTGTTTCTAAAGAGGTTTCTGTCCTCTCTGCTGTCCCAGAAGTGTGCACCCCACACAGAGCTGGCACAGGGATCTGAGCTGTTCTGCCTTTGGGCTGAGCTTTGTTCAGATGGATTTTGGCTGGCAGACACATTTGTAGCTGAAGGTACAGCTCTGGCTCATTCCCCAGTGGAGCTGTTTCCTTTCTCAGTGCTCAACAAGTCTTTTAAATTCCTCCACTTCTCTCCATCTGCTTCTAGTGCTGACCCTGATTAAAAATCCTTCAAGCCCTTCCCTGGAGCTGGGGTTCTGTGCAGGTGTATTTGTACCTGTCACCTAGGCAGAGCCCTGCAGTGGGCATTGTCCTGATCTGGGAAGGCAGGGAATAATCCTTTAGATCCTTTTACTCCTGATTTTGTGTCTAAGATATTCTGGGATAATGGGAGGTGTGCTCTATATGACTTAGCCAGGTAAAAAAAGATGTGGGTTTTTGGACAAAGTAATTAGAACTGTGGAGGAGAGCCCTGAGGAACAAATTCAAACCTAGTCCCACAGCAAGGGTGGGATGCAGTCCCACTGTTAAGTTTATTTTCCTCCAGTTTTTAGTGAATAGAAAAGCTGCTGGAAAGCACAAAACCTGAAGAAAAGAGGGCTGGGAAAGGATTATTTCCTTCTTTCTTTTTTTAACTGTAGGCTCAAGGCTAGTGACAAGCAAGTCCCTTTGACTTCCACAATATTGGCACCAAAAATGTGACAGTGTCATGATGCTCTTAAGCCAATTTGGGGATATTTATAGTGTACAATGAACCCTATTCAGTGAGAGGAGAGATACAAGGGGCTTCCTGCAGAACTTAAATCCAGCCTGGTTTTGTGCTGGGAAATGGTGCAAGGTACCACAGCACTAAAGGTACAGCTGCTGCAGTGCCCATCCCTCCTGACCTTTGAGGCAGTTCAGGAGACGTCCTAATTACAGTAATTGGGCAAAATTGCAATGTGGGTCTGCATTGTCTTGAAAATAGTGAATTCTGCTCCAGTCAGGACTTCAATTAAGGCAGAGTTTGCAGAGCCTTTGCTGGGGTGTGTATTCCATGAATCCCCAGGGAGCCAGTGGCATTAATCACATTGTGAATGTGCTGCCCAAGGTGTCAGGAACTGGCCTTTCATGGCAGGAGCTCTTCCTCTGTGTCTGCTGTAAGGAGAGGCAATTGACCTTTCTGTGTGAGATCCTAATCCTTCAGTGAACTGAGGCAATCGAGCACTTCTGTCAGAGCCTGGCCCTGGCAGGTTGTTAAGGCATCAGAATGTCACTGCTGACAACCTGGGGGTGCAGCAGGTCATGGTCTTGGAGATTCATTCCCAGTTTGTACTTAGTGAAACTCCAGCTGAGAGCTGCTTTAGTTGGGTTACCTTGGAGTGCACAGTGATTCCAGATGCTTGTGGTGGTTTTTATTCCTAAATTCATGGCTTTTGTCTTTTTCTCTGTAGGCACATCTACTGGGCAGGATGGTTCTACTGCCTTATGACTGCCTAGTCCTTGTCCTATTTCCTTATGTTTGTTTCAGCTGGAACAAAACACAGGGTTTAGTGCTGGCTTTGGCAGTTGGACTTGATGACCTTAGAGATTTTTTTCCAGCCTAAATGATTCTATGTCTATAGAAATTCCTAGCAGATTAAATTCTCCTGTTCTTAGTACCAGTGAAAATCTGAAGCATCTCCATTGATGCCACTGATTTCCATTATTTAATTACTTTTCTGTTTTAAGCTGAAGCCTCCTGTGGATCTGAAAGAACCCTGATCCATTGGAGCAGTGTGTGAGAAATTCCTGGTTTCTAGTAATTAGAACTAAACTCCAGACCATCCTGCATTGTTAATGAACAATGCTTGTTCAGTCCATAGGAACCAGTCAGTCTCCACCTTTCCAATCTATAATGTAAAAACCAATGACAAGAATATAAATTAAAGCAGCCAGCAGCCAGGACCTGGCTGTCAGGGAACTGTGGTGCAGCTCTGCTGGCTGGTGTCACCTGCAGACATCACTGCTGGAGCAGTATTGAGGAGATTATTGATTAAAAATATCGAATACCACTGAGCCACAAAGAAATTCTAGGAGAAGACACGGTATAAAGAAGTCTCCTTTAAAAACCAGCTCCCTGGGAGATGTAAAAACCAGCTCATGCACGTCAGTGCTGTACAGTGGAAGGTTTTATAACTCAGTGTCACACTGCAGTAAATCAGGAGGCTTGGGGGAAAAGCTAAAGACCTGTAATTCTGTCAGCAAAAGTCAATATGTGTCCTTGACAAGCACTTGCTGCCTCCAGACAGGTGACTTTGGGATTTTGGGTGGTTTCAAACAGCAGTTCCTGTGTGTCACGAGTTTTCTGTGAGCCCAGCTCAAGTTCTGGTTTTAACATTCTAAATCCCATGTTAGGATCCTTTCACTAGAATTTCTCCCTTTTCCAAGGCTCTCCTGTCCTTATTAGGGGTTCAGAGAGGTTTTGGACTGGATTTTATATTGATTTTATATGGGATTCCTAGACCAAGACTCCATGTCTGTACATTCCCTGAACCTGCTGATTCAGAAATGGTGCTGGCTCAAATCTCTGTGTCTTCCACAATCCCAAATGGGATGGAAAACCTCCCTTCTGGTAACTTTTTAAACTTAATTTTTACAACTTCACAGCACATCTCTAGGAGAGAACCTCTGCCTGACTTAAGCTGTTTTCACCTAATGACTTTTGAAATGCTTTGTCATTTAACCCTGCTGATCACTGATCATTCTTCAGCTACCAACTTTGTCACTATTCCTATTTTTACATTTCTATTCATTGCTATTAAACCTAACTGACATAAAATGCTATTTTTACATCAATATTTTAGGCTTTGTTTCATTGCCACCACCACATCTGCTTTTAACTAACATGGCTTTTTGCCCAGAGTAGTTTTTATTTCATCTTTGTGGATTCATGGCTTCATGTGCACATCCTTGTACAATGCTCATTTTTTGTTAATATTTCTCACTTTAATGTTCCCAGGCAGCTACTCTGACAATTGCTTTAAACTTGGGGAAATTATCCCTTTGGCAGTTCCAAACATTTGTATCATTGCCTGCTGCCATGTTCTGTTCTCTCAGGGTAAATATCCCCACATTGTGCTCAGTGGTGCTTAGCCAGCAGCAGATTTGGAGATTTTGAGATTTTTAGGTGAGCTATTAACTTGTCTTTTTGTTGGATGTCATGCTGGTGCTGAACTTCCTCTGGTAATATTTGAAGGAGATTTTTTCTTGCTGTCTGCATGAGAAATCCAACCAGTGCTCTGCTGCCATGTCAGAACATCCTAGATGGCTCTTTAAATCTGGACTGGAGGCTTTGAATTTCAGTTTCCTTTAAGTTCATCCTGTCACAGCCTCAGCAGGTCCCAGAGAATTCCTCCTGCTGTGCTCCAGACAGGCTTGAACTGCACTTTACTCTGTCATTTGAGGCCCTGTGGTTCAGGATAATCCAGCAGATGAGATTTTCATACAACCCTTTCTCTTTTCCCATTCTGTACTTATCAAATCAATACCACACACCAGTTCCTTTTTTTTTCCAGCATTCCCTTTGTCCCATCTATCCCACAATTATCAGGGAGACAGAGATGGCATCATCTTTTCCATACCATTAGTTGGTGACCTCCAGAATCAAGAGGTTACCTGTATCCTACACGGTGTCACCTCAGATCTACATTTGTCATCCAACAAAAAAATAATCTTTTTTCTGTAGTATTTTCAGTGTTTTATTACTCTCTGTGGGAGTAAAAGCCCATTCAGTGCCTGACTTTTCCCTTTTCTCTAATCCAGTAATAAAAGAACCCTTGGTTTCCCACCAGTCTAAACCTGGCTCTTAGATTCAAAAGAATAAATAGATATATATTTATATATCAAGATACCATCTTTATGCTGCATTTTTGTCATAATGAAACCCAACTTGTCATTTGGATTACTTACAAGACTCAAAATGTCTACATTTTGCCTTCCTTTACAGGATCTGATTAAAAGTAAGAGATGATGTTTTTGTCTTGATTAAATTTGTTCTTAAAATCATGCAATAATGTGTTCAAATGAAATAGTATTGCTCTGTTGCTTGATTAAGGCAAGACTAATTGTGGGCATAATTTTCATCAAATTAATTGAAAATAATGGGTGGGGGAAGGAGGAAGGGAAGAGAAATCTGTAACAGAATTAACATTGAGCAACAGTTCTCTGACTAAACTGGAATTGGAGGGGATTTGGGCAGTTTTTGTTATTTATGGGCTTTAAATGTTTTCACCATTTCTCTTTCCAGAACCTGATTTCTCTTACCTGGATGCCCTGGCTCCTTATCAGCCCTTGGCAATGAAATGTGTTTACTGTCCCATTGACACGAGACTCAACTTTATTCAGGTGTCTAAATTACTCAAAGAAGTCCAGGTAATGAATTTTCTCTTGCCTTTTCTTACGTTTCTTCACACTGATGAAATAAAATAAATTAATTGGGAGCAAATGTTGCATTAAACAAAAATGGAGACAACACCCAGATCTTTTTTCCCATGAAGAGGACACAGCATTGAGCTCTGCTTTAGGAGAAAAAGAAAAGGAGGATTCTTATAGTATTTGCTGTTCTCTCTCAACTCTTTGTAGCTTTAGTGGCTCATCCCATTTGTTTCTACTAAAATTTGCTTCCTGACTCATGACGTAATTAAAATAATAACCAGATTTTTTTTCTGGCTGAGTTCTTCCCTGTGTTCTTTCTCTCTGAACTCTGAAATACACATTCTTCCAAACCTCCTAGCAATGCCTGCATCACTTTATCTCATTGTTCTGCAAGCTGGCTTGTCACTGCAAACTGATAATGATGCCTTGGGTTTTAGCTTTTATATTTTTCAGAATCTCTGCTGCTTAGTGTGTGACTCTGAAACTTCATATTAGGTGTTAGTAAGGTCTCTTCACAGGGTAGTGATAAAACAATTCCTTTCTAGCTAGAAAATCAAGGACAGCTGGTACCCAAAAAGCAGAAACAACAGTGAGGGAAATGGGACAAGCCAGGGGGCTGAGACTTCATAGCCTGAGGCTGTGGTTGGACAATTGACCCCAATATGGAGATGAACCAAAACTTACAGAAGTGTAAAACTCCTGACTGGGATCCATGTTGGATATGATTTGGGTGTAGCCCTGCCAGGCTCTTGCACTTCAATAAATTCCTGTTTTATTCCTTTTGCTCTGTCTAGTCTCTGTTCCAGGTCAGCAAAATAGAACAAGCAAAAATTTTTCCAGCAAAAATAGAACTGCCACTGCCTGGCCTTGGATAAACATCTCCTTCCATGTTACTGCTGATGTGTTGTGCTGTCTTCAGGGCAGCTTGCTCTGGCTTCTCCTTTGGCTTCCTTAAACCCTGCAGTGGCAACCAGCCTGTTTATGCTTTGTTGACATATTTCTGGAAAACTGGAGCTGGAAAACTCCAGGGTTTTTTGCAGCCTTAGTTACTGACGGCTGACGCTTCTGCAGTCTCACATGTTGACACCTGGGATGGTCTCCACCACTGTTGACATTTCCTTCCACTTTATCTATCAAGGATTTGAGAGAGAAGCTGTGTAATATTTTTATTTTTTCTTTTGTTGTGGCAAGTATCAAAGTGACAATTAAAGCCATAAATTGCGGGCGGGTCGCCGCTGCGCTCAGCTCCTGCTCCTGCAGCAGCTGACTGAGGTGCTGTCCTGGTGTGAAGGACAGGTGTCTGCCAATAAAGGCAGGAGCTTCTCTTTGAAATGGAGAGTGTAAACCCCCTCCCTCCAAATTATTATTATAATTTTGAAATTAAGGGGCTCTCAGGCAAAGATGTGGGAATTAGGAATAACAATTCTTTACTAGGAAAATTAAAATAGAAATACAGGATTGCAAAGAACAATCCCAAAACACTGCCAGAGTCAGAATCCAAGCTGACACCCGTCAGTCAGTCAGGGTGTTGGCACAGTCCCATTCAATGGTGGCTGCATCCTCCTGCAGTGGCAGATGTGGCTCAGCTGGAGCAGTGCTCCTGGAGAAGGTGCAGTTTCCTCTGAAGGTGCAGGGATGATGTGGAAAGGTCCAGTTTTCCTCTGGAATCCAGTGGCAAAGGCTGCTCTGGTGTTCAAATGTCAGTTTTTATCTGGGTAGGAGCCTCCAGCTCCCCTGGCTGGAGCATCTCCCATGGGATGATGGAATTTTATCAGCCATGCCCTGGGACTCAATGGCCATGAACAGGAGATCTCTCCTGGAGGGAGGATGGGCTGTGGCAAAGATAAAGATGATTGCCCCAGCTGGTTTAAAGCTGGCCCATGAGCAGATAATGTGTGCCATGGAGATAAGGGGCACTGCCCCAGCTGGTTTAATAGATGGTGACAGAACACACATTTCTGGTCACATCAACCCAGCACAGTGCTGATGAGGAATCCCCTGTGCTGTCTTGCAGCCCCTGCACGTGGTGTGCCCTGAGCAGTACACGCAGCCCCCTCCCGCGCAGTCGCACCGCACGGATCTGATGGTGGACTGCCAGCCCCCGGCCATGTCCTACCGCCGCGCCGAGGTGCTCACGCTGCCCTACAAGCGCCGCTACGAGAAGATCGAGATCATGCCTGATGTGAGTCCCTGCAGGGCACATGGTGGGGTGGGGGTTGCTGCTCACACAGCCAAATTCCAGCTCTGCTGTCTCTGGGGGGTGGTGGGATCACAGGGTTGGTGTGGTTGGAAAAGGTCATGGAGTTGAGCTGGCACCACACGGGTGTGGTCAGCCCCAAGTGCTGCTTCCAGGGGTGGAGACTCCTCCACATCCCTTTCCATGAAGGAGTTGTTCCCAATATCCAACCTAAATCTCCTCTGGTGCTACTCAAGACTTTTCTCTCATTTCTGACAGCAAGCAGAGCCTGACCCCCTGGCTGTCCCCTCCTGTCAGGGAGTTGTGCAGAGCCACAGGGCCCCCCCTGAGCCTCTTTTTCTCCAGGCTGAGCCCCTTTCCAGCTCCCTCAGCCTCTCCTGGGGCTCCAGCCCCTTCCCCAGCTCTGTTCCCTTCCCTGGACACTCTCCAGGCCCTCAATGTCCTTCTTGTCATGAGGGACCCAGAATTGTCCTCAGGACTGGAGGTGGAGCCTCAGAACTAAAGGTATTTATTCTAAAGATGTCTTGTGGCTGGGAGTTACAGTTGACCCTCATGTGAAGCACATTCTGTCAACTGGAGAGGTAGGAAAGAAGCATTTTTGAGTGATAATTTCACTCTATAAACTAATGGGAACTGAAAAAAAACCCAAAAAAAAACCATTGTCTGGCTAGAGAGCTGTTCAGCCTGGACAGGAGATGTTAGAGCCCCTTTCAGAGCCTAGAGGGGCTCCAGGAGAGCTGGGATGGGACTTGGGACAAGGGATGGAGGGACAGGACACAGGGAGTGGCTTCCCACTGGGAAAGGGGAGATTGGGGTGGAATCTTGGGAAGGAATTCCTGGCTGGGAGGGTGGGGAGGGCCTGGGCTGAAATTCCCAGAGAAGCTGTGGCTGCCCCTGGATCCCTGGAAGTGTCCAAGGCCAGGCTGGAGCAACCTGGGCTAGTGGAAGGTGTCAGGATTGGAGTGGAATGAGCTTTTAAGGTTCCTTCCAACCCAGATCATTCCATGATTCTGTAATTGTGAGCTAGCAAAAACTGTGTTCAGGTAAGTTGTCCTTTGCTAGAAAATCCCATCCCACAAGACAAACTGGGATCTCTGCCATGAGTGAAGCAGCCAGTCACCTCCAGTTGCAATATCAGGAAGTTTTAGGCACAGCAGTTTGAATTATTGCTCCAGGAGCATGGAAAGGATCCAGAGAATCTAGAAGTTAGTAGCCAGGAGTTGTTTTTCTCCTTCCCCAAATTCACCTGCTGTTAGAAATACCCTTCCCATTAAGGATCAGTTTTCAGTCATGGTAAAGAAGCAGTGAAAAGGCTCATTTGTATTTCAACAATTGCCATAAATGGTTAATTCCTGCAGGCTGCAGGAGCCCAGCAGGTTAATGGATTGCTTGTAGCCATCTAAAATGTGGATTACTTATCCCCACAACATCTATTAATGATTTATTAACCCTGTAAGTCAAATCCAAATGTGCCCATATTACCAAGGGTGACCCATATTCTGACAGACACGAGCTTAAAATATTTTTTTGACAATCCAATCAGCACAAATGTGTCCTTGGATCAAAGGTGACAGTGGCTTTTTGCAAGCACACATTACTGCCCTTTGGAAACTGGAATATTGAGTGACTTTTCATTGGAGTGTAGAAGGAGGAAGCATCCTTTAGTTGAGCCAAATATGAAGTGCAGAACTGGGACCCACATAACAAATCCTTCAGGCAGCCCACAGCACCCACTGCCACCATTTCACACCATTTCTGTGAGCAGCCTGCCCAGCCCACTGCTTGGAGACAAGGAGAGGGCTTTAATTACAAAATATGCTTGGCTGCAGCTCCATCTTGGCATGTATATTTAATTGTTTGGGAAATTTGCATCTTTATTGGATCCCATTAAACCCAAGATTGGTGAAACGTGGCTTCAATTCACCAAGATGAAACCAATCCTGAGTTCAGAGGAGGAGCCAGCCTGGGCTCACTGATTATTCAAATTCCACTGAAGCTTTGAGTACCTAAACTCTAAACTCTGGGGTGGAACTGAGCCTTTGTATGAGAGCCTGGTGTCAGCCTCTGAAGGGACTGGATTCCAGCCCTCCCTGCACTCCCAGAGCTGCTGGGAGGGAGGGAATGTGGCATTCACCAACCTGGGAAAAGCAAGCTGGTTTCTACTGCATTCCCTTTCACTCAGAGAGGTCCAGCAGAAATCTGGAAAAAGGACAGAAATGGCTTTTTTTTTCTCCTCTCCTGACAAATAACATCCAATTATATTCACACAGGAGTCCTGATTTCAGAGCTGTCCATGCTCAGAGAGGAGAAATATCTGGTGGTTGTCCATATCCAGAGTTCCTGATTGTTCAGCCTGAGAAGGCTCTGGAGTGATCTTTCAGCACCTGAAGGGGAACTCCAGGAGAGCTGGAGAGGGACTTTGGACAAGGGGTGGAGGGACAAGACACAGGGAATGGCTTCCCACTGCCACAGGGCAGGGTTAGGTGGGATATTGGGGACAAATTCTTCCCTGGGAGGGTAGGGAGGCCCTGGAATAAAATTCCCAGAGAAGCTGTGGCTGCCCCTGGGTCCCTGGAAGTGTCCAAGGCCAGGCTGGATTCCACTGTCCCACCCTGGGATAGTGGAAGGTGTCCCTGCCCGTGGCAGGGGGTGGCACTGGATGAGTTTTAAGTTTCCTCCCAACCCAATCCATTCTGGGATTTCCCTGGTTCCAAAGCTGCTCTTCACAACTCCTTGCAAAAGCTGCTTGGTCTGTAGTGATGCTGCTGAAAAGGCTCCTGAGAGCAAGGCTGTGCTTCAGGGCTGTTAACAGGATGCCATTCCCCAGCTCCAAGCTATGCAAATCATCCTCCAAAAGAGGATCTTGCTCCTTCTTTTTAAGGGAACTACATGGTCCTGGTAAAAAATGGATGCAGCTTCCCCTTCTGCTGAGTGGGTTGTGCAAGACAGATTTCAGACATGATGGATGGGGCTCCCTGGTGTGGGAGTATTTGCTGCTTAATGTTCCCTTTTCAGTAGTTTAGGGTTCCTGAATATAGGAATTTCTGTACTGCAAGGAAAGGGCATTTGTTTAATTTGGGCTCCCACCAGCCCTGGGGTTCTGTGCAGGCTCAAGTGGCAATTGAAAAGGGCATTTTATAGCTCCTAGAAACCTTGCAATGGCTTCTTATTTGTCAAAACCATGTTAGCCTGGAATGGAATGATGAAATCCACCCTGGAAAAAGCAGTAATTGCTACATCTGCTGCAGGGCTGGGATTTGTGTGTGAGGTAAACATGAAAGTCTCATAAAAGAATGGCTGCTGCAATGAAGTCCTGATCAGGGCCCTCTCCTGACATCCCCAGTCCCTTTCCCAGCTCCCAGTTCTGCCTGGATTCTTCCAGCTTTTGAAAACCAAAGGCTTGGCTCAGCATGGCTCCACTCATTGCAGGCTGATGCTGTGGTAGAGTGAAATTTCCTTCCCAAAACTTGCAGTGATGCAGATCCTGGCCTGTCAGGCTAATGGAAATTTACTTTTACTGCTGGACCTTGTCTATATTTCAATCACTTCACCCAGGAGCAAAGGCAGGTCAGGCAGGCCTGTTGTGTGATAATGAGATTTACACTCACAGCAGCCTTTGTTTGGAGAGAGTTTTTAGCAGTCCCAAGGCATCAGGCTGGAATTGCTCTCCCAGGGATAGTGCAAACCTTTACACTTTAAATAATTTCTTCTCAGCATCTGCCTTTCTCTTTTTTAAAAAAAAATAAAATAATAAAAAGGACTGCTTCCTGGAAATTGGCTAGGCATTGTCTGCTCACAGGAGAAAGATGGGAAATGGAAAACACCTTCTGGAGCAAACAGATAAAATTAAACAGTAGTGTCTGAGCAAATAAAGTGCCTGCAGTTTAATTACAGCTGAACAATGGTGTGGATCACTCAGTGCCAGCAGCAGACACTTCACTGAGGGCTCTGTGCTCTTCAAATACTCCATTTGCCAGTTCCTCAGGACACAGCCCAGCCAGGAGAGTGTCAGGGTACAAGGCACAGCCTGACACCAAATGAAAGGATCAGAAAATACTGCAGAGAAGGATTAGAAAAACAGCCATTATAATTATGGAGCTTTCATCTTGACTCCTTTTCCTTTTACCTGACATTTCCAACTTCCTTCTGTGTTTCAGGGACTAAAGAATTTTGAATTCTGTCCTTCTTCCCACCCTCAGCTCAGTTTGGTGACCCCACACTATCCAGTCTCTGACCTCTGTGTTCCTTTTTCCCTGGCTATTCCCCCTGGGTTCAATGTGCTGTAGCCTCACAAAAAGTAAATGAAAAACCTGTTTAAATGAAATACCACCTGTTAAAATGAAATACAACCTTTTTGCTTCTGCTGCTCAGCCCTGCCCAGCTCCCAGCTCACTGCAGAATTGCCTGGAGTCTCTCTGTGAGTTGGACCTCACCTTTAGACATTGCACCAAAACTGCTCTTTCCCAGCTTTCCTCACACAAAGCCAGAACCAGTGCAGATAAATCCCCCTGATCTACATCATCAGAGCTCAGTGCAGCCTTTATTTTCTCCTTGAAAACATCCCCACCTCACTCTGGTGTTTCTTCTCTCCTGGCCATTCAGCCTGAGAGAGTTCTCCTCCCTCCTCCTCTCTTTTGTGGGCTTGGAATGTGTTATCCTTCATTTCCTTTGCCTTTTTTTGTTCCTGTGCCTTTTCTGTGTTTGGTCTTACCCACAGGTTGTCCTGTTTAGTCAGGTGGAACTCAGATCTGCTTTTCTGCTTCCAGCCTGCCTTTGCCTGCCTGTATTAATGTCTAGGTTTGTTTTTCCTTTCCTTTTTGGTGGCTGGCTGGAAGATAACACTTTTCTAGCCAGGCACTCAGCTCTCTCTTCCCAGTCAGCTTCAACAACAACATCCCATCCTGACTTGACATTCTGACCCATTAAATGGTTACTGTATTTTGAATATTTTGATTTATGCCATTTTTATGTCTTTCAAATGACTCATCTCTTGCATCTGCAAGCTTTACTGCCTTTACTTTGAAGATATTTCATGTCCTTGCTTCCCCTACCTGTCATTTCTCATTCAAATCCAAGCCTAATTTCTGCTTCTGCTGGTTTTGTTTTCCACCATCCTTTTGCAAGTTCCTCAAACAACTGTTCTCTGCCTGCTCCCAGGCTCCTGGGGAAGAGCTTCATTAAACAGCCATAAATCTCCTTCATTACACTCCTTAAATACTCCTTAAACTTCTTTTTTTGGCACAGGATTGGCAAAAAGCCAGTAGCTACAGTTAGTGCTGAGTGATTGGAGTGAGTTCTGGTGCCTGGAATTCCATCCACGATTATTCCCTGCTGGTTGGTTGGTGTGTTTCTGGTTTGGGGACAAGGATGAGATTCCTCCTGCTGATCTGGAGCCCTGATCCAGTAGCTGCATGTGGAACATGCCCATGGAAAAGAAGAGCTTTAATGAATTGCTTTAAAACTGCAGATTGTACCTTGTGCTTCTTTTATTTCTTCACTGGACGTTGGCTCTGTGGAAGCTCAAAGCCAAGATAATTGCAAGTGATAATTGCAAAATCTTTAGGAATTCATGGTAGGATTCTTTATCCACTGAAGCTAATGAGAGTTTAAAATCTGCTCCAAAGAGAGCTGTGGGAGACCCCCAGCGAGTGACAGCTCTGTGAAGTTGGGGTTAACTCAGCAGCTGAATTCAAACCCTTGGATTGTGTCAAATGTGAGGCTGAAAGCCAACAAGACCTGACTCAGATCACCCACTAATGATTCTGCAGATGCCTTCATTTGTGGGATGTTCTCTGGTGTGAAAGCCTTTGTTCCTTTAGGTCTCATTAGCAAAATTCCCCAATTTCCATCCTGCCTGCAGCATGCCTGTGCCTTGTTCCCTGTGCCTGCTGGTCACAAATCCACAGGCACATTTCAATTGTAATTCCCCCTTCACCCCACTTTTTTTTTTTTTGTCCCTCTGAAGGATCTGACAGTTGCAGAATTCCTGCAATTGGCCCCTGGTTTAGCAAAAAAAAAAAAAAACAAGGCTGGATCTGTGGATCTGTTGGAGACTCCTCCTGTGTTTGCCTAAAAGGGCCTGGCCATCAGAGCTCCTGGTAATTAATTAATTAATTAATTAGTAACTAAATTCCTTTAAAAATTAAGGGATAAGAGGGGACAAGGAAATACGAGAGGGAAATGAGGGAAATTATCCTTCTCTCCTGACACCACCATCCAAATTTAAGTGACATGGCAAAGACCATGGTTTTAATTCTGCTTACAATACTGACTCTACAGATCCCCCCTGCTTGTGAAAAGGTTGCTGCACAGCCTTGAAGCATTTTTTGTCCTATTAAAATGCTTTCCTGCACCCAGAAACTGGATTTGGTGTGTGTGAGGAGCAGGGGAGTGGAGGGATGGAGGATGAGGCAGGTTCTCCATTAGGTTTTGCTGAGGAGTAATTCCTATAAAAACCTCTGCAGGTGTGATCTCCAGAGCTTTCTCTGAACTCAGGCAGATCTAAAATCCTTGGGCTTCTCTAATAATTGCCAGGGGATTTTTTTTTTTTTGTCCTATATAAATTCCATCCTATTCATGGACTGGGATCTGAGTGGGAATTGCTTCATACCCAGCAAGTCCAAAGCTGAATTCCATCATTCCCACCTAGAAACAGAAGTGCCCTCAGGGCTTTCATGGCCAGAACCCAGCTGCAGTTACCAACAGTGTTTATAATGTGCCTCAAAAACCTGTAAGATTTCAAATTGCAGAGACTTTTCCCCCTGCTGCTCCCAGTAGATGCTGTTCAAGTCCCCACTGTCTCTAGAAACATCCTAATTTCCAGCCTACACATATTCACTGCTGGCCTGCACACATTTATTCCTAACATCATGTTTGAGCAGAAATACATTTTCCTTTTTGTTGGTATTTTCCCTGTGGTGTTTATGTAGAATAATCAAATTCTCCCTTTGGCTTTCTTTTTTTTGCCAGGCTAAACAAGCCAAGATATTTGGTTTTCCCTTACAAGACAGCTCCTCCTGCCCTAATCTACCCTTCAGAATTTCTTACTTGAACTGAAATTACCCACAATTTACAAGTAGTTCAGATGAAATCTTGCCTGGCCCAGTATAAGAGTGAGAGCTCATCTCAGAGAGAATTACCTGATACTTTCTGGGCTTGCATTTGGCTTTTTCATGGCCATGTCACATTTGTGACTCTCTGGGATGGACTAATAAACCTGAACCCTTCACCTCTGTCCTTTGCAGCAGCTGCCAGCCCAAATTCTCAGTGTTAGCCCCATCCTAGGCCTTCATTTTGTGTATTGAATTTCATCTTGATTTTCTCATTCCAGTTCTTGAGGTCTTTGAGTTTTTCCTCTCTCATAGCCTGGTCTTGTTTTCTGTTAAAGGTGCCCTACAAACTTCTGTGGGACCTTCTGAGCACTCCTCCTGGTTCTGTCCTGAGGTCATTCATGAAAACTGGGAGTAGGCTCAAGAATGATCCTTTAGAAATTGTAGCAGCAGCCCAGGAGCTGCCTGGGAATATCTGGGAATATCTCAGGACTGCCAGAGAAATCCACAATTTGGGGTTTGCCTTGTGCTTCTCTGGTTTGATCCCACCTTTAATGCAGAGATCCCACATTTATGCAGTTTGAAAATCTGGAAAACACATTTAATAATGTAAAAACCCAGCTGCCCCCTTTATAAATACACATGCTGTAATGTAATGTACACATCAGTGATCTCAGGTCCTAGAAGTTCAGGGGATTTTAACTGCTGGTGAGTTTGCTGTGTTTGTTCTCCACATCCAGCTCACCTCACTCAGCCCAAGCTTTGCCTCTCCCTGCTCTGTCAGCCTTCCTGCACCTTCTCCAGTGTAAGCCAGAGGTAAAAATGGAAAAAGGAGGAGTCTGGAGAGGTGTCCCAAAAAATCTAAGAAGAAATTACTGCAACTGGGGTGTTAAAATACTGTTGTATATCCAGCATGTCTGTCCCTGGCAGAATCCTCCAGAGGACAAAACCATGTGTGCTGAGTCTGGTCCTGCCCTGATTTTATTCACTGATTATTCAGCCTCATTTTATTTTTACTGTGGAGTTTCAGGCCCCATCCTCAGTGGTTGTTCAGCCAACAAGAGGATTTTTGGCTGGTGACTGAAAACAACTTAAACCTGGAGAGAATTGTCCCCATTGAAGCCTTCAGGAGAATTTTAAGACTGACTTAACCCACGTTGTTCTTTATTAACACCTGTAGTTTGGCCAGCATCAGTTTGTGCTCACAGGATGTGTGTCAAATCCCTTTTTGGGGTGGAAAATGCAGCCCTGCAGGAAAGACTTAATGGTAAAAATATCTTTCCTCTGGTTTAGCGTGAGCAGACAGCATGACAGAGAACATGCCAAGCTAAAATCTGAAATAGTGCACACATCCCCACCCCCAAATTTATCCTAAGCCAATGCAAGTGCTCATCCATGGGCAGGGGACTGATTAACGTGGTGTTAGATCTCAGTGTCCCTGCTTTGGTGGCTTTCCTGGTGCCAGTGTGTGACATTGGGCTCGGAATAATGACTGGAAGGAAGATTCATTTATTCCTGCATGGTGGGGGGCTTTTCAATCTCACACACAAAGGCACAACAAGAGCCAGCCTCTGCAAGTTGGACAAATTCAACCTTGAAATGAGACACAGCTTCCTGGCTGCCAGGAGAATTAAAGTTTGAAACCACTTGTGAGGGGAAGCAGTGGAGTTGCCATAGCTTGGAGTTCAGACAAGACTTGCTGCTTCTCTGAAAAGGGTTTCTTTAATGCAGCTTTCTGGAGGAGTTCTGTGATTTGTGTGTGCAGGAGGTCAGTTGAAAGGAGTGGAGCAGTGCTGCCTGGCCTTGGTGGGTGAATTACTGGATGTGATTAAATTACCTTTTTGGTTTGGGTCACTGAGTTTCTGTAATGAAAGGATTGGCTGCCACATGGAGAGGGCTGTGAGCTGGGGAGGAAATAAAAATGAATGCCTGTCCTACTGTCTTTCTGACTGTAAATAATCTAAATGCTGCTGTTTAGCCTGCTTAAAACCTGCAGAAATGTTCATAGCAAAATACTTCCATGGCAGGCAGGAGAAGACTTTGGTTCCAGGCCACTCCCTGTTCTTTAAGGATCTTGCTGTTCACAGGAATTGTCACTTTGCTCTTCATCAGAGCCTGGTTTGTATCGATCCTCTCAGGAGGGTGGCTGGAATGGGAAGTGCCTTCAACCACTGGGAAGGCAGCAGAACTCACTGCTGCAAGTGCTGCTATTTTTAGGTCCCAGGAGAAATCAGAAGCAGTGATTGTCATTATATTTTCATTCTCTTTGCCTTCAACAACAAGCCATAAAGGCTATATTCAAATTGCCTTTTTAAAGATCTTCAGTAGAGTCCCAGAGTAACAGTGAGCTGAACTGCTTCATCAAATTTGGATTTCTAGGACTCACCACAGCTGAATACAGACAAAATTTAGGGATCTTTAAAGCAGCCTGTGTTTTTCCAACACACCAACTGCTTTATTCCAAGGAGCTGCTCTCAAAATGTTCCTGCAGCTTTAACAGTGGCAGGTGACATTTACAGAACTTATTAAAAGACCTTTGCCACCATCAAAGCCAACAGAAAAACCCTCTCAGTGCTTTCATGGCAAAAGGATTGAGCATCCTGGCACCTTGAATTCCCTTGGAGGGAAAAAGGGAATCATTTTCTCCATTCATGAGCACAGTTTTCTTGAGAATTTCTTTGGAAAAGTGGCTGGAAGAGGTGCTTCCCAACTGGCCAACTTCCACTGCTCTCAGCAGGTGCAGCACTGGCCACTCCAGGCACTGCCAGCAGTGTTAAATCCCAACTCCAAGCCAAGACTAAATTTTAAGTCTTTCAGGGAAGAAATATTTTTATATTTCAGTGGAAAGGGGTTTGTGCAGCATTGTTCAAACTAATCAACAGTGGGTTGATTGAAAACATTGGGGTTTTAAGGACAAACCCTTCTTATTCCAGATATTCTGCAGTCAGGAACTGAAAGTAAATTCACTTTGATTTTTCTTTGTCCATCAGCATAACAAACATAATAATGCTGGATTAGACCACGAGTTTAATTAATGAAGCAATTGTCTTTTCACACAAGGGTTCTCTGTGCTTATTATGGTTTTTGAGACCAGCCCTGCTTCCTGCAAACCTCGTGCTGCTCTGCTCATGGTGTGAAATCCGTAATTTTGGGGAGCTGGAAGGAGGCTGGGCAGGTCCGAGGAGCTCTCAGTCTATCAGTGCCTTTGTGTTTACAGTTCATTAACCCATGTTTAAAAATACCACACTGCCAATTTATCTCACAGCTGGGTTCATGCATGTTTGGAGCTGATCACTTGCTGAACAAAATCTCCTTTTGCTTCAGCTTGCAGATTCCCTCGTGCCCTTGGAGATCAAGCCTGGTATTTCCTTGGCAACAGTTTCTGCTGTGCTGCATACTAAGGACAACAAGCATGTGCTGCAGGTACAGTCTGATGGGAAGGGCAGAAAAATATCCTTACTCTGGCTTTCCCTCCCATCCTGGACCCCAGCAGCTCCTCCTGCAGCTCCTTCCCAGCAGAGCAGAGCCCTGGGCAGAGGCTTTGCCCTGGCAGCTGTGGGTATGAGGAATTACACCCAGAGCAGGGAGTGGGATGCAAATAAATCTTTCTGCTCCCTTTTCCTTGGCCATGTGCCTGGCTGAGATAAAAGGGGAAGTGAGATAATTCCTGAAGAGAGGCTACAGATCATCCTGCTGTCTTCCATGGGCAGGAAGAGCATCAGTCAACCCCTCAGGACAAAGGGTTAGAGGAGAGAGATGACCTGGGACATCAGACTTGGGAAGGGACCATGTGCCTTCAGTTTCCCTGGAGGTTTTTGTCCTGGTGTGAAGGACAGGTGTCTGCCAGTAAAGGCAGGAGCTTCTCTTTGAAATGGAGAGTGTAAACCCCCTCCCTCCAAATTATTATCATTTTGAAACTAAGGGGCTCTCAGGCAAAGATATGGGAATTAGGAATAACAATTCTTTACTAGAAAAATTAAAATAGAAATACAGTATTACAAAGAACAATCCCAAAACCCTGCCAGAGTCAGAATCCAAGCTGACACCCGTCAGTCAGTCAGGGTGTTGGCACAGTCCCATTCCATGGTGGCTGCATCCTCCTGCAGTGGCAGATGTGGTTCAGCTGGAGCAGTGCTCCTGGAGAAGGTGCAGTTTCCTCTGAAGGTGCAGGGATGATGTGGAAAGGTCCAGTTTTCCTCTGGAATGCAGTGGCAAAGGCTGCTCTGGTGTTCCAAATGTCAGTTTTTATCTGGGTAGGAAAGGCTTGGCTCCTCCCCTGGCTGGAGCATCTCCCATGGGATGATGGAATTTTATCAGCCATGCCCTGGGACTCACTGGCCATGAACAGGAGATCTCTCCTGGAGGGAGGATGGGCTGTGGCAAAGATAAAGATGATTGCCCCAGCTGGTTTAAAGCTGGCCCATGAGCAGATAATGTGTGCCATGGAGATCAGGGGCACTGCCCCAGCTGGTTTAACAGATGGGCACAGAACACACATTGCTGGCCACATTAACCCAGCACAGTTGTACATCTCTACATCCCTGTACCCTCCCTTCCTGCCACCCCTGCAGGCTGGCACTGGAATTCCTGCCCTGAGTGCTCTGCAGGAGGGGGTGATGTCCAGGGACCTGCCCTGCTCCCCTTTCTGTCAGAGCCTGCAGGGCCTCACTGAGCCCTGCCCACCCTGGCAGCAGAGCTGGGCCCTTGGGAAGAGAGCCCAGTGTGGGAATGGCAGGGATGGGGGGCTGGGTGAGGATTTCTGTCAGAGCACAGCAGGCAGGCTGCCCTCCTCTTCCCAGGCTGCTTCCCTGGAAACACTGAAATGCTGCAGTGGAATTGGGCTGAGGCTGCTGTTGTTCATTTACTCCCTTCTCCAAATAAACTTAAACCTGGGTTTAAAATGCCAGAGTTTTCATAAATGGCTGGAGTTAAGCCATGTTCTCATTCCCTGAGTTGCTTGCTCTGAATTTGCCTGTTTCCCAACATTTTGCATCCTTCAGAGTGGGATTTTTTTTTTCCTTTTCATCCCCCAGCTGCCTCCAAAACCTCCCCAGCCTCCTGCCAGCAAGAAGAGGAAGAGGGTGAGTGATGATGTGCCCGAGTGCAAATCTTTGAAGCCCCTGCTGAGTGGCTCCATCCCCGTGGACCAGTTTGTGCAGACTCTGGAGAAGGTGAGGAATTTTCAGTGGCAGGTGGGATTCCAGCAGATTTCTGTACATCTCAGATCTGCTGCTTTGGTGGCAGAGGGAGGGGAAATCATTTTAGTGTAGCTTGAAATGGAGAAAGGCCAGTGAGTTCCCAAAGTGCTCCAGAGTATCCCTGCACTTCTAAATAGAGGGAATTGTTCCCTGTGGAGCCATGGTCTGTTTCCCATGGAAGCAGAGATTTTGGGTGGGTGTTTTGCCTCACAGAACTTCTGGATTCAGCAGCTGAGGGAGCCTCAAAAGCATTTAAATATCCTCAAGATTTGTGAGAAGGTGACCAGGTGAAGAACAGATCCTGGAAATGTCTCCACTGCTGGAGGAGCCTCCTGAGGAAGCTGCACAAATTTGGTTGCTGCTCTGTGGAGTCATGTTCTCATCTGCAGGAGAAAATTTGAGATAATTAGCAGGGAAAAGGGCAGGATTGCAGACTTCCAGTGCCCAGAGTGGCTCCAGGAGAGCTGGAGAGGGACTGGGGACAAGGGATGGAGGGACAGGAGATAGGGAATGGCTTCCACTGCCAGAGGGCAGGGATGGATGGGATTTTGGGAAGGAATTGTTCCCTGGGAGGGTGGGGAGGCCCTGGAATAGAATTCCCAGAGAAGCTGTGGCTGCCCCTGGATCCCTGGAAGTGTCCAAGGCCAGGTTTTATCAATCTGGGCTAGTGGGAGGAGTCCCTGGGGGTGGCACTGGATGAGATTTGAGGTCCCTTCCCACCCAAGCCAATCTGTGATTCCATGAATTCCCCCTCACCCCTGTGCCCTGGTTCCTCCTCTGTCCCAGTTTTCCTGAGCTGTGCTGATTTCCCTCTCTGTCCCTCTCCCACCCCAAACCCAGCATGGCTTCAGTGATGTGAAGGTGGAGGACACAGCCAAGGGCCACATTGTGCTGCTGCAGGAGGCTGAGACCCTGATCCAGCTGGAGGAGGACTCCACCCACATCATCTGTGACAATGACGAGCCCCTGAGGGTCAAACTGCGGGACCTGGTGCTCAAATTCCTGCAGAAGTTTTAGCTCCTGGACATCAGGAGGCTCTGCAAGGAGAGAGCCTGGAGCAGCAGAACTGTCCAAGGAGAGACAGAATTCTGTGAAACCACCTTCCCCTTCATGGAGGAGCAAGGGAGTATTTTTAATATCTATTTTTTAAATCTTATTTTTCACTTGCTTTGGAATACTTTGAAGGAGATTCCTGTTGTGTAAAATTGGGAGCTGGGAATCTTACAGGAGATAGGAGCTGCAGAGTAAATAACTGGAGTGTTTATTTACAGCATCAGGGTGAACTGCTGCTCCTCTGTGTCCCTCAGCAGTGGCTGCCCCAGTCCTTCACCTGCCAGAACTCTGTAGGAATATTGAAATAATGGCCTTTTTCTTCCCACTGCTTCTTCCCAGTCCCCAGATCCCATTCCCTGCCTCTCCTCCCTGTGTGATGTTCACTGGCATGAGGAGGGGAGAGCTGGTGAGACAAAGACTGTGCAAATAAAAATGGGAAAAGGGGTCTGGTGGACATGGGGAATGGTGGGAAGGGCCTGGCCATCCCCTGCACAAGCAGAGGCACTTTGGAAAAGCTTTATCCTTTAGGAATTGAAGTGTTTCTTGGTGCTGCAGCCTCACCTGTTAGATCCAGATCTGTCCATGGAGCTCCAGGCTCTTCACTAAAGCTGGTTCCTCCTGGGTTCCTCCAGACCTCAGGAAGATACTTAGGCAACTCCATAAAGTAGGAAAATTCCTAATGCTCATAAAAAACCTTTCAAGATTTAAGTGCCTCTTGTTTCTACCTTCCAAAAACTTGTCCTTGCAGCCCCCCCATCCCAAATCCTGGGTGGAATTCTGAGTCATTTATCCAAAGCCATCTGTACTGCAGACCTGGGGAGGCTTTTCCCTCCCCAAATCACCTCAGTCAATAATATTGCTTTTAAAGGCCACCCATTTCTCAGATTTACTGCTGTTCATTTTTTATTGGATTGTTTTGTATTTATTTGGTGTTAAAAAATAAAAAGCAGAGTGAGACTGGCCAGGAGAGAGCACATCCTGTGGTTTATAAAAGCCTCTCCATGTCCATTCCACATCCTTGTCCTGACACCTCTGGGAAATAAAGCTGCTCCTCCAGTTCATCCCTTTGGGGAGATGCAGGCAGTGGAGGCAGTTCTGTAATAAAATCTCTTTGCCACTGCAGTGTCCACATCCCAGGAGTTCTGTTGGGTTGGGTGTGCAGGTCCCAGCACCCTCACCTTTGTTCTGTGGGTGCCACAGGTGTGGGAGGAGTGATCAAAAACTTGGGAAAGTGGAATTAAATCCTCACTTAACCAGAGTAAAAGAACTGGGATAATTTTATTTAAGAAAACTCCAAAGGGATTATTCCTAACCCAGAGAGGCTGTGGAATAAAGTCATCTTTCTGCTGGTTACCTCAGCTCCAGCCCTGATCCCACTGCTCCAGGGCCTTCCTTTTTACACTCCCAAGGCTTTCCCACCCTCCTCAGGGGCAGAAAGTAAAAATTAAAAGCTTTTACATTTTTCTTCCTGTCATTTTGAGCAGGAAAACTTCTCATTGTTCCATCAGTCCAGCAGCTGAAAGTGGATTGGTTTGTTACATTCAGGTTGTGCCTGCTGGAAAAACAAACATGCTGGGAGGGGAATTCTTTAATGAGAAACCCTAATTAAACTGGAAAAAGAAATGCTTGTTCCTTCTGCACAGAGAGAGAAAAACAAACAGCATTTCTTTGTGCTGGCTCAGTCCTGCAGAGGGAACTGTGGCAACCCAGGGAGCTGCCAGGGGAGGAATACCATGGATGTAATCCAGGCTTTATCCAAAATTCCCAGTTTAATGGCCAAAGAGCAGCAAAGGTTCCTGGTTTCACTCTCCTTCTTCCAGAAAGGAAAATAAATCCCTTGGCCCCATGCAGGTTCCTTGTGCTGTGGCCATCCCCATTCCCTGGATCCCACATCCCTCTCTCCACTGCTCCCCTCATTAAACACAATTAGTGGGGTGTGTGGCAAGTGATTAATTGCCAGTGACTTCCCAGCCCTGTGCTCCCACAGGAATAGTGGGGAGGAAAGGTAAAAATCAGATTTCTGCTCTTGGATGGCTTTTATGGAACAGCTGTTCCTGGGTGGAGAGGAGTTCATTGTGTTTTCTCTCCATTAATGTGAGGGAATGAAAAGAGCTGGAGCAGGGCAGTTCATGCCAGGTCCCTGCCCTGGCACTGGGATCTGTCACCTCCGTGTGATCCATGTGTGTCACCTCCTTGGGACGTGGGGAGCAGAGGGAGACTGGAGCAAGGTGCTGGATCTGTGCCCCAGCAGCAGCTCAGCCTTTGTGAGCACTGGGAATGAGAGAGAGGGATTTGGGATTGGCTGCACATCATGGCCTGGGCAGGCTCCTGCTGGGAAAGGGGGGATTTGACAGGTCACAGGTGAGCTGTCACCTGGGAACCATGGACAGTGACCCCAATCCTTCAAAGATCCATGGACAGTGACCCCAATCCCTCAAGGATCCAGGGACTGTGACCCAATCCCTCAAAGATCCATGGACAGTGACCCCCAATCCCTCAAGGATCCAGGGACAGTGACCCCAATCCCTCAAGGATCCAGGGACTGTGACCCCAATCCCTCAAGGATCCATGGACTGTGACCCCATCCTTTGAAGACCATGCAGGGCACACATCCTTCCTGAAGGACCTGTCATCACCTGGTGGCTTCTATGGCACTGCTGGGCAGAACAGGAGCAATCCCAGTGAAATTGCTTTTGATCAAGGAGTGCATCATCCAAAAGGGAAAATCAAGGGCACTTTGTAGTACAGAGGAGTTCAGTGGAAAGTACTTCACCCTGCCCTCCTCCTGGGAGCAGGGAATGAATTATTAACAGGATTTATCAGCTCTGTTTCCTCATCCCAGGGTACAAACCCTAACACAGGGAAGGAAACAGGGAAATGGAACCAGAGCTGTGGCTCCCCTCACCAAACACAGCAGGAAAAAATATTGATCAGGAGATTTTTATCTCAAGAAAAGCCTCAGGAGAAAATCAGCTCCAGCTGAGTCCATGCCCAAGGTGCTGCTGGGCTCATTTGGGAGCCAGGACCCAAACCAGCATCCCAGTGCTGCTGCCAGGCTGGCATCCTGCAGGGAGGAATTCTGTGCCCTTGCTGCCAGTGATGCCCTGCCTCCCTGCAGTGTTTTGGGGAGAGATCACAGGCATTTGGGAGGCTGAGCATCCACCTCCTCCCTCCAGGAATAAAATCCTTTGGGGTTTCCTTGAAACCTCTCCTGGAAACAAAGCCAAGCACAAACCAAGCCTTAGTCCAAGGCAGATGGGAAAAGAAAGGACACAATTCCCAGTGGGAGCAGCAGCAAGGGCAGGAAACAGAGAGGTGAAAAGTGACAACAGAGGTAAAAAGGGACCACAGAGGAAGCAGCTGCTCAGGAGGGAGGGTAAAAAACAAAAGACAGCAGGAAGGAAGAGAGGAAATCCAGCCACATGCAGGAAATCCTGGGGAATTCCCAGCCCAGCCTGGAGGGGATCCCATGGTGGAGGGAGGGGATCCCATGGTGGAGGGGAGGGATCCCATGGTGGAGGGAGGGGATCCCATGGTGGAGGGAGGGGATCCCATGGCTCCTGGCCCAGCTGGCTCCATTCCTCCCCTCTGCTCCTCCCTGCAGGATTGAAGCTGGGGATCTGCTTACAAACCTTTTGGTTTTTCACCTCAGCCTCCTGCACAGGAGAGGGACCAGGAGCATCCTGAGCCAGCAATGCCACAGGAACTGTCCCCAAAGGTTCCTGGCTCTGGATCCCCGGGCAGGGATGGGCAGGTTTTGCTGCATTCATTGCTACAAACACCCACAGCAGCAGCCCCAGGACGGGGCTGGGATGTCCCTGGAGGGGTCCCACCCCTCCCTGGGGCTCTCCATGAGCTCACCACAGACTCGATGGGGTTTAGTTCCAGGCACTGCCATCCGTGAGGAGTTCCCAGCATTCCACAGCAGCTCACCTGCCCCTGGGAACAGAATCCCAGGAGTTTTGGTTTTGGGGTGTCCCAGGAGCAGCAGCAGCCCCGTGCTGCTGCAGCCCCTCTCCCAGCCCCAGCAAAGAGGCACCGAGACACTCCCAAGTTAAACTCTCCATTTATTGGAACCTTTTACAAAAAACTCAACATTGTGCTCGTGTGGAAGGAGTGTTCCTTGTCTCTCAGTTCCTGTTGGATTTGAAATCCTGGTGCTCAGGGCACCGTGGGCACGAGGGGAGGGCAGGGGCCGTGTCACCTCAGTCCTTTTATTTACAGCAGGAAAGGCCTCGCCCCGTGCCCGGGGGAAGCAGCAGAAATTCTGCAGTGGGGAAAAGGTGCAGCTGCCAAGAGCCCTTCCCAGCTCCTCAAGGCTGCCCCAGGGGCTGGGATGGATCACACAACCAAACCTGAGCTTCGGGGTGAGCCTGGGGTGCCCCAAAAATCCCGGGAGAATGATGGGTGGGAGCAGGGAAGGATGTTTGGGATGTGGCACGGGCAGGAGCACTCTCTGGAAAAGCCCCTCTCCTCCCTGGGGGAGAGCTCAGGTCCTGGTGTGTCTCAGGAGCACAAAGCTGGGCTGTGAATCCCAATCCTGTACTCCAGGGGGTTTGGTGATGTTTGGGATGATTTGGGAAATCAGCAGCAGTAGGATTGGGAGGGCAGCACAGTGCTGTGGGTGGGGAAGGTGTTCCTGCTGGCATTTCAATTCCTCACAGAATTCCATCCCTCCCAATGCTGCTGCTGCCCAGCTATCTCCCTTTATGAGCCTTTTTACCCCTTCACCCCCAAATCCTTCCCCCAGCAAGGAGGAATTCATCCCACAACACCCAGAGAGATCCCACAGGGACACAGCACAATGGACAGGGGGATCCTCCCAACAAAAAAACTGCTTGGGAAAAAGGCCAGAGAGCCTGGGAGGAAGAACAGTTGGATTTGCTCTGCTGATCCCTGATCTCAACTGGCCTCAAATCAAAGCACAGCAAGGAAAAGCAGAATTCCCAGCCTGGGCTCCCACACTGAGCATCCCGAGCCCACTCGGCAATGCCAGCACTTCCCATCCCATCCCAGGCTCCCCCAGGAATCTCCCTTTGGATTTTGGGAGGCCTGGGGGCTGCAGAGCAGTGCCTGTGCCTGGATAAAGTGCAGTGCATGCCCACACCTCTCTGTGCTCTGACCAGCCTGGGCTGTACCTGAGCCATGGCTCTGCTGCTAACGAAGCGCCGCTAATGAGGGCGGAATTAAAGCCGTGCAGGAGGAGCTGAGGCCCCTGGGGGATGCTGGAGCTGGCACAGCTCCTGACAAGTGCCACATTTCCACTTCTGCAGGGCACAGAATCCTTCCAGGTGTTCAGGGCCTCGCAGGAGTCTCCCGTGGCATTTTTAAGGAGACTGTGACACGTGCTGTGTTTTGGGCATCTGATGTTAAAACAAAAAGGGAATGGAAAGGGGAAAAAACCGTAGGAGAAGATTCCTTGATCTGTGTTGTGCTGTGGTCAGTGCTGCTGGTGAAGGCACGAGCCATGGGCTCTGCTGGAACAGGCTGCTCCTTCCCTCCCCTCCCATGTGGAAGTGTCAGTGCTGATGGAAAAACCTGGGGACAGGAGTTTGGAGAGACCCCAGAAGGAGCGTGGACAGGGCTGACCTTGGGAATGAGCCCAGGAGCTGCTGCTGGGCCATCCCTGCTCCCACACACCAGGGGTGACATCCAGGAAAAGCAGAGACACGGAGGTGACACACAAGTGTCACCTTCCCACGCCCCCAGCAAGAGCTTCTCCAGGCTGCTCAGAACATCTGGGATGTGCTGAGGGAGAACATCACACGAGGTGTGCCCTTCCCTCCTGTGCTCCCCTCATGTCCAGCTGCCCTGCAGCAGGATGGAGCAGCAGCTGAGCTCGGGGGGTCACAGGTGTGACAGCATTTCACTGTGGGAGAGAGGAACCAGCTCCTAGTCCACCCTGTGAACGTGATCCCAGCAGCATCACACACTGGAAAGCTCCTGTTGGGATTAAACCTGGGACACAGCCCAAAGCCAGGGCATGAGGCTGGGCTGGGGCTAAGGCAGAGCAGGAATTGCAGCTCTGGCACACCCAGGCTGGCCTGAGCAGAGAAGGGTCAGAGCCTCCAGGAGCCTGGAGCACTCCCAGCCCTGGCTGTGCTGCAGTGGATCTTCCCTCAGCCCCAAACACACTCCCTGTCTGTAGAGGATCAGCAGGACAAGGTGGGAAAAGACATTGAGACAGCAGCAACTGAACCCCCAGGCTGCAGCAGGGGAACAGCACCAGGAGCCAGGAAGGACCATCCAGGCCAACCTTGCCCCTCTGCAGGAGCTCAGGGTGGGGAGCAGAGCAGAGCAGAGCAGAGGGCTCCTCACCAGGTGACACATGAGAGGCCTCAGCAGTAGCCCCAGGGCAAAAGAAGCCAGGATCTGGTGGGTGGGAAGGGCTGTGCCACGGGAGGAAGGATGGGGACAGCAGTGGTGACAGGAGCTGCCCTGATGCTGCACCCAAACACCTCCAGCCTGGCCTGGCTATGCTCCCCTGGGATGGGCTGAAGGGTCCAGAGGAGGAAATGGGCTGGGGAGGGGAGAGGGAAAAGAAAAGAAAACAAAAAAGCGCCTCAGGCGGCAAATCTAAACCACTTTCATTTTAAATAACAATAATTAGAATTAAAAAGAACAGCTGCCCTTGGCTAGCGAAGGGGCAGAGCCAGTGTGGCCATTCCTCAGTGTACAATCCATGGGAGTGTCCTTGGGATCCCATTGCCTGTGTCCTTGAGGAGCCATGGGACCCCATTCCAGGAGCCATGGGATCCCATTGCCTGTGTCCCTGCAGGAGCCATGGGATCTCATTGCCTGTGTCCCTGCAGGAGCCATGGGATCTCATTGCCTGTGTCCCTGCAGGAGCCATGGGATCCCATTGCCTGTGTCCCTGCAGGAGCCATGGGATCCCATGAGCTGTGGGAGCACAGGGAAGGAGGGAAGTGCCCATCCCAATCCCGTTTGTGAGGCCAGAGTCCAGAGCAAACGGCCTCAACACTCAGAGCCGCACAAAGCAGCCCCGTGGCAGCCTGTGCTGCGGGCTGGGAGTGCCCAGCTGCTCCTCCCTGCTGCCATCCCTAGATGAACTTGAAGCACTTGGTCTTGTCGTGGGGCAGGCGGGTTTTGAAGAGGACCGAGTCGACGCGGAACTGAGTGTAGAGCAGGGGCATGTACCCGTACACCTTCACAAAGAAGTTGATGCACTTGTGCCGCTCGTGGAAGTGGGAATCGTCGTGGGACAGCGCCTGGGGGCAGCCGGGGCAGCGGAAGGTCCAGCGGGAGGTCACCTGCCAGGACAGGCAGAGGGTCAGTGCCACTGCCCACAGCGCCCAGCACGGCCAGGGGCTCAGGGACACAGGGGATTCAGCATGGGCTGGGCTGGGTGGGAGCTCAAAGCTCATCCAGTGTCATGGGCAGGGACACCTCCCACCATCCCAGACTGGACACTGCCAGGGATCCAGGCCAGCCACAGCTGCTCTGGGCACCCTGTGCCAGGGCCTCCCCACCCTCACAGGGAACAATTCCTGCCCAATATCCCACCCAAAAAATCTCCCCTTTTCCAGTTTGAAGCCATTCCCTGTGTCCTGTCCCTCCATCCCTTGTCCCAGTCCCTCCTTCTTGATCCCCTTTAGGCTCTGGATGGGGCTCTGAGCTCTCCCTGGATCCTTCTCTTCTCCAGGTGAGCACCCCCAGCTCTCCCAGCCTGGCTCAGAGCAGAGATCATCTCTGCCATGGGCAGGGAACCTTTCACCAGACAGGAATTCAGTCTATCAAAAACTGTACTATCAAACTTCCCTTCACCTGCTCTGTGGCAGGGATTTGGCTGATTCCAAAGGCTGAGCTTTCCACCAGAGCTGGATTTCCCTGGAGCAGACACCACTCACTTCCCAAGCACAGCTTCTCCAGCAGTGCCAGCCCCGGGCCAGCCCCGGGCTGCTTTACCTTGATGGGAGGTTTCCTGGTCAGGTGGGACACCAGGAAGTTCATGGCGATGTCCTCGCAGTTGATGTACTCGTCCACCATGTCCCGGATGGCCTGGGGCATCACGTAGGAGTACAGGTACGCGTAGTACTGCAACAGGGACAGGCACAGCAACGTCCCCAGGTGTCCACAGGGGACACTGGGGACACTGGGGATGTGTCTGACTCAAAACTCAAGGATCCCTCTGGAGACATTCCCCATAAGGGAATTAATCCCAAGATCTGCTGTAGCCGCAGCAGCAGCAGAGACTCTCCCACAGCCACCACCCTCTCCTGGAACCCCAGAAACTGAGAATGGGGGTCCCAGCCCCTTCAGATCCTGCTCTCTGCTGCTGTGGATTCAGCCTGGCAGGAACAGCCCCTGGATATCCCTCCCAGTGCACTCAGCACCAGGTTCTGGCTGTGTTTCAGTCTGGAGAAAGTGAGGAGACAGCATGTCTTGAGTTGCAAAACAGGATGTGTGTTCTGTGCCCATCTGTTAAACCAGCTGGGGCAGTGCCCCTGATCTCCATGGCACACATTATCTGCTCATGGGCCAGCTTTAAACCAGCTGGGGCAATCATCTTTATCTTTGCCACAGCCCATCCTCCCTCCAGGAGAGATCTCCTGTTCATGGCCAGTGAGTCCCAGGGCATGGCTGATAAAATTCCATCATCCCATGGGAGATGCTCCAGCCAGGGCAGGAGCCAAGCCTTTCCTACCCAGAGAAAAACTGACATTTGGAACACCAGAGCAGCCTTTGCCACTGCATTCCAGAGGAAAACTGGACCTTTCCACATCATCCCCGCACCTTCAGAGGAAAACTGCACCTTCTCCAGGAGCACTGCTCCAGCTGAGCCACATCTGCCACTGCAGGAGGATGCAGCCACCATGGAATGGGACTGTGCCAACACCCTGACTGACTGACGGGTGTCAGCTTGGATTCTGACTCTGGAACTGTTTGGGATTGTTCTTTGTAATCCTGTATTTCTATTTCAATTTTCCTAGTAAAGAACTGTTATTCCTATTCCCATACCTTTGCCTGTGAGCCCCTTAATTTCAAAATGATAATAATAATTTGGAGGGAGGGGGTTTACATTGTCCATTTCAAAGAGAAGCTTCTGCCTTTATTGGCAGACACCTGTTCTTCACACCAGGACACAGCAGCAGAGATCTCCCACATTTGTCCTTAAAAACCACAACCCCCCAAAGCTGCAGCCTGGGGTGCTGTGAGCAGGAAGCAGCCCCAGGGAGGTCTCACCTTGTGGAAGAAGGCAGCCCCAGTGAGCACCATGGAGAGCTCACAGGAGTAGTTGGAGTTGTAGAGCCAGGACTGGTGGGGGATGTCCCAGGCGTGGTAGCGGCCCGGGAAGCCCACGATGCGATCCCTGGCCTCTCTCCACACCCTGCAAACACAAACTGCCCTCAGACACACACCTGGGAGCCCAGAGGGGCTGCACATAAAGCAGTTTGGCAACTGCTCACCCAAGGAATGCACAAAGGGTAAAAAGGGAAACACTGTTAAAACGTGCTCCTGTCCTAGAGCACAGCTGAGCTGCTTGTGCACAGGGACAGGGCCCCTAATCCACCAATTAGGGATTTTGTAGCTCATCAGGGCTGTTCTGGAGGTTTAAAAACAAACTAAGGGCAGAGCAGCCTGGGAGGAGCCAAACATCCCTGGCCTCTTCCCCAAATCCCTGGGACTTTCCATGTCCCAGCAGCTCAGTAAAGCCAAGAAAACATCAACCTCCTTTAAGGAAAGCTTGAAGACCAGGCTGGATTGGAGCACCCTGGGACCATGGGAAGAGTCTCTGCCCATGGCAGGGGTTGGACTGGATTGAGCTTTGAGATCCCTTCCCACCCAAAGCATTCCAGCACTCTGGAAATTCCATAATTCCATAATTTTGTGAAAGCTGCTGAGGTGCTGGAGGCCCTGGTGTCTCCAGAGGGAAGAGCTGGATTGCCAAACTGCCAACTGCCAGCTCCTCATCCCAAACTGCAGCTTCCTGGGCTCTGACCAGGCAGGAAAAGCCTCCAGGGCCCTGAGTGCCTCCCTCAGCCCAGCACTGCTCCCAGTGCAGCCTTGGCAATGAAACCCTGAACTGTGCACGTGGAGCCTGGGATTGCCTCATGCCCTGCTCTCATCTGCAGCTCAGAGAAACCCCCCAGCAGAGCTGCAACACTGGCAGCAATAATGAAGGAAAAAGTCAGTGCCTGATGCCCAAGGTGGGAAACAAACCCAGCTGCCACAGGCAGGGTGCTGCCTTCCCTTGGATCCTCAATCCCCCTCCCTGCTGCTCATGCCCAAGCTGTGACTCCAGACTGCATCAGACAACTCCCTGTGGACACAGAAGGGTTTCCCCTTCTCCCAGCCACTAAACTGGGCACAAAGAGCCATTTTTGGATTTTTCCCCTCATTTGGATGAGTTTCTCCCACAAGGCCTGTTCTGGCAGAGCTACAGGAGGAGAGCAGCTGAGGAGACTGAGATTCCCTGAGATTTCCTTACACTCATGTGGCACAGACGTGTTTGTTGTTCAGTCCTCCACTCCAGTTAATGAAACTCCAAGATAATCCTGAGGATCAACACCACCAGCAGCTTCCCTGGCTCTGCCTCCCCCCTCTGCACTTGTTTGCTGCAGCTCCTGCCAATCCAGGGTGATTGTTTAGAAAAGCTGGAAGTTGAAACCATTTATTCCCTTTCACTTCTCTTTGCTTTCCTATGAATGTGATGCTTTTTCCTTCCCAGCCCAGCCACAAAAATCAGAATTTCTCTGGAGAATCATTCTGGGGGTGCAGAGAGTGACAAACAGGGCAAAATGATGCTTTTGGCCCCAAGAATCAAAGCCTGGGGCAAAGTTTTGACAAAGCACAGTTGTTGTGGGCAGAGGTTCACTCCAGTGCCAAGGGAATGTGTTAACACAGGGAGGCTTTGTGGGAACAGGGTGTCTGTAAGCAGGGATGTGAGTGAGAGTAACACAGGGCACTAAAAACCTTCATTTGATGCTCTCCAGGAGTAATCAGCAAAACCTCAGCCAGGGGAAGGAAAACAGAGACCAAAAAGGGGAGAAAACAGAGACCAAAAAAGGGAGAAAACAAAGATCCAAAAAAAGGAGAAAGCAGAACAAAAAAAAAGGGGAGAAAACAAAACAAAAAAGGGGGAGAACAGAGACCAAAAAGGGAGAAAACAGAACAAAAAAAAAAAAAAAGGGAAAAACAGAGACCAAAAAAGAGAGAGAACAGAGACCAAAAAAAGGGCAGAAAACAGAGAGCAAACAAGGGGATAAACCAGCCCAGTTTGGATAAAGAGCCTGGAATGGGGCAGGGAAGGGAAGCCAGGAATCCTGACCTCCTCCTGCACTTTAATCCCTCTCACACCTCATTTCTCATCTCTCTGGTGGGTTTGCAGGCATTTTGTGCCTTTTAAGCCTCCTCCCAAGCAGCTTTTGGTCCCCAGCATGGCAGTCCCTGCTCCTGGTGCCATTTTCAGTCCCCAGCAGTTGGTGGCAGGGAGGGAGGTTTGGCTGCAGGAGCTGCAGGAGCAGCTGGCACAAACCTCCCTCATTCCTGGGATCAGGAGATTTTGCCAGGGAAAAGTCAGAGGTTCCTCAGAGAGACATCAAAATGCAAGGTTTGAATTAAAACCTTTGGATGGATTGAAGTGTATTAAACCACTCATACATAAAACAGAGGTGTAAGTTTAAGTTTTAAGTAAGTAAGTTGAAGTAAGTAAGAATATATTTTAAATGCCTTAAGAAGTAAAAGCCTTAGAATTTAGTATGGAAAGTGAGTTTTAGTGAGAGCTCAAAAACACAGTTTTTAGACATAAAACATAATAAGAATACTGCTTACATTTTACAGATAGAACTGACAGGCCATATGTGTAGATTATATGTAAACTATTGTATGATGAAACTAGAATTCTAATAGGTTTAGAAGAAATGTTTCAGATTTGTGTTTTTAGCTCACTGGGTAATTTGTAAATAACAATCTGTATATTGGAGGGAGAGCTCTCATTCACTGCTTCTTCCTCCACCATCATCAACATCACTAACACCACATGAGGAAGAAGAAGAGGAAGAAAAAGAAGAAAATAACAAAAAAGGAGAGACCAGGGAGCTTCTGCCTCTGAGACTCTGTACCAGGCTCTGCCTCTGCTCTGGATTCTGTTCTAGGCTGCAGCTTCAGCTCTCTCAGGAGCTGCTTCTGCTGCTAAGCAGGACTTTTCTTCTATCTGAGACTTTTCTTCTATCTGGGACTTTTCTTCTATTTGGGACTCTGTGCCAAAAGCTTTTAGCACTGACTTTAACACTTGGGACTCTTTGTCTTTTGAGACTGATGTGCCTTTACAATAAATAACTTTATAGCAACTGCTGAGCTCTTTTGAAGATATAAACCCCGAACAATCTGTCTTAGGTTGCAAAACAGGGTGTGGCCAGCAATGTGTCTCCATGGTACACATTATCTGGCTCATGGGCCAGCTTTAAACCAGCTGGGGCAATCTTTATCTGCCAGCCCATCCTCCTCCAGAGAGATCTCCTGTTCATGGCCATTGAGTCCCAGGGCATGGCTGATAAAATTCCATCATCCCATGGAGATGCTCCAGCCAGGAGGAGCCGCCTTTCCTACCCAGAGAAAAACTGACATTTGGAACACCAGAGCAGCCTTGCCACTGGATCCCAGAGGAAAACTGGACCTTTCCACATCATCCCTGCCCCCTTCAGAGGAAACTGCACCTTCTCCAGGAGCACTGCTGCAGCTGAGCCACATCTGCCACTGCAGGAGGATGCAGCCACCATGGAATGGGGCTGTGCCAACACCCTGACTGACTGACGGGTGTCAGCTTGGATTCTGACTCTGGCAGGGTTTGGGATTGTTCTTTGTAATACTGCATTTCTATTTTAATTTCCCTGGTAAAGAACTGTTATTCCTATTCCCACATCTTTGCCTGAGAGCCCCTTAATTTCAAAATGATAATGATTTGGAGGGAGGGGGTTTACACTCTTTCAAAGAGAAGCTCCTGCCTTGCTGAGCAGCTTTCATAGCAGGACCCAGTGGCAGCAGGGAGGGCAGGGGCAGGGCAGGGCAGTGCAGGGTAGGGCAGGGCAGGGCAGGGCAGTGCAGGGCAGTGCAGGGCAGGGCAGGGCAGTGCAGGGCAGGGCAGGGCAGGGCAGGGCAGTGCAGGGGCAGTGCAATGCAGTGCAGGGCAGGGCAGGGCAGGGCAGGGCAGGGCAGTGCAGAGCAGGGCAGGGCAGGGGAGGGCAGGGCAGGGCAGGGGCAGTGTAGGGCAGGGGCAGTGTAGGGCAGGGCAGTGCAGTGCAGGGCAGGGCAGGGGCAGTGCAGTGCAGGGGCAGGTGAGGCAGGGCAGGCAGGCAGGCAGCAGGCAGGAGCATGCAGAGGCAGCAGGCAGGGCAGGCAGGAGCAGGGCAGGCAGGGCAGGGCAGGAGCAGGGCAGGGCAGGCAGGGCAGTGCAGGGCAGGGCAGGTCAGGGCAGGGCAGTGCAGGAGACAGTGGCAGAGCAGGCAGGCAGGGCAGGGCAGGGGCAGCAGGCAGGGCAGGGCAGTGCAGGCAGGGCAGGGAGACAGGGCAGCAGGAGGGCAGGGCAGGGCAGGAGGGCAGGGCAGGCAGGGCAGGGCAGGGCAGGGGCAGGCAGGGCAGGGCAGTGAGCAGGCAGGGCAGAGGCAGGGCAGGGGCAGTGCAGAGCAGGCAGGCAGGGCAGGCAGGGCAGAGGAGCAGGCAGGCAGGGCAGGCAGGGCAGGGCAGGCAGGGCAGGGCAGGCAGGCAGGCAGGGCAGGCAGGGGCAGGCAGGCAGGCAGGCAGGGCAGGGCAGGGCAGGGGGCAGGGGCAGCAGGGCAGAAGGCAGGGCAGGGGCAGGCAGGGCAGGACAGAGGGCAGGGCAGGCAGGGGCAGGCAGGGCAGGGCAGGGCAGGGCAGGGCAGAGGGCAGCAGGGGCAGGGCAGCAGGCAGGGCAGGGCAGAGGCAGGGCAGGGGGCAGGGCAGGGCAGGGCAGGGCAGAGGGCAGGGCAGGGCAGGGGGGGGGCAGGGCAGGCGGGCAGGGCAGGGCAGGGCAGTGGGGCAGGCAGGCAGGGCAGGGCAGGGCAGGGCAGGGCAGGCAGGGCAGGGCAGGCAGGGCAGGGCAGGCAGGCAGGCAGGGCAGGCAGGGCAGGCAGGGCAGGGCAGGGCAGGGCAGGCAGGCAGGGCAGGCAGGGCAGGGGCAGGGCAGGGCAGGGCAGGGCAGGGGCAGGGCAGGGGCAGGCAGAGCAGCAGGCAGGGGCAGGGCAGGGCAGGCAGGCAGGGCAGGCAGGGCAGCAGGGCAGGGCAGGCAGGGCAGGGCAGGGCAGGGCAGGGCAGGCAGGGCAGGGCAGGGCAGGGCAGGGCAGGGCAGGAGCAGTGCAGGGCAGGCAGGGCAGGCAGGGCAGGGCAGGGCAGGGCAGGCAGGCAGGGCAGGGCAGGGCAGGGCAGGGCAGGCAGGGGCAGGGCAGTGCAGGGCAGGGCAGGGGCAGGGGGCAGGCAGGCGCAGGGCAGGGCAGGGCAGGGCAGGCGGGCAGGGCAGGGCAGGCAGAGGGCAGGGCAGGGCAGGGCAGGGCAGGCAGGGCAGGGCAGGCAGGGCAGTGCAGGGAGGGCAGGCAGGGCAGGGGGCAGGGCAGGCAGGGCAGTGGGCAGGGCAGCAGCAGGGGCAGGGCAGGGGGCAGGGCAGGGCAGGGCAGGGCAGGGGCAGTGCAGGCAGGGCAGGGCAGGCAGGGCAGGGCAGGGCAGGCAGGCAGGCAGGGCAGGCAGGGCAGGCGGGCAGGGCAGGGGCAGGCAGGCAGGGCAGGAGGCAGAGGGGCAGGGCAGGCAGGGCAGGGGCAGGGCAGGGCAGTGCAGAGCAGGGCAGGGCAGGGGAGGGCAGGGCAGGGCAGGGGCAGGGCAGGGGCAGGCAGGGCAGGGGCAGGGCAGGGCAGGCAGGGGCAGGGCAGGGCAGGGCAGGCAGGGCAGGGCAGGGCAGGGCAGGGGCAGGCGGCAGGCAAGGGGCAGGGCAGAGGGCAGGCAGGAGGCAGGGCAGGGCAGGGCAGGGGGCAGGGAGGCAGGGGCAGGGGCAGGGGCAGGGCAGGGCAGGGCTCACCTGAAGCCGAACATGATCTCGTCGTGGCGCAGGTGCGCGTCGTCATCGATGGACAGGATGGCCTCGGTGTCGATCTGGCCCAGGATGGGCAAGCGGGGGTTTGTTGCGGCTCGTCTCCTGGCTGCAGTGCTCTGCAGCCCAAACATTGCCGGCCCAGCAGAGTCAGGATCCTGCACCCAGCCCAGAGCTCTGGAATTTTGCTGACTTCCCTTCCCCTAAGAGCATGCAGTGAATAATGGAGACACAAGCATTATTGACTCCAGCAGCCCTGGTCCCTCACACACCCACACAATCCTGTACAATCCTGTTTGCCAAACTCTCTTGCCTGCAGTTTGAATGCACATATCCAGTGCCCAAACACCTCAGGGAGTAATTGATCCAGCCCTAACCTCCTGGCACAGACACCTCCAACAACCCCATCCACCCTGGATCCATCCTGCTCTTGCACTTTTCACCTTCCTTCCATCCCACATTTCCCATCCCATTAAATCCCCCCAGCATTTCTCTGCCTCTGCTCTGAACAATCTCCATTTAAAAATAAAGCCCAGCCTGGTGAAAAGACCAAAGCATCACAGCAATAGAACTCCATTAAATAAGATTACATCTGATCCCACAAAAAAGCCCACACTGAAACCATTAACAGTGGAAATATTTGTATGGGGATCTGTGTGACAGATGGGATGATTAAATTCCCATGGAAAACCAGCCTTGGAGCTTTCATCTGGTGATGGCTCTGGGGGGATGGAATATTTGGCAGGAACGTTGAGTATTTCACTGAAGAGCCACCAAAAGCACCAACAATGTACTGCAGGTGAGCAAACTGGGCTGTGGAAAAGCAGGGCCAGAGCTGAGCCAGCAGCATTCCCACCCCAGGAGCTCTGTGGTTTCATCAGGACATGGAAAAAGCAGGGACAGTGTCAGCACAGGAATTGTGATCCTGCTCCTTCCCGAGGTGGAGAAGCACCACAAAGCTCAGCTCAGTGTTTGGTTTGGCTGAAGGGTTATCCAGAGCCAGCAGATCCTCCCAGGGACTTTTCTGCCTGGGAACTGCTGGAAAAGAGGATGCAGGAATCAGGGTGGGAATGGGGGGAGGAGGGAAGCAGGAGGAGGCAACTCCAGGCTCTGTGTCCAGCTCAGGGGTCCTTGGTCAGGATCTGCTGGAAAAAGAGAAGGATCCAGGGAGAGCTCAGAGCCCCTTGCAGAGCCTAAAGGGGCTCCAGGAGAGCTGGAGAGGGACTGGGGACAAGGCATGGAGGGACAGGACACAGGGAATGGCTTCAAACTGGAAAAGTGGAGATCTGGGTGGGATATTGGGAAGGAATTTCTGGCTGTGAGGGTGGGGAGATCCTGGAATAGGAATGGAATGGAATGGAATGGAATGGAATGGAATGGAATAGAATAGAATAGAATAGAATAGAATAGAATAGAATAGAATAGAATAGAATAGAATAGAATAGAATAGAATAGAATAGAATAGAATAGAATAGAATAGAATAGAATAGAATAATAGAGAAGCTGTGGCTGCCCCTGGATCCCTGGAAGTGTCCAAGGCCAGGCTGGATGGGCTTGGAGCTCCCACCCCCAGCCCTGGGTGGGTCTCCCCCCCAGGCACAGCCCAGAGGTGCCACAACCAACCCTCTCTCTCTTTTTTCACACACTGAGGTTTCAGTCTCTCCTGCCCTTCCATCATTTCAAGGACCAATTTTGCCACAACTTTGTTCCTTAATGGTCTCAAGCCAAGAGCTTTGTGAAAACCCAAGGAAAGATGTTCCCTCAGCAAAGCTGAGAGGCTCTGGCAGGAGGGGGAGCCAGCAGCTCCTCCCCAGGGAGATTCAGACACTGAGGAGGACACAGAATCAGCCAGAGAACAGCAAGAGAGCCCAGCCCAGCACCAAAACACCACCTCCCCTCCCAGCAAGGGCTCCAAACACCGAGCAGGGCACCAGTGGAGGGACCTGCACAAAACCCAACTCAAAACTCCCCAGACTGTGCCCTGCTCCCCTTGTTTTGGTTATTTTTGGCTTTTGTTTGGATTCTCTTTCAAAGGCTTTGCCATCAGCTGAATGCCCAGTGCTCAAAAGCATGAACCTCCTGAGCAGTTTGAAAGGTTTGGAGACACCTAAAATGTCTCCAAGCACCCACAAGACCACACATTTCTCCTTTTAGACAACCAGTTCCAGGTGATTCCAGGGATTTGTTTGACTCAAGGAGCACAAAACCCCACAACTCCAGAACATCCATTTCCTCCCAATGTTTTGCTGTTCACAGTCAAGTGGATCTTAAAAACCTGAGAGAAAACTAAACCAGAGCATAAATCCAGAGTCTGCCCAGCAATAATGTCCTTTTACCAATACTTTAAAATACATTTTTATACATAAACACCAAAAAAGGCAGCAAAATCGATACCTTCCAGCAATCTCCTTGCTAGTGAGGCTTCACACTTAAGCTTTAAATTAAGTGTCACATACAATTTGATGGTGGAAACATGAGGAATGCCCGTGCCCTTGGAGAAGTTTTGACAGCTCAACTTAGAACTGGATTGATTCCTGAGCAAAGAGCAAGCTCTGCAAGAAACTGTGAGTCTCATTGTTCATGTCAGGTGTCAGGGAGGGGAAAAAAGCCTGAAGGATGCCCTTAGGAGAGCTGGATAATTTGGGGAGACAGTGAATGAGCTCTCCCACATCCTCATTCCCAGCTGGGCAGGTTGCTTCCCATCCTCCTTTCTTTCTGCCAAGGCTTCTCCAGCTCTCCCACGTGCACATGTGGGAAAGAATCAATTAAAAATCAGCCAATCTAGGCTCAGTAGAGGTCAGGGAGGGCTGTGTTGGAGGACTTTGGGAGATGGCAAACTCTAGGAAAAGGGAATGAGTTCCAAGTATCTCTGAAGCCACCCTGTCACATACATTTAATTTCAACTCCTGGTTTGGCCAAATCCAGGCATGTTTTGATTAAGAAAGTTGCCCAGATCAGCACTTGAGATCCACCAGGGTCTCTTCCCTCTGCACATCAGGCACAAATGCTGAGATTATTCAGAAGACTCCCTGGAAGGAGGGAAGGGTGTGCAGATCCATGAACAGAATAAATCACATCCTTTATTAATTACCATGGCCAGCTCCATTCCCACTCTCTGCAGCCAAGGTGTGAGATCAGACTGGCACTTGCTGCTCTGCAAATGCAACCAGAGATGGGCACAAGAAGGCAAAACTCTGCCTGGTCCCACCAAACAGCATCCTCCTGGAAGCTGGGTAGTTTTTTGGAAGTGAAGCTGTCAGAATTTTTGCACTGAGCCAAGGACAAATGTCAGACAGGGACAAAGCACATGGCCTCAGGCTGGGGAAAGAGCAGGGATTTCCTCCTGGAAAGGGTGCTCAGGCACTGGCAGGGGCTGCCCAGGGAGGTTTGGATCCCCATCCCTGGAGGTGTCCAAGGAATGCCTGGACATGGCACTCAGAGCTCTGGGCTGGTGACAAGGTGGGGATGGGGCACAGTTGGGACTCAATGGCCCTAAAGGACTTTTCCAACTTGATTTTGTGGTTCTCTCAACATCCTGGCTGCAGCAGGAGTTCTGGCACTGGATAACCACACACCTGAGGTTCATCTGCTGGCTGATCCTCATGTCCCTGAGCTCTGCCTCATTTCAGGAGAGAAGAGGCTGATCCCAGCCTGGCTCCATGAGAGCAGCCAAGCTCTGTGCCAGGACAGGTGCCAAGGAGAAACCAGAGGAGCTGCTGTCATCACCAGAGGTGCCACCCAAAACCTCTGCAGCCCATGTGAGATTGGAGTAAATCCCCCAAGTCCAACCACATTTTAAACTCGATTTTCTCAGTGTTTTATCACCACCTGTTCTGGGCAAGCTGAGCTGCTCCACAAAAGCTGGCAGGATCACTGTGGCTCTGAGCCCAGACCTGAAATCTGCTTGGCTGCCCCTACCAAGGACAGCCATGGAGGTGCTTTTTGAAGATTTCCAGCCTCACACCCAGCAGTGCTGCTGCCCTGCCCATGCAGAGCCTCTTCCCTCCTGCCAACCTCAACTCCCACCATGAGAAAACCCTCAGAGGGCAGAAATCCATCCAGCTCCTCCTGGCCAGCATCCTGCTTTTTCCAAAGCCAAAAGCACAGATCCAGGGCTCAGCCAGGAGTTCTTCATTTCAGGAGAAATAAAATAACCTGGCCTCACTCCACACACCACCAGGCTCCTCCCAGCACATTGGCAGGGAGGAGATGGGATGCCAGCATGGCATTTCCACCAGAGCCAAGCCCCTGGGATGATGCTTTTCCTCACCAAAACCACGCTTTTTTTTCCCCCCCACACAGACCCAAAAGCTCGAGGAAATGAGTCTGGCACAACAAGGGACTCCAGGGTGTTTTTGGCAGCTTCCCAAATCCAGTGGGAATTGCTGCCCTGCACTCTGACACTGTGTGAGCAGGGTGTCAAAGCTCCTTCCAGACAGAAAAGAGCAGGCTGGCATTTTGTAAAAAAAAACAAAAAACAAACAGATGGATGTTCTTTTGGCAGTGTTTGTGATAATGAATGTTTAAAAAAACTTTAGAGGTGAAATCGCAGCTGCACAAAAAGCAGCTTGGAGGTGTTTGTTAGGACAGTGATATTTGGGTGTTAGCACACTCAGATCCTGATTGTGCTGGGTTGATGTGACCAGAAATGTGAATTCTATCACCAGCTGGGGCAGTGCCCCTGATCTCCATGGCACACATTATCTGCTCATGGGCCAGCTTTAAACCAGCTGGGGCAATCATCTTTATCTTTGCCACAGCCCATCCTCCCTCCAGGAGAGATCTCCTGTTCATGGCCATTGAGTCCCAGGGCATGGCTGATAAAATTCCATCATCCCATGGGAGATGCTCCAGCCAGGGGAGGAGCCAAGCCTTTCCTACCCAGAGAAAAACTGACATTTGCAACACCAGAGCAGCCTTTGCCACTGCATTCCAGAGGAAAACTGGACCTTTCCACATCATCCCTGCACCTTCAGAGGAAAACTGCACCTTCTCCAGGAGCACTGCTGCAGCTGAGCCACATCTGCCACTGCAGGAGGATGCAGCCACCATGGAATGGGACTGTGCCAACACCCTGACTGACTGACGGGTGTCAGCTTGGATTCTGACTCTGGCAGGGTTTTGGGATTGTTCTTTGTAATACTGCATTTCTATTTTAATTTTCCTAGTAAAGAACTGTTATTCCTTATTCTCACATCTTTGCCTGAGAGACCCTTAATTTCAAAATTATAATAATTTGGAGGGAGGGGGTTTACATTCTCCATTTCAAGAGAAGCTTCTGTCCTTCAAACCAGGACAGTGATCTATCAATAAATGGGAATGGCTGGGACCTCAGCTCCTAAAGCAACCCCATTACCACACCCAGAGGGAGATGCCTGGATCCTCCTGCAGCAGGCAAAGCCACAGGGGATGTGCTCCTCTCCTGACTGCTCTCTCCCCAAAAACCACCCTCACCATTCCCAGCTGGTCCCAGCTTTGTTCCAGGACTTGGATGGAGCTGTGGGTAGCCAAGGGGAATATCAGTCCTCACCCACCCCACTGAAATCCTCTGGAATCTGCTCCCTTGTTTGATTTGATGCACCAAAAATATCCATTTATCTGAGCCTCCATCCCAAAGCTGACACTTCCAGCAGGATGTTTCCTCAGTCGTGCATTGCCTGAGGAGCTGTCCCTGCTTTTCACAGTGCTTTCCCCTGGCAATTCTTCACCTTCTTGTTTTCCCTTTAATCCTACCTTGTACAGATGGATCAGGAAGTTGCTGTTATCCCCTTTCTCATGTATTAATTATCCCCTGCTCCTTCCTCTTCACCTTGAAACAGCCACAGCCCCTCCTCTATGCCCTGAACCTCCAGCTTTGCTACCTCTGTCTCAGAGCATTTTAAAAATCTGAATTAAAAGGATTTATAGACTATTTTAAGACTCATCTCCAGAGGTATGAGAAGGGTATTTAGTTCCAAAGCCATCCAAAGGCAGCACACGCTGAATATAAATTGGCAAAACAGATGCATTTTAAAAATACGTGTAATTAAATAATGCAACATAAAACCCAGCATAAATTATCCCCTGCTGAGAACAAAACCACACAGGAAGATACCATGGAAAGGCTTTTTTTTTTAAACTGGTGCTGTGTCCATGCACAGAAAATGTGCAAACACTTGGTCTCCCTTTAAACTCCTCAGCTGAGATCAGTGGATCACTCATCTCCAAGAGGAAAAAACAGCTTGAGATACAAATAAATCTGATTATTTATTCATTTTCATACAGGAGCAGCTGTCACATCTTCCCAGAGAAACTAAAAGAGGATGCTCCTTTTAACATTAAAGGGATGCAGATACTTATTTTTATTCTCTGTGTGCTGGCTGTGCAATTAGAGATGCACATGGAGCTGGTTGTCCAATTAGATTTATTTTACAATTAATTGTAATTATTTGGCTCAAAGAAGGTCCCTGGGATAACAGGCTGTCATGTTCCAATACTTCCACTGCTGCAGCTCATTCCCTTCTCAACTTCCCAAAATTCCTGTGTGTGCTTTTCATGAAAGCTCACAGGGAAAAACTGCAGAGTGCAAAGCTCATGATCCAACTTCCAGTGGCAGGTCTGGGATCATGAGCCAGCTGCTGTTTGCTGGGAAGCCAAGAAAAGTCATTTCAAGAAGAGAGTTTTCATACTGATAACTCAAATTTTTAGTTTGGTGGTGTTTTTTTGGTTTTGTTTTGTTTTGTTTTTTTTTTTTGCAGTGGAACACGCAATTCCCAAAGATGTGATCATGGAATCACAGAATTGCTAAGGCTGGAGAAATCAAAGGTGATCAAATCCAGCCATTAACCCATGATCCACACCCAGCACATTCACATGTTTTAAAACCACCTCCAGGGATGGGGACTCCAGCACTGCCCTGGGCAGTTCCCACACCTGAGCACCTTTTCCATGGAAAAATTCCTCCTCAAGTCCAACCTGACATAATTTGAAGCTGTTCCCTCTCATCTCTGTTCCCTGGGAGAAATCCTGACCCCCCTGGCTGTCCCCTCCTGTCAGGGAGTTGTGCAGAGCCACAAGGTCCCCTCTGAGCCTCCTTTTCTCCTGGCTGAGCCCCTTTCCAGCTCCCTCAGCCTCTCCTGGGGCTCCAGCCCCTTCCCCAGCTCTGTTCCCTTCCCTGGACATGCTCCAGCCCCTCAGGGTCTGCCCCAAACTGACCCTGGGATTGGAGGTGGCCCAGCAGTGCCCAGCACATGCCAGGTGTGATGTCCTTACAGATGTCACAGTTCTTTATCAATGCCTCTCAAGCTGCAGCTGCATGAACCTGTTTTCATCTGGCAAATCCTGTCTTGGTATTCAAGGACTGAAAATTCCAATGGAATTCTGCCCAGCCTAGAAACAGCCCCAGATGCCAGAGCTAAAACACCCCAGGGAGAGATCATGGAAGGCAGCAGCAGTGTCCCCAGCATGGATTCAGCACAAGCAGGGCATCCATACACTGTGATTTGTCAACTCTGAACTTCATCTTCTGTGTCCCTTCTTCCTCCCCTTGGCTGCTTTAGTGACAATTTTAGCAAAATGTTGTTCTGATGAAATGGGGACACCTTCCTCACACTGCCTGTACCAAACCCACTTTGCTAGTATCAGGTAAAACACAGAGATGCCATTTGGGACCACTGCTGAAAAAGAGAACAAGCCAAGAGACAGAAAGAGGGCAGGCAGCAGCTTCTGACTCCATCCTAAAGGTGGAGTGTTATTGCCTGGAGCTCAGGGATGAGAGATCCAAACCACTTGTGGGGAGCAAAATCTTCCCAGACTGGTAAATACCAACAGCTCAGGAATGGATGTGTGCAGTCAGATCCCACCCTCCTGCTTCAGATGTGACCCAGCTCAGAGCCAGGATTCAGCAGGAGCTTCCTGAGCCAGCTGCAGACCCCTGGAGCAGAGAGAGCCTGGGAGCACAGCAGGGTGGAGTGAGCACTGCTCTGAACCAGCTCCCATCTCCTGGATCTGTTCTGGGAATCACAGGGAATGCACCAGGCAGGGCAGAGCTGCACAAAGAACTGACTGGGAAAGCCTGGCCTTATTTTGGCAAAAATATTCATTTTCCCTGCCTGCCTCACTCTTCCAGATGTTTCTCAGAGCACTCAGAGCTGTGTCAGGCCAGATACAAATTCCTTGTTATCCTTGGAAGAGCCAAACAAGAGCCTGAACAGCCACAGAGGAGCCCAAGAACCACTCACAGACTGCAACTCCCCAACCTGATTTCAATAAACGAGCAAAACCCCAAAATTTCTAAAGTATGAAAGCCCAGATGTCCCTCAGCCCATCACCAGCTAACTCCTGCACTTGTGATTTCCCTGGGAAAGGCACAGTGCCAGTGCTGGCAAGTCTGGCAGCAAATGGACTGGGAGCTCAGGGGTGGATCTGAGAGGGGCTGTCACATCTCATCTGTGAGACAGGAGGTGGAAAAGTCAGGAGGGGGCTCAGCAGCACCCCTGAGGTCTCCTCCTCTTGCCAAGCCACCAGAGCTGTGCAATACCAGGTCATGGCATGGGAGGAAACCCAGCAACTTCCATGCTGGAGACAAAAATGCACAGCAGAGAGGAGCCAAGAGCTGGAAATCCGAGGGCTGTGATCCCAGGGGATTATTGGCAATACCTCCTTTCTGCTCACTAAGTGAGGCAGAGCTTATCTTTCCACACTTTGCTCTTTGGCTGATGGCCCGGCTGCTTTAATTACCCGAGGATTCAGTCAGTGCAAATCCTCTGTATTGTTGTGCAATTACTTCTTCAGCAGGTTCCTCCTCGGGATCTGTCAGCCAGGATTTCCACCACAGCAGGAAATCAAAGCACCTGGCAGAGCAGGTGCCATTATTTGTAAATTTGTTCATGTTGGTGCATCTCACTCTTTGGAATGCATCACATCCAAGGGTGCTCAGAGATGTTTCCAGCATTTAAAAGCTGCTCTGACCCATCCTACAAGAGCTTCAGTGCAAACATTTGTATCTGAGGGCATCCAAATGAACATCACAGCCCAACAAAGGGAGGAGGGAATTGGAGTCACACTGTAGCTCACTGAGCAGCTACTAAAAAACCTGGAATATAAACTCTGATACAAGCAGAGCCAAGAGCCATCAAGTCTGCAGGCAGGTTATTGTTTTGATGGGAAGAGGACAGTGGATTTATTAATGTTTATGTGGCTGGGAGCAGCAACCATAAAACACTCAGGCTCATAAACTCACTTTTGGCTTCCAGGTTGATTCCAGAGCAGAATCCTTCTGGGGACTTCTGAGATGAGAAGGCTGAGATGTCACTGGGGAAGCTCTGGGTGAAATGAAGATATTTGCTGCCAGCAAGCCAGTCCTCAAATCCATCACAGAGGGATGAGAGCTCCTTCATGGAATCTCAGAAGAAAAGAGCTGTGCCAGTACCCACACCATGATCCCCAAACTGGCATTTTATCCCTTGTTCCTGTTGTGCCAGGAGCACAACTCACTGAGAACTGCAATTTCCATCAGCTCCAACAGCAGAGGATGGATGGGGTTGGGATGTCCTCTTGAATGTGGCCAAATGAAGGGAAAGGAATCTTCCCCAAACACACAATTTTCCCTCCAGGTGGCAGATCCCAGATGGGTTTCTGAGGAATTTCCCTTTGCTTGTAGACTTCAATTTCTGGATCCTAATTGCTGGAATCCTTTTAAATCCCAAATCCTATTTTACCTGGTCCATGTCTCATACCAGCCCATCACTCTACCAGAGGAGCAGAGAACTCAAGCCATGGGCAATGTCATGTCCTTCAAAACTTGATTTATCCCAAGGCTTTTAATTGCTTCAACAAAATTCAGGGAAAAAAAAAATACTTCCATCAAGAGGCAGTTAATAATTATTGCCAAACACATGGTTGGGATGAATCCAGACTTCCAGAATCACCTCCTACAAGCCACAGTATGGGTTGGGAATTAAGGACCAGCAAGTGTTAGAAATTACAGAAATCACATAAAAGAGTTCACAATTCCAAACAATTCCTTTTTATAAATTTCCAATAAAATCAACCTCATTAATACCAGTGTTCAAAACCAATTTGCTTTGTCACCTGCACTCAGAGCAAGAGGAAAATGAGCCCTGTTGGAAAGAATGATCCAGTTTATGGCTGTTCTGAAGCTTTTCTTATTCCCTCTCAGCTCTGTCCTGTCACAGCCCAAGGTGGGGCTGTCCCTGGTCACAGAGATAAGCCAGGCTCCCATAAGCCAAGCTCTGGGCAGCTCAGAGATCAAAGCCATGATCAGGCTGGAAATGGAATTTCCCTGCCCCAAATGCTTTCAATGTTGAGAATAAAACCCATTTCTCCTCCCTCCATGAAGCTCAAACCACTCAGAGTTCAGTTCAAATGAGCACTGAAGAAACTAAAGATATTTGGATATCTCATCAGTGTTACCTGGGAAAACACAAGCTTCACCAGATTTTCCATCTTTCTGCTGTTAGAAAATCTGGGAATAGGTGAAAACACCGATTTGGAGACAGAGAAATGGATGTTTCAGTGACCAGGTGTGGCTTTCTCTCTGTGCCTCAGTTTCCCTCTATGCCCTTAGCTGATGGTCCTTTGGCCAATTTCAGGAGAAGGAAAAAAAATCCTCACTTTTCTTAACAGGACTAACATAGATTTTCATTAATTAACTAAAGGCTTTAAATAAATGGAAGTGTCTGAAAATTACTGATTTTCCCCCTGGTTTTCTCACAGGCCCTAAAATGACATCCCCTCACTGTCAGCAGGAGGGAAAGCTCCATCCTTTCTGGGTGCTTGCAGTGAAACAATTGATTGCAGGGATTGTGGAGACAGGACAAGGAGAAAACAAACTGCAGCTCTTGGTTCTGAATCCAGCTACTCCATCACCTGTTGTCAATGGCTTTTCACAGAGGATGAACCTTTCCCAAAAGTCCACACCAGGCTTTATCAGCAATCACTGTTTGATTTTATGAAAATGGGCAAAAAAACATCCATGAGGTTGGTAAGAGAGAAGCTTCCTCAGCAGATACAGGTGAGGAAAGGGGAAGGGACTGTGGGGAAAAGGGGCAGGAGACTGCTCAGGGGGTGGCTGCTGCTGCCAGCCCCCCCCAAAACTTGGGAGTGAATCATCCCCTTCTCCTTGAGAGCTGCAAGGTCTTTGCTGATCGATCCACAGAGCCTGGGGAGGCATCTGGGAGCTACATCAGACATGCAGCAACAAGCAGTGATTCAAACCTCTCTGCTGCTCCTCATCCCTTTCTCCAGCCTCATATCCAAGAGGAACCTTCCTCTCTGCAACGTCCTCATGTCCCTCACAGCTGCCTCTTTGATGTCCCAATGCCCCACGAGGTCTCTCCTGTTCCAGCAAACACAGATTTTCTTTTTTCCTGTCTATTTAATACCCAGTTTCCTGACCTCAGCGAGTGCTGCTCGCTCCTTCCCTCCTGTGCCAGGGATCCATCCGTGTCCTGTGGCACAGCATCAAGTTATGGCCACCCTGGGAGACAAGGCTGTCTTCACAAATAAGGCAGCCTGTGCAGAATGCACAATCAAATGGCTTTGCACAGCAGAACTGCTCCAGCAGGACAGATAAAAGCTTGGGAAGAAAGGAAATGCAGATATCCAGGCTCTGGGACTTTATGGGAAGAAGGGCATAGCTTGCAGTGAGGTGGATGTCAACACTCAGCTCCACCATAACAAAGTCACAGAGGATGAAAAGTAGGTGAAAACAAAAGGAAAAAGAGAGAAAAATCCACCCACATCCATTCTCCCCATGCTTGTTCCAGTGCATGGAATAATTTGGGGAGATTTGGTATTCTTTTGGTGTTTTAAACAGGTCACAATCCAAAGCCTAAAAGCAGGAATGCAGCCCTGGACAATCAGTGTGGGTTTTGCTGCTGCACTGGCCCTGGTGCCAAGTCCTGTCATGGTGCTTCTGTCCCCCAGCAGTTGTGACAAGGAGCATTTAAAATGCACAGGCAGCTTTTGTGGTGATGTTTAATGGCTCCAGCACAGGGGATTGGCCCCTGTGACACCTCCAGGCTTTCACATGTGAAAAAACCCACCCAATTATGTCCCAGCAGCATGCAAGGATGCTTCCCTCCCCTGATTTGCCTTTCCAATGCCCCAAACACTCTTCCTTCTGCTCACCAACCCCATTAGCTGCACCCTGAGCTGAAGGGATTCAGAGAGCTGGGGCTACAGGAAGGTTTTCTCTGTGGAAAAGCCATCCCAAACCAGCAGAGGACATGAGGAGAGTGAAGGGCTGGGTCTAGGCAGCAGCAGTGAGGACTGTGAGGGTGCTGAGTTAATATTCCAAGTGCAAGGCACTGCTTGTTCCATTATCATCCCGCCTTCACGCACCACTGCACCCCTGCTCAGGCCCTGCAGTGACAAGCAGCTGGATTTTAGGATTCACAGGTAAACTAAGCAGCAAATTTGTTCCTTCCTCTGCTGCTACACAACAGAAAAAAACACCTATGGAGATGGAAAAACTCACAGGGATTTCAGGACTCAGCACCGGCTCTGCTGGCAGCAGGTGGTGCTGCAAACCTGACAGCAGCACCCAGGCACTTCTGTGGAGCATCTTCTAAAACTTACAAACCTTGAGCTCACAAACCTGGGATACACTGGGATAATCCTGGTGCACTGAACAGAGACTGTTCAACCCAGGGATGGGGCAAATCTGTGGGAAGGGACTCGGTGCTAAGGAACAGGGATTTTCTCAGCTGATTTTATGTGAATTGTACTTTCTCAAATTCCTTCTGGAGCTCAAAGCAAAGTTGGGTTTTTCCTGATTTGGAACACAAACTGTGAGGTAAAGTAAGGCAGGGAAAAGCAGGATAAAGCTGGGACTCACCAAAGAGTTTCTGCAGGTGAGTTGGCCCAGAAAAGCACAAGTCACATCACCAAGGAAGAATGTGGTAGATGCTGAATTACCAAGCTGAACCAGACCCTGAGCTGGTAATTAGGCAAAGCTCCCAGGAAGGAAAATGACTGGTGGAAATGGTGGTGTTGATCAGCATGGAGGTTTTATTCTCTTTTTAAAGCCCTGGTCAGTGTGACAATCTCACTCTGGCTCACACACACCACTGCAGCTTATCTCAAGCTGCTGGTTAGTTTGGAAGGTTGGTGCTGCTCTTATCAGAAAACTAAGCTTGAGGATCCAGCTGCTTGCTGAAGGACAAGCAGAGAAGCTCATTCTGCCACCATGGCCACCAGCCTGACCAGATTCTGTCCTCCTCCTCCTCCTCCTCCTCCTCTTAGGCAGAAGCATCACCTACAGATCCTGCTGTGCTCCTTAAAATGGAGACAGGAAAAACCCTTTGAGTCCTTCTGCTGGAAAGGACGTGCAAAGCTCAGGCATCTGAGCTTCAGAGCCAGCTCAGCACAGCACATTTGCACAGCCCAAAGAGAAGGGGAAGTCAGGACAGCATTCCCTGCTCCTGATTAATAAATGCCATGTCTTGGGACCTGTGTGCAGCCAAACAGGTCTGCAGCCCCGGATTTGCCATTTTCCACAGATGATTCCTTTTCAAACAAGCAGCTAAATGGAATGAGCCCTCTCAGCCAACCACCAGGCCAGCAAAAAGGACTTTGCACCACTGGAAGTGGCTGCAGGGATCAAAGGCAGCGACTTATTGTGGAACAAAGCTGGAGGAAGGGATTAGTCACTGCTGGCAGCCCCAGGAGCTGGCACTGAACCCAGCCTAAGTGCTCAGAGATGCCTCCAGCACTCCCAGCCTAACTCAGCCCCAACAGGAGGACAAACCAAACTGCTGCAGGGCTTTTCCAGCCACTGAGGGCCCTCACAAACCCAGCAGAGGGAGAGGAGCTGGACGCTCTGGCTGACATGAAAATAATGCTTTGGGCTAAATAAGGTTTAGCCTCAAATCACAGAATATTAGAACAGTTTGGGTGGGAAAAGATCTTAAAGGTCACCCAGTCCCACCCTCTGCCATGGGCAGGGACACCTTCCACTGTCCCAGGCTGCTCCAAACCCCAACCAACCTGGCCTGGAGCATTTCCAGGGATCCAGGGGCAGCCACAGCTTCTCTGGGTAACAAAGAAGTTCAGCAGTGGCTGTGATGTGGCTGCTGGAACTGGAACAGTCACACTCTTCCTATCCTGGGGACTTCTCCTAAGGCAGTGCTAGAGATACAAACACTTGGGAAAAAGTGAGGTTTTGAGCTTGGCAAACAAGATTTCTCATTCACAGCCTTTGGGTTTTGCTGCAATACTGATTAAAGTGAGATGGGAAGAGTTTTTACAGCTTTAAATGTGAGGGTAAAGTGCCTACATCTGTTCCAGGGGCAGCCCTGAGTGACTACAAACAACTTCACATTACGTCGGATTTCCACCTACTCACTTCAGGCTGGGGACAGGGACAGAATATTTGATCAAACTCTTGTGCAGCTCAGGAATCTTTCTGACATTTTAGTAAATTATGCCATCTATATTTAAGTCAAAAGGTTTGTTTTTTTTTTAAAAATCAAATATATTCTGTAGCCCTGTTTATCTCGTTATCCATGAAAGATTCAAAGTTCCAATGCAGCTTTGAGCTTGGCTCTTGATTAATTCCCAGCCCACCAGGGAAAAGAAATCTGCTTGGGAGGACAACCCCCAAATCACAGCCAAGCAGCAGTTTGCAAATGATGTTTCAAGGAACTCATCAATAAATGAAGTTGACACAAGGAGTAAGGAGAAGCCCAACTCTCCTTTGGGGAATTCAGCACAGAGCCACCCATTTCTTGCCACCCACAGGCCCTGGTGGGGTTCAGGAACTCTGTTTTGCTTCCAAAGGCTCTTAACGTGCTACACACGTTGTTTTGTCTCATTAGTTTGTAATTTATATAAAATGATAAAAAGTTTGGGTTGGAAGGGAGCTGAAAGATCATCCCATGCCATGGACAACTTCCACTATCCCAGGTTGCTCCAAGCTCTGTCCAACCTGGCCTTGGACACTTCCAGGGATCCAGGGGCAGCCACAGCTTCTCTGGGAATTCTATTCCAGCCCCTCACCACCCTCAAAGGGTGGAATTCCTTCCCAATATCCCAAAGGCAGTGGGGATCCATTCCCTGTGTCCTGTCCCTCCATCCCTTGTCCCCAGTCCCTCTCCTGGAGCCCCTTCAGGCTCTGCAAGGGGCTCTGAGCTCTCACTGGATCCTTCTCTTCTCCAGGTGAGCACCCCCAGCTCTCCCAGCCTGGCTCCATGGCCTCCTCTGGACTCACTGCAGCAGCTCCACATCTTTTCTGAGGCTGGATTTTCTTCAAAAACCTTCTGGCTTCAGGTGCTTTGATCCTGGCTCATGCTGGCACACGTGTGCTGCTGCTGTGCTGCTCCTGGGAGTCAGCTGCTGCCTGGACCCACTTCAATCACACCCCAAATCCACCCTCAGCCCCTTCTCCTCTCCCCTCAGGTTTCCCCACAAAGCTCTGTGCTTTGGGACCTGAACAAGGAGCAATTCCTTGCATCCCAAAGTTACTGGGAAGGTGTTTGTTACACAGAGATACAGCACCACTGCCAGATCTGAGGGAATTGGATATTTCTCATCAAAAGAGATATTTTTTTTTTTTCTCATAAGGAAATCAGAACCACAGTTCTTCACTTTCTTTTGACACTGGTTTGTGTCTCCTGCCAATCCCACATCCCCACCTGCCTCTTCCACATTTCAGCCAGCAAGGCTCCAACAGAGCCTCCCCTCTGCTCCCAATGTTCTTGTCACCCTTTTTAAGAGCAGACTTTAGGATTTCTCACTGTCTGATGAAGCTCAGGGAGGTTTTCCATCATTGCCACACCAAACCATCCTTGTAGATGAATGGTACAAACTCCCAACAGGATTAAACAGCCAGTCTGGAGATTGGTTTAGCAACAGGGGGATGGATGTCTGGAGGCTGCTCAGCCTTAACCCTCCTGTGAGAAATCCCAGTTTTGGGCTCTTTTGAAAACTGGGATTTAGAAAAAGGGGAAGGAAGCAGAGCTGTTATCAGACCAACATGCCCCTGCAGAAAGGAGCTGGCAGAAGCTCTCTGTGACCCAGCCACCTCCTGGCCCTTGGCCACGAGCACAGTGTCACCATCCACCATCCCAAAGCAGGAACACATCAATTCCCTCCTCTGGAACCACACAACTCCCAATATTCCCCATGGCACATCCCCCCCAGAGCGTGGCTCGAAGGTGACACAAAGCAACTCCTGTGTGTCAATTCCCCAAAAAAACCCAGCAGGGCTCCAACACAACAGATGTGCAGATGAGAGCCAGGTACAAAAAGCCATTATCTTCCATCAACAGAAATGCATTTTTCTTTCCCAAATAACACCCATTAGCAGCTCCAAGGAGAACAATCCCTGCTCCCAAGGAGGACGCAGTTTTTTTGGCAGGCACAATACAAAGATTTTGTAGAATGCACAGGTTTAAAAGAACTAATGTGAAAGATTATTTCGCAATTAACCAAGCAATTTTCTCTCCTCATTGTTCCCGGACCATAAGGGTTTTTAAATGTGAGCAGAAGGATTTATTCATCACAATAATAATAAAAGGAAATATGAAATCAATGAATCTCTTTGCATGCAGCATAAAGCTCGCATTGCTATTAAGCTCAGTAGTGTCCTGTCACATAAACCACATGCAGTTTGTGTATTTAAGTACATCTCCCTCTTCTATTTTTCCCTTCTCTGATTTGTAAGGCATTATCCTCCCATTTGTCCTCTGAACACAACCAGATTCAGAGCACTCAGTGTTAGTTCTTGTTAGTGGCTCTGCTCCCTTGCTCTCTTTATGAGTGGAGATTTATATTTAATTTTAATTAACAATGGCCAGTGAAGAAAGTTGTGCTGGGATGGCAAGGAAGTCCTAAAATAAATAAAAATCTGGGTATAATTCACTCCTTACAAGTCAATGCCCAAGTGAGTGCGTTTTCATGGGTCTGAAAATGAATGCTGGCTTTTGAAGATGTCACTTCTTCAGTTTGGCTGGGGAAAAAAAATAATGAACTCAAATATATTCAAAAAGCCAGCTACAACCTTGGGAGCATGGAAGCTCTCACAGTCACATCAGCCTTGGCTTGTAGCTCCTTCTCTTGTAATATAAAGTGAGAGGTGAGTTTTTGCAGTTGACACTAATTCAGTGGGTCCCTCTTTTGTTTTAATAAAAAATTCATCTGGCAAAGTGCAGAAACAGCTACTACTTAGATATTTATAAGGTGTCAACTGTCCTCACAGGGAGGCACTTAAAGAGCCTAAGCAAAGATTTCTAACGAGCAACAATCTTTTGGCTTTAAGCACCAAAATTCACATTAGGCTCTTCAAAAGCAATTCATATTCTATGAGTGCTAAATACCTGGCAACTCTTCTTCTCACTGATACAATATCCAAAGGAGGTACAGACACCTTCAGCCACCCCCTGAGCTGACACAGCCAACTCCAACAGGCAAACCCCACCAAGAACAAACCCACGGCAGCTCCATCTGTCTTACCATGATTGGGACGCCAATGTCTGGCCACAAGAGATCCTCAGAAGGAAGCTTGGGAGAGTTCCACACCACCACAACTTTATTTAAGTAGGGGAGACCGTTGAGCCTTTCTAGGGAGTTCATCAGCACTTCCTCCCGCTCGTAAGTCAACATCACCACCGTGAACTGCTCCCGCGGGACGTTGCCACCCAAAGCAGCCTGGAACTCCTTCCCAGAGCCGCCTGCTCCTCCACCAATGGGTCGAAATCCAGTCCCAGACCCCAAAAATTTCGCTTCTGATGGTAAAATGGGGTCAAAGGGGGTGTAGGGGAAGAGGTGGAAAGGCCCTGGGGCAGAATTCCAATTCCTGTAGATATCCATGGCGGTGAGGGTGAAATTGCGGAGATATTTGGGAGAGGCGTAGGGTGGTTCTGTTTCCACAGGCCCCAGGTCCAGGTCACCATTATCTGCCATATTGGGGTCTGTGCCAGCAGCTTTGCCAGAGCGGTGGGGGATCTCCACGGCAGGCTCTTCCCGGATGGGAGCAGCTGGGATTTGGATTCGAGTCCTTATGATAGCTAAGACTGTGCTGAAGACGCTGTCGGAGGTGGAGAAGTAGGTCTCCCACAAGAAGCGGCCCTGCCTCCTCATGGCGAGGAGATCGTTGTCAGAAATGCTTCTCAGAAGGAAGTGCACTTCTGTGATACGTGGCTTTGGTATAATTAAGGCTGCCTCGTTCCACCGGATGACGTCGTTGTAGGGTAGCTGAACTTGCTCTCCGAGAACCACCGGGATGGCCCCGACTTCCAGGGCCTCGAACAGTCTCATGGCACACCCGGCGGAGATCACTAACCGGGTGTCCCCGGGGGTGATGATCAGTGCAAAAGTAGAAAGCTTCAGTAGCTCTAGTCTGTCGTCCCTTTCTCCACACAGAGCCCACTCAGTGGGCAGACTGGCCTTAGGCTGGTTCTTACAGGTGAACTCCACCAGAACAAAGTCCAGCTTGCTGTCCTGAACAGCCTTCAAGGTGGTGATGATCCGGTCGTCGTAGTCGGCCGGGGCGTTGCCTTCGATCTCCTCTTCGAAAGAGCGAACCTCCTGCAAGCTGGAGCGCAGAGACTCGATCTTCTCCCCCTGGAAACTGAACAGGTACTTACGCTTGACCGGCACCTGGGGAGGGATTTCTAGGAAGTTGGGCTCGGACATGGCGTGGACCAGAGGTGACACCACGATGTCAAAGCCCGGTCGATACTGGGCGTCGTAGAAGGTGGACTGGGCGATCATGGCGCGCCCCGTGCTGATGTTGTAAATGAAGTTCTGAGTTTCCGACTTCCTCGACAGATTGATGATGAGATGGTTGTGTCCATCAGTCCTCCAGTATGGCAAAGAGTGCAACTGTTGCTCTAGTTCAGTAGGTTTTGGCATTACAGGCTCTTGCATTTCCCCCACTAAAATTATATACACACAAGCAATATTTGCATTTTCAGTAACATAAACATTAGTTCTGACAGTCGCCTCAAAGGCCTGTTTAATTAAAGGGTCTAAGGAACTACCAAAAGGGTAATCATCACTGTTGTAGACATAGACTGGAAAGCCAGATGTCAGCGGGCAGCGTGAGTAGTCAAAGCAGTTGTGCAGCCTGCAGTTCCTGTTGGATTTTGGCAGGGGCAAGGTGGCATCGTCCTTGTCTGGCAGCAGCCGGATGGGCAAGGAGAGCTTGGGCTGGTTCTGAGCCATCAGCTCCTTGTAGGAATGCTCAGTCTGACTGATGACGTTCTTCAGCTGCAGCAGGTCCTGCTTGGCATTCTCAATGCTCTTCTTGCAGGCCTCGATCTTCAGGTTGAGCTTGGCGATCTCGCTGTTGAGCTCCTGGCGCTTGGCCTCGAGCTGGAGCAGCTCCTCGCTGACCGACTCGCGGATGCGGCACAGGTCCTGCACGTGCTTCACCTCGCACAGCTCGTTGCCGGCGCGGGGGCCGAAGATGCGCTTGCCGGCATCGTCCGCGTCGTCGATGGTGGTCAGGTAGTAGTGGGCGATGAGGGGGAAGAAAACGAGGATGACGAAGAGGGTGAAGCTGAGCCAGGTGAGCCGGATCCGACTGGACCACCTCAACACCCAGGGCTGGCCTCCGTTCCCCACTCCCCCATTGCGCAACATCGTATAGCCAGTCATGAGTTCCGCAGCCGCCGCGCGCGCAATCACGTCGGATCAGTAGCCATAACCAAAAGAGTTTGCACAGCGAGCCTCTCCCAGGGAAATGTTATTGTGCCTGCTCAAGGAGAAGCCAACGGAAGGGGAATTTCATCTTCTTGCCGTCGTTTTGCTGCAAGCACGACTTCTGATCCCATCAGACTCGACCACTGACCTTCTCGCCCACCCCCAGCCCACCCTTGCAAGCTTTGCTGGAAGTGTCACAGCGTTGTCATGGTGACTCAGAGTCACAACCAGCAGGAGAAGAAGACGGTGGGACCGAGCCGGAGTGGCCGGCTGCTGCTGACATCCTGCATTACCATGCCATGAATATGCAGAGGCAGCAGCCCCAGTGCAGAGGGAGCCAGGAGGGACTCGCAGCGCTGTCAGTGTCTCTCATCGCTGCTGGGAGGGGGAAGCTCTGCCATCCCTACAAGAGAACAATCCCACAGTCAGGCACACAACCAAAATGAGCTGTTAGTGACATGGTTAGATTTAAAAGCAATTGTCCTCTCTCGAAAGAACAACCCAAACGTGCGTTCATCTAAAATCACCCTAGTTCTGGTTAAAATGCATTAAATACTTTTTTTTTGTAGAGTATCTTAAAACATGACAACTAATTAATATTTTGACTATTACCTATAGCCTATCATAACTACTAACATTATCATATTCATGCTACTATTTTCCAATCACAAAAAGTTAGGATGTCACAGTTGAAGCTAGAAATTGCTCTTCAGGTTTTTTTGCAGTGGAAAATGTTGAGATTTTTCTTTTTACTTACAACATGGCATTTTTGTTTACCTGTAAAAATCCTTTTGCTTGGTAAAAACACCTTTTATTTGAAGTAAATCTATTTTTTTTGTTCTCAGTCATAAAAACTCCTTCCAACTTATTTTACCTTTTTAGTTATCCAGTAGGACTGACTCAGCAATTTTTTTCTTACAGCTGTGGCTACCCCTGGAAGTGTCCCAGGCCAGGCTGGATGGGGTTTGGAGCACCCTGGGATAGTGGAAGGTGTCCCTGACCATGGCAGGTGGAACAGGATGAGTTTTAAGGTCCCTCCCCACCCAAACCATGCTGTGATTCCATAATATTCAGCTCTGACTCAGCTCTAGGCCAACAGATTTAAATCTAGGCCACATCAATTTGCTGTCATTGGAAAATCTCCCCTTTTATTGGCATCCTCCAGGGTGCTGAAGTTTCTGGGATGTTTTTTCATACACTGGACTTCCCACATGACTGATGAATATAGAGCTGGGCTTAGCACCAGCTCCTGCACGGCCTCAAGAGAAGCTCATTCATTTCCGTTTCAATTTTTAATTAGAAGAAAGTCATCGGCGCTGGTGACGGTCATTTTTCACTAAATCTATTTAATGCCTCTCTCATCTCCTCATCAAGAATTCCCAGAAAGAAGGTGAAGAAGCAAATCTCAACTGAAAGAGAGATCTGGAAATGGGCCAAAAGCAAAAAAAGTTCACCTTAAAACAGCAGAGGGAAGTCAGGAGGAATTTTCAGTGTTGTACTCAAGTGCATGCCAAGAAAATAAAGGGGAAATTTCATTTTTAACCATGAAAAATCATCATGAAGAGGGGAAATGTGTGGGGTAATAGAGCACAATCCTCAGGCCTGTTGTTACACAGCCATTTGTTGTCACTAACTTAACACCTCATGATTAAATGGGATTTCCATCCCCCCCACCAATGTGACCCACGACCCACAGCAGAAGCAACCCTTCAAACTAAGGCAGATTTTAAATTCATGACATTGGCAAACAGCAGTGGTGTAAATCTCAGAAAGCCAGGAGGATAAAGGGGCTAAAAAGTCAGCAAAAAGCCTAAATCAGCTTTCTTGGATCTTGGCAGCACATGGCTGTGGGCAGATGGGAGGCTCCAGCCCAGTAGCAGGATTTTAGCAGGCACCAACATACAACTGAAGGCAAAAACAATAATAATATTAAATTCTAAAAAGCTTTTATTTCATTTTTCTTTCTTTTCCCCTCCTTTTCAGCCCTCTGCAGTGTGTGTGTGCCAGTCCCTGCAAAGATCCTGCAGTTTCCACCAGTTTTCTGCAAACAGCTGGCCAGGAGATGAGCTGCCCTAATCATGGTTTTGTTGAGGGAAATGCCAAAGCACACACTCACTTGAACACCACAGAATCTAAAAATCAGCTTAACTTCAAGGCACATGTGGGGAAAACAAGCTTTGTTGGGTTTTTCTGGGGTGCCATGGGATAAGTGGGGTCAAACCCTGCAGGGATCATAAATGTGGATACATGGACCCGTTGCTTTGGGCTGGTCAGAAAAAAACACAACCCCAAAGGTATGACTGCATCAAAATCATATTCTTTTGTGGTTACTTTGCTCATTTATCAGCCATAAATGGTAATGAAATGGCAAACTGGATTCCCTAAAATAGCAACTGGGGTCCTTGAAAAGCCAAATCCATCACCCCACACCTGATCCTCAGCAGTTCTTCTGCCACCTAATGCTTCCAGTGGCTCCTCTGCTCCTTCTCCTCCTTGACACAGAACAAAATTCATCCTCCTCACCTCAAAATGTGGGTTTTGAATTAAAAATATCTGTATGCTCAGAATTCTGAGGTTGCCAATGTGACTTAATTGTTCTCTTAGAAAACACCACATGGGAAAGACCAGAGCAGGCTGAGGAGGGATTTAAAATGCACCACACGTGGCTTGGGATTAGTTAAAAGTATGGACTGTCAGTATGAAATATGTGCTGGTGATAAAATGAGCACTGGGACTCTTCTTCACTATTAAGACTTTATTCCTCATCAACTCAATAGAGCCTGAGGTAGTCACACGTTGCCATTAGGACTTATAAAAAAAAGACAAAGTAAAAACCCAATCTGTGGTTTTGTTAAAAGAGACTTCAGGGCTGTGTTTATCAGCCCTGGGGAAAAAGGCTGCTGATTCCCATCATTCCCAAAAAGAAATCTGGGAGGAGGAGAAGCAGGATAGCTGCTGGGCTTTCCAGTCAACTCATCCTTTTTCACTCCCAAGTGAAATTCCTCTCCCATTTAATTCTTTAAACTTACCAAGCTCCACACTGAAAACTCTTGTTGATGTTACAGCACAGTGTTGCTGCCTGATGGAGCTAATTACACACACACAGAAAGAGGCAGGAAGAGCTCTTAGGAGATCAGAAGATCAATAATTCCCAAATGCCAACCTGACTGAATTCTCAGGTTTTGCACACTGCAGCTCCTTCTCCCAGGAAACTCAGGTGCTCAGGGCACATTGTAAAGCTCAGGCTGTGTTCCCAGTTTTGCTCAGCTCCACAGAAGGCACTCCCTGTGCCAGTGAAGTTATGGGAATACCTGAGGTTCTCCCTCATTTTGCATTTCTAGAAATAACCTGGCTGGTCTGATCTATGAGTGTTTGTGGAGTCATTACTCTGAAAATGTTCAGAGACTTGAGCACACCTACTCCTCCCTGCTTACACCTCTGTTATACATCTCCCTATAGAATCAGGGAAATATTGCTCTTTTCTCAGCATATTTGTGAACAAAATTTCATAAATTTAAATCTATGGTCCTTCAGAGCTCAGCAGAATAATGCACAGCTGAGGCAGAACATGGTGGCACAGACTGCACTGTGGGGAGGAAAATCCTCCTGCACCTGTTAAATCAGAGTTCCCAAATTCTCTGTGTGCATCCATACTCATCCTTACTCTCTTTCCTTAAGAAATGAGGGGTTTAGAGTGTTACTATGCACAAAGTTCTGCTGTGCTGCTCTCCTGGAGAACAAACCCACCTCTGGCACACCAGCTCCTTCCTGGCAAATGGACAAGGACCTCAGGGAGTGTGGAAGTGGCTCCCCTGTTTTATCTGGGCTTGGAGAGACACCTTCTATTGCCAAGTCTCTTTTTCATCAGCACTAGGAATGAAATCAAAGAGAGAAAATGAAAATACAGTGTATTCTCCCCTTCAGAACAGGCTGTAGTGGAAGAAAACAAATTCCAAACAACCCTTCAACAATGATAACTTTCTATTTCCTAATGCTCTCAAAGGGAAGGATTACATCCCAAATCTCCCAATCACTTTGGGAAGAGAAGCAGTTGAACAAGCAGAATAAATTTATCAGGTGTGTGCTTTAAGGTACAGTTGGTTGAGAGCAGATCCTTCAAAGGAGCAGATGGAAAATTCACTCTGAAATGTTTTGCATGCAGCAGCCCTGGGGATCATCCTGAGGGATTTGTACCATCTCCAGAGCTCCCAGGTACAGAGCAATTCTGAGATCAGTGCTGCTACATGCACAGGTTAAAGGGCCTGTAATCAGGAAATTCCAGGGATAAACTGCAGCCCTGGCTTTAGGGAGTTTGATCCAAACCAAGGAACATTCTGCATGTTTGCAGCTCCATGCAAAGCCAAACCTGCTCCCAGCCCTGCTCCCCATCCACATGGGCATGGATGGGGTAAAGGGAGCCTGGAAAAATGTTCCTCCATGTGCTCACTCTGGAAAAGTAGGAAAATATGTGCTGAAGAAAGCTTTAGAAGTGGCATTTGAGGAGCTCTGAGTTTTCCACCCCAAGTTCTTGGGAAAGAAGGGTGCTCAGTCCTGTCACCACAGCACACAGGTCATGATCTCCTCTGTCCTCCCAGCTGCAGGGAATGATGAGAGAAAAAGCAGGAACAGATCAACACCTGGCTCTGAGCAGGTGGAATTTTGGGGCTTTGGATTGTGCCTTGGTTTACACCACAGCAGGTCTGGTGGCAACAGGCAGGCTGCAGCTGTTTCAAAGGGAGAAAAGGATCATCCTGCAGGGGTTAGGAGGGCTTGGGGAAAGAGTTTTAAATAGGATTTGAAGGAGGATGTAAGAGGTCAACAGACACCCAAAACTCACTGGACAACGCCCAGGTTCAGACACATCCCGTGGTCCCTCCCCACCTAAATGATTGTGTGGCTCTGTGTCCAGGCTCCCAGGTGGCAGCAACTCAGAAATGTGAGGAGAAATCTGGAGTTAATATGTCCTGGGCCTGCCCCCAGCTCTGACACTGCCTCTCTGCAGCAGCCAGGGGAAATCAGCACCCCCAGGCCTCCATCTGTCCCTCCACAAAGCAAAGGTGACCTCAAACACCTCAAGGCAGAGTGAAGATCTGTCTGGCTCTCAGCTTTGTGTTCTCACCTGGGCATTGGGATGAGGTTGTGCTCCAGGAGATGCTCAGTGTTGAGAAAACACAGAAACCTCTCCCCCAGGGGTTCACAGGTACCTGAGCTCTGCCCTCTGCCAAAGGCTCACGGGCTGTCCCTGCTCCTCAGCCAAATGCTTCACACAAACACTCATTTATTATTCTGATGAAATCCAGGAGACAGGAGAGCCACATCCTGTTTTTAGAGAGCAGGTAATGGAGGTGTGGAGAAACAATTTGCCCAAGGTCACTAGAGAAGCCATGCCAGCTTGGGATTCACTCCACGTCTCCTCATCCTGTCCACAAGACCATCCATCTTCCTAGCCTGCCTTCCTCCAGTGCTTTCCTTCTCCAGTGCCTTTCTGCTTTTTGCATAATGCATTGTGAAATCTACTTTACATATAGAGCTTTTAGCTCTTAAATTTATTATTTAGTGTTGTTTTCTGGTAGTAAACCAGTCACAGTGTTTTATTTATTCTTCCAGGCTGTACACAAGCATTTCTGTGCTCAAAGGAACATCCAGCTTAGGAGTAAATCCTTCTGTGTCCTGGGGGATGGAGTGGCAGGAAATTCTGGATGCCAAGTTCACCCCTCTCCTCTCCAAAGCTCAGAGGGCAGAGTTTTCCAAGAGAGCTGGAAAATCCCTACAACCACCATGGCTGTTGGATGTGCTCACCACATTCCCAGTTACAAAGTGCTGAAGATATTTTGGGACGTGGGAAGCAAACCAAGGATGCTCCAGGATGCAGTGGCACAAGCTTTTACTTGCTTCTAAAATGAATAAATTAGGTGTGGGAGGAAGCAAAGCCTCTCTTTGCTTTTACCTTGAAGTAATTAATGAACAAGAATTCTCCTGAGGTTAAACCACATCCAAGAGCAGGGCACTCCCCAACACATGAGAGAAGCATGAGGAGGTCAATTCCAGGCAGGAAGAGAGGGCTGGTTTCCCAAACACTGACTCCCTGAGACAGCTCAAATCCTTGCTATTCTTTGTGGTTTCCAGCCCTAGATAGCTCAGGCATGTTATTTTCCCCAAGGCAAAACCACAAGCCTCTCTCACCTCCCTAAAACACCCTCATTGCTGCTTCCACAGCAGGAAATAAGCACGTGGCAGGTTCAGGCTCCTGCTCTCTGACAGAAGCTTCAGGTCATAATTAAGCACAAATGTAAAAGTTTCATTGTCCTGGGTAAGTTATAAGGAAAAGGAAATACTGCTTGAAAAGCACAGAAACACACAGAGTGTTTAACAGCATCTCACTCAGCAGGGTGGGTCTCTATGGAAAATAATCCATCTGTGTGGGGTTTATGGAAAGTTTGCCCTTTTCCTGCACACAGGGAATAAACCAGTTCTGGAGACTGAGCACCTCCACTGAGAGACCCCTAAGAAACATGGAATCACCAGATGGTTTTTTGTGCACCTCAGGGGACAAGGAGGCAGCTCAGCACTGAGTCCTCACAGCCCAGGGACAGTGAAGTTCACATCCAGGCAAAGCCAACACAAACCTGGGAGCCCTGGCTGCTCCATCTGAGCAAGGCTCAGTGACATTCATCAGTGCCACGTGGCCAAATTAACCAAATCTACCTTCCTTCCCTGTAACAGCTCCTTCACCTGTTGCCATGCTATCCCTGTTGTGTCCAACTCCAGCTGCTCCCTCCTCTCTCAGATGGACAGGGTGGGCACCCATTCCCCCAGCCTCAAGCTGAGGGTCTTCTGCACTTTTTGGAGATGATTCAACACCACCTAAATGGGATCTGTTCTGTTTCAGACAGCCTGATCAAACACACCAAAAGAATCATATTGCCTGATGTGGTGGATCACCCATATTTATACAGCAGGAGGGTTTTTATCCCACAGTTTATTGCAAAGCAAGCTGGAAATTCAAATCCCAGAATGGTTTGGGAGAGAAGGGACTTTAAAGATCATCCCATTGCACCCCTGTCATGGGCAGGGACACCTCCCACTATCCCAGGTTGCTCCAAGCCCATCCAACCTGGCCTTGGACATTCCAGGGATCCAGGGAAAGCCACAGCTTCTCTGGGGTCTCAGCACCCTCACAGCCTGGAATTCCTTCCCAATATCCCATCCATCCCTGCCCTCTGGCAGTGGAAGCCATTCCCTGTGTCCTGTCCCTCCATCCTTGTCCCCAGTCCCTCTCCAGCTCTCCTGGAGCCCCTTTAGGCTCTGCAAGGGGCTCTGAGCTCTCCTTGGATCCTTCTCTGCTCCAGGTGAGCACCCCCAGCTCTCCCAGCCTGGCTCAGAGCAGAGGGGCTCTAACACTTGGAGTATCTCTGTACATCTCCATTTCTCCCTCCTGAGCAACACTGAACCAGGGCTTGGAGCAACCTGGGACAGGGGGAGGTGTCCCTGTCCATGGCAGGGAGTGGAATGGGATGAGCTTTAAGGTCCTTCCCACCCAAACCATTCTGGGATTCTACAAAACCTAATGAAGGGCCCTGCAGGACACTCCAGCACTCAGGACTTGCAGATGTGCACGTGGCCAAACACTTGAGAACAGGCTGAGAAGACAGAACAGGGCACCTGAGGTTTGTGTGTGTGTGCCTAACAAAGTCATTAACCAGCAGCAGAGTGGATGATAGGAGATAAGCAGCAGCACAATCCATGGTAATTAAATTCCTACAAAGCACTGCTGCTGCTTGGATTTGGGATGCTGGATCATGGATCATTCCACACATGCTGTGCTCTGTCTTGTCACTGGTGCCCAGTGCTTCCCTTCCAACACAACAAACAAAGCTTTTCTCAAGCTGTTTCTGGCTGGACAAGACCAACACAGCCAGTCCTTGGAAAAGGCACATGGGAGATGGCAAACTCCACTCAGCACCTGCATCCAGACTGCTCCTATCAAAATGGGAAGGCAGAAAATACCCAGAAGCTGCTGCAGGGCAGATGTAGCAATAACAGCAGTTAGGAAGGGCAAAGTGACACTGTTCTGTTTATTGGAGGGCTAAGAGAGAGGTCAGGCAAGGAGGGATCCAAGGAACTTGACCAGAGCTGGAGGTGAAGGAAGGAATTAACTTTTCAGTTGCACAAGGTGGATTCAATCATTGAGAGAGATGAGATGGGTTCTGGAAAGCCACAGGTTATAAAAGTTAAGCTGAGGGTTAGATTGAGCCTGCTGAGAAATAAATTGATCAATTTAAGACCTACTCACCAAATATTCAATAATGCAGCAGTGACCAAAGGAGGTCTCTGCTCTGGAGCAGCACCCTCCTGCCCCAGGCCTGTGCTTGTGCTTCACACACATGGCCACTTCTGAGAAATGCCTTAGAATCCTTCCAATCCAGAGGTGATTCTGCCTGCTCCCAGGGCAGGGGATATTAGGAAGAATACAGAAGGACTCTCAGTTTAAGGGCTGCAAATTTAATGAGCAAATACAGCACTTCTTTTGACCTCAAAAATTATGTTTTAGGATAAAAGAGAGGCCTTAAAATAAAAAAAAAAAAGCACTATGAAATGCTTCAACCAATAGCACTACTGCATGGAGCCTCTTCCTTAGCATCCCAGAGCAGATGTGCTGCACTCAAAATGTCTTTGTCTATTAAAACTGTGTCAGCTTCAGAGACTCCAAAACTCCCTGTGGCATAAACAGAATTTCTAATGAACAGCTGCAGGATACAGGAGTGGCCACACAAAATGCAGCTGCTGAGATAGTTTTCCTTGCCCCCCTCTCTCACCAGCTTTTCCCTGCTGTCCAAATCCCATTTCCACCCATTTGGGTCTCTCCTGTCCTCCCTCTCCCACAGCTCTGCTGCATCATTTTTTCCTTCTGCACCCTCCACACATCTCCAGGTCCAAAAGAACTCTCCACCTCTCTCCTGCTGGAGTTCTGCTGCTGCTTTTGCACCAAGGAAGTGCAAAAGGGACAAATTAAGGAGAAAAATGTTATCATGCCAAAGCCTGTAATTCTAGAGAACAAGAGCAATCCTCAGGGAAGGATTTATCCTGAGTAAATTGAAACTCACTAATAGATTTTTTAGCTTCCACGCTGCCTTCTGGGCCAAGGCACCAAAGCTTGTGTGAGCTGGGGGAGCACTTTAAAAATGCCTTTGAAACCCAAAACCTGCCAAGCTTAAAGCCTGGTCCAAGTGCAGTTTTCAGCTGCTCTCCCAAACCTAATGGTGTCCTCTTAGCTGGAGAAAGAGCTGGAATGATTATTAATTTTGTCAAGGGCTTGTAATGGCCCTGCAATTCTCAGCATGGTATTTGGAGAAAAATATCTGTGGTGTCAATGTGTCCCCATGAGTTCTGGGAACAGCAGCACAAATGAGGATGAATTTTTACTGTTTGATGCCTTCAGTTTTCCATGGGGTTCTCCAGTACCCCATAAAGAGCCTCAGTTCTCTATTTTCAGATCATTTATACAGTTACTGCTTTGGTGAGCTCCATCTCTCAAATTTGAGTGCAAACAGCTGATGGATTCAACAGTTATTGGAAGATTAACAGGTAAGAGCAGATGCCAAAGCCCTGTTTTATTAGAACTCTCTGACAACGTTAAAGAGCATCTAATGTTAAGCAATGTGTCTTTTAAAGGAAATTTTTATTAATTGGTATCAAACATGAAAGCCAATTAATACCTTGTGGCTTTGAGACAATCTGTCTGCTGCAATCACACCAAGTCCAAATGCTCCAGCCATGAGTGGGGCTGTCACTGAGCACCTCAAAGCAGCCAAGTTTTTGCAGAGTTAATGCTTTAACAGCTTCCCTGGACTGGCAGCAGGATGTTCAGGACAGAGCTTTTTCATAGGTCTTTGAATAGTTCACATGAGAAATGGGATTCCATGGCCAGGAGGGAAAATTCCCAGAGAAACCATGGGTGTTGTGGATACACCCTGCACTCCAGAGATCACCCAAAAACCCTCAGCATGCACAGCACAGGGTGGAGGGAATCCAAATGTCAGCACACAGGGTATGTTTGGGAAGGCTGGAGCTCCTTTGGCTCCCAAAGGCTCCAGGCAGGAATCTCCAACACACAGCAGCTATTTTTGCAGGGAAGAGAGGCCAAATGTCCTCAGAGCAGCTCCAAAAATGGGTCACAGTGCCAGCACAAGGCTCATGCAGATGAAGGAACTGCTTCCAACACAAGCTGCTGTCTCCCAGCCATCATCCCAAAGATCAGACTGCTTCCAGCTCAGGGAGCTGGTTCCAGCTCACTTCAGGGACACTTTGGAAAATCGATGCTGAGAGGTGCTAATGGATGAGCAATCCACAAATGCCTCTTCTGGCCATTCACAGCAGTTATTATGGACAAAGAGCCAGCCCCAGCATCTCAAGCTGTGCCATCTCACTCTCATCTCAGTGGCTGAAGCCACCAATGGTTCTGATTGCACAGAATTTCCCTGAGGGACAGACAGCAGAGCCTCACACCATCCCAGGCTGGACAGAGTGGGAGTTTTCTATTGCCACCCAAAGCACAAAGGCTGCTGGTGGCCAGAGTAAACACCTGATGGGCAGCCAGGAAAAGGGGAGCCACTCCCAGAGGCTGGGAAAGCTGCTGGCAAACACAGCTCCACTGTGAATGGCCACACGAAGGCAGCAGCCTGGAACAAAGTCATTAGGATGGGCACAAAATTCACAACTCAATTTGGCCTCTGTAGAGAATCAAAAAAAAAAAAAAATTAGGGAAGCACTAGGATGGCTGTATTAGATCAAGCCAATGATCCGTTCACTTCAGCCCCTCACTCCTCATTTCCAGCTGCTTTGGTGTAAAATAACCATAAATCAGTCATGGAACAGTTTATTCAGGACAATTTCCCCCCAAACCATTAACAAACAGGAGTTGTAGGAGCCCTTGAAGAACAGCAGCTGTCCACTAAAATGCATTTTTCTTAAGCAATCAATCACAGACATTCTCAGTAGTACAGCCTCAACTGTTAAAAAAAAAAAAAAAAAAAAAAAAAAAGAGAGGGAAAAGGAAAGAAAAAACACACCAAGCACTCAGTTTCACAGCTTCCTGCAGCAGCAACTTCCACAGATGAGCTCTGCAAGTTGCCCAGAGAAGCTGTGGCTGTCCCTGGATCCCTGAAGCGTCCAAGGCCAGGCAGGATGGGGCCTGGAGCAGCCTGGGATAGTGGAGATGTCCCTGTCCATGGCAGGGGGTGGAATGGGATGGGCTTTAAGGTCCCTTCCCATACAAACCATGCTGGGATTTTAAGGGATTTCCTTTCACCATCCTCAAGCCCAACCCCTCCTGATTCAGTCCCTGCTCCTTTCTCCAGCATCTTACATCCCCAGGGATGGGGATGACAGAACTCACACCCAAATCACAGCAGATCCAAAGGAACAACAGTCCCAAAGCCACCACCAAGAACAAGAAGTGCCACCTTACCTTCTCCTAGCTGCCTGACATCCCACCACATGCTCCTCTCTGCACCAGGCAGTACAAATCTTTTCAATCCTGGCAGCCAGCAGAGTTGGCAGGGAAGCAGAAATACAAGGATCTTACTGCCAAGGGATAATTTCAGCACAAATCTGCACTTCTGTTATTGTCTCTCCCTTCCTGATGGACACCCTGATTCTCCAGCACACTCCTTCTGTGAGCAGCCCTCCCTCTCTTTTATCCAGCATTCTCTCTAACATCTTTGTTCTGTTCTCATTCCACTCATTTCCCAAATTTGTGCCTAGTTTCCTTTTTTTTTTTTTTAATTGCTCTCAATATGTCACTCTATATTAGTCAACAGCAGATTTATTTAAACGTGTCAATGCTGTTGCTTAGCAGATCTGACTGTGCTTTACCATTTCAGCCTCCTTCAGAGTCACATGCTCCCCTTCCCAGAGCTCCCCAGCATGTTTGAGGAAAACAAAAATAAGTCTGATTCTAAAGACAAGCCACTGGTCTGCCTGGGAAAGCTCCAGGAAAAAAAAACACTCCAAAAACAACCAAGAAAAGGGATTCTGCCCAAAAACTCACATGATTTTATTTCTCAAGTCAGGAAGCACCATCAGGTTCTGGTTTTCTTCCATTTTCTACCTTTCACCCATGAGTTTCAATAGGAGCCCATCAAGTAAATGATCATCCAGAGCTTTGGAAAGGCTCTGATATGGAGCCAGTATCAGCTTTCCCCTGCAACAGCTAATTTTAGGAAATGGCCTTCAACCACTCTATAAAAGGCTGGCAACACCCAGGTGAGAGCATGTTCTGACCTTTGAAATGAGATTTGGGTCTTTGCTGAGGCAGAGAGAGAAGATAATGTGCAGCTAAATCCTGCACAGGAGGTTTTCTGCTGGAGCTTTCTGAGCTCTCAGATTTGGTCACTGCCCCCAGATTCCAACTGGAGCCCAGTGGCTCCAAGCAGCATCAGCTCCACACATAAACTGTGGCACAGCTGTCCCAAAATGCTGATGGAATCATGGAATCACAGAATCATCAAGGTTGGAAAAGCCTTCTGAGATCACTGAGTCCAACCAACAACCCAGTTCTGCCAAGTACTAAACCCCACATGACAAAATTCTTTACCAATAGGACAAAGCAAAACCAAGAAAACATCACTCTTCTACAATCCACTGAAGCAGAACAATCCCAAACTCCCAAGAGCACCCCAAAACCTGCTGTGTGACCACTGGCAGTGCCAAGTCTGCACTTTCATTGAGGGCTCAGAGTGTGAGATCATCTTCATGGCTTGGCTCCACTCCTGGTGCATCTCCCACATTGCCCTAAGCCAACCTCACCTTCTGCCCCAAAATCTCCAGGTCAGCCACCACCCTGCATCCCTCCTGGTTTAGAATCCCAGAGTCCCAGACTGGTTTGGGTTAGAGAAGACCTCAAGGCTGCTCTCATTCCAGCCCCTGCCACTCACTAGATCAGGTTGCTCAGGGCCCCATCCAACCTGGCCTAGGGGGAATTAAATCCCAGAAACTGATGCCATCAACAGGATCTGCAGCAGCTGCTAATTCCACATTCAGAGTGCAGATCACATCCAAAAACCCAGGTTCACAACCTTGGGAACTGATACCACAACCTGAGACAGCCCAGCCAAAGACAAATCCCACAGCAGGACCTGCCAGAACGGCTGCTGCTGGGTTTCCAAAAATAACCCAGTCCCCCCTCCCATGGTGCCTGATGTCCATTTACTTACAGCCACCTAAAAATAGCCCTTCCCATTCAGGATGGATGACAGAAGTGAAAGGAGCTCATCACTCCACAAACACAGGACTAAAGGAGATAAAATACTTTGGAAATGCAGCACAGGGAACAATCCCACTCTGGCCCTGAGACAGCCAGCTGGATGGGCCTAATGATTCTTCTCCAGCACCAGCTGTGATTGAATTTATTTCCATTTGGTGTGATTAAAAAGAAAGAGACAGATAAAAGGGAGAACAAAAAGTCCAAGATTTCAAAAGACACTAAATATAAAATAGTTTGTGTGTGCTTGGCACCCTACCTTGACAATTTTTACGTGTCAGCCAAGCTCAATAACCCAAAAGGAAGGCACAAGTAATTTATAGGTGGGGAAACAAAGGCATGGAAATGTTAAAATACCAATTCAATCATCAATAAAATCAACAGCAGGAACAGGATTAAAGGGCAGGCACCTGCCTATATCCATGTCCTAAGATCCCTCTGTATTTACTCTTCATGGAGCCATTTTAATTGTTTGCAGTGCCTGGCAAGTGCAGATCGATGCTGAGGAGTTCAGTGGCTCCTCAGGACAGTTCCAGTCCATTTATCTGATCAAAGAGAGCTCTCTGTACCTCACAGGGAAAAGGACTTCCTCAAAATTCAAATGTACAAGTCTAGCAGCAGGAGGCCTGAAATTAATCCCTTTATTTAAACATGAACAACTTGAAGTATCTCTAAGCAATTGTAAAGGCTTTATTAGAGAAGGTAATGAAAGCTCGTGAGCAGCCAAGTCAAGAGGAAGCCAAGGTACCTGCACTCACTTTTTGATTATTAATTTTGACAGCACAAACTCACTCTGCAGAGGGTTTACCTGGAATAAAGAGGACAGCAACACCTGAATTCTGTGGGCAGGGATGGATGGAGCAAATCCTCCTGGAATCCATGGCCATGAAGGGTAAGAAGATGTGCTGTGGGCAAACTGAACCTCATTGATTTGTCTTCTGAAACCATCCTTGGCAGATGCAGATCACCTTGACAGCAGCAAGGTTTCTGATGTAGTCTCCTCTGTGGATATTCAGCAGGAAAACCAATGGAACAGGAGCCTGGAGAGCTGCTGGAGCCTCCAGCCCAGCACAGTCAAACCTCAGCTGGACAAAGCCTTGAGCAATCTCATCTACCTTTGCCATGAGCAGGACACTGAATTAGAGACTTGCAAAGATCCCTTCCAAACTTGTTTGCTCCACAATTCAAAGAAAAGCCAGAGAGAAGATGGAAGCCTTTCCTGGAGATATCTGAACTAGATAAAGCTGTAATGGATAATAAAAATAACTCTTTGTAAGCTTCTCACTGGATGTATGAGCTGGTGACAGCAAGGAGCCTCCCAGCATTTACCTCTGGGCACAGGAATACATCTCTTCCATTAAGACACTTACACCACTTTCACACTAAAATTCAACGTGTTTTAGTGGCATTGTAGGACTTAATACTTGTAGGAGGTGATAAAACATTCAGGAGAGCAATGCTGTGAGATTAAATGGGTCAGGATGGCATTAAAAGATATTTAAGGGACTGCTTTTAAGGACCAGCTCTCTGCTCTACCACTACACAGTCATTTCCCCAAATCTTTCCATGTCTCCAACATGCAGACAGATACACAAGGTGTGCATCCCACCCTGGATCATGTCTGGTTGCTGTAGTGGGAGAAAAAAAGCATGGATTAGATGCTGTCTGAATTGCAGATGTCACCAGGTCTAGCTTTTTTTTTTTTTCTTTAATGCCTCCCTGTTACTGGAAAGTAATTATTGAGTTTCACCAAAGTAAAAAGCTCATTTCAGGTTCATTTCCCTTTCAGCTGCTCCAAGAACTGTCTTGCCAAAATCCATCGAAGACAAAATCTATAGTTCGTAGGATTCACATTTTGAAACGGTTCCAAATGCAGAGCAAAGGTTTCACCTTTAAGACACTCCTGCAAGGCACACAGCTACCTCCCTGACTTTGCTGGTCCTGATCCAGATGGTAAAAAAAGTCCCAAAGCACAAGTCAGTTTTTTTTGCTGACCAGGATTACCTGGCTTAGTATCAGCAGCCTTCAAGGACATGGTCTAACACACCCGAGTGGAAATCACCAGTGCTGGATGCAGTTCCCTTAAATCCTCTAAGCCTCTGTTTCCCAGCTGGAACAGCTAACTGCTGATAAACTCACTTTCAGACTATTTTCACAAAAATGAAGGTCAGCAAATGATTTGCTAATTAAATCTGTCCCATAATTCTCAGCCTGATGCGTAACTCAAGGCAGCTGCACTGAGCAGAGCAGCAGGCAGGGGTCAGCTGCCTGTTCTGAGGGGCCACCAGCCCTTGGTGACAGATTCCTCAGAGCCACATCTTGCAGCAAGCTGTGCTTTGCACCCTGCACCCACCCCTGCAGAGTTTGTCCATGCTCAGTGACACGTTCTTGGTGGTTTTAGTGCATCCCTCGCCTCCTCCAGCAGCTCAGAAATCCCCCCTTGCCCAGGGTGGTTTTGCAGATGAAGGGTGAGATGTTGCACTGATCAACTCCCAGCATCTAAAATGATCCTGACTCTTTTCAAAGTCACTCTGAACAAACACAACAATCCTGCCCCCAAAAAAAAAGTCTTCAGTCTTGGGAGGTTGTTCTATTTTCAACCAGAGGAGGGCAACCACACACATTCACAACAGGCAGCATCCTTGTGCCTGATACAGAAAAATGCACTTTACTCCCATTCCCAACCACCAGAAGAGTTGTTTCATCTTTCCCATTCTGCCTTATTTATGTCTATTCCCTTCCTTGGGATATTTCCCCATACAGAATCACAGAATTGCAGAAGGTTTTGGGGTGGAAGGGACGTTAAAAACCATCCAGCTCCACCCTCTGCAACAGTCAGGGACACCTCCCACTATCCCAGTTTGCTCAAACCTGGCTTGGACACTTCCAGGGATCCAGAGGCAGCCATAGCTTCTCTGGGCAACCTGTGCCAGGGCCTCACCATCTTCTGAGTAAAGAATTCTTTCCTAAAATCCAACCCAACTCTGCCTTCTGCCAGTTTCAGGTAGCAGAGTATATTCCCATGCTGAAGAGAACCTGAATTCCTCATTCCTCCTGCTCTGCAGCAGCTCTGGCAGCCAGAAGCCATTGAGCTTGTCCAAACTGTGTGTGCCACTGACCTGAGGAGAATTCATCAATCCCAGCTGGGAACTTGGGCACTGGGAGCAAGGAAAGTGCTTGTGACATGGCTAAGAACAGCAAAGCACTGGGGAGGTTTTCTCTCTCTCATCTACTCCCTGCCCTGCTCACATGAACCCTTCAGAGCCTGGAGCTGCTCTGATGCTCTCCTGCCAATTTTGAATCAAGATATGCATATGAAAGGGTTTGTTCAGGAGAGCAAAACAACTTTTATATCTTGAAGGAGACTATCCTGCAAGTAACACCATTCCTCAGTACTTGGCTGGAAAAGCCAGGGAAAGGCAGGAGTTTGTGGGAAGGCCCCAGGTGAGAGCTTTTCACCCTCTCCCCTCTCCCTGTGGACATTTCAACAGGGCACTGGAGTTCCAGGGTGAGACACAGGGATTCACTCAGTACATAAAATGGAAATTCAGCAACCCCATCAACTCTAGTTTTTAAGGATACTCATTTCTCCATCATCATTATGCTCTGTGGTAAGAGACACTTTATGAGCTCAGCTAATCTGGGATGCTGTTGCATCATCACCTGATGTTGATAAACTATTATTAAAGAGGAAAAAAAAAAAAAAAAAAAAAAAGAGGTAAACAAATCCATGCTTCTGCTCTGGCCTGGGTGGTTTTCAGTACCATTACCAGTGAAAAGGGGGAGGAAGGAGCTCTGTGGTTTTGGTATGGGCTGCTTTGGTCCCAAGGCCTGTTCTGTGACCCAAATGCAAGCACTTTCATGCTCTTGAGCTTTCTCACCTGCCCAAACACCCAGGCCACACCTGACTTGCCTTGGAGGTTTGATTCCTGGTTGTGCCAACCTCTGGATCAATGGCAGCTGGCTGAGGTGGTTCCAGCCTGGATGAGTGAGTGAACAGACAGCCCCTCATGGCCCAAACCTGAGCTGTGCACCCAGCTGGGAGCAGAGCCTGCTTCCTGGCTGGGGAAGGATTGGGAATCCCACTTGCACACTATTCCATGGATTCAGTAACAAACCAATCCCATGAATCTGGGGAGGGTTATCACTCCAGCATGTATAAAGGAGACACTGAAGTGACAGGGAACTTCCCACATTTTGTGGGGATAATAAAAACCAGCAGAGCAGAAAGACATCCAAAACATCACTTTTCAAAGCAGCAACAGATTTTTCTGTCAAAGGAGAGATTTCACAAGGCATGGGTGGAATCATGGCAAAACAATCAAGCAACACAAGAGACACACGACCATTTCTCTTCTTTGAGTGCTGAAAAGCTTTCAGGAGATTTATAAAATTAGAGCTGCTTATGTTGAACATCTCAAAGGGGAAGGGAGGCAGGGGAAGTGTTTCCCCCATGCAGCTCTCCAGCAGCAGCTCCTGATTGTACTCAGTGGGAAACAGGAGCACTCTCAGCACCTTCCCTCCCATCCAGCTCCAGGCACAGGGGAAGCTCAGCAATTTGCAGGATTTGGGTCCTTGCTTTTGTTCCCCTCCCCATCCTCCCTTTGACAACCAGGGATGGAAAAGACTGAGGAGAACCCAGCAATTAGGGAATTTGAAGCCTCCCTAGCAGCTACTCTGAATGCAGGCACATGAAGCAGCAGGATTCTGCTGGTGACATTTGGACCACAAATGAAGTCCCCAAGAGTAATAAACAATCAGGTAAAGAAATCTGGAATGAAATTACCCAGCACACCTTGTCTTCCTGGCCCCCATGAGATCCATATAAAATGTGTTAATGCATCTGATTATGATCTAAATTATGTACAGAGGCTCCTGCCAAGCACTCTGTGAAGTTTCTTTATTGTTAAGTTGGAAGCTGCTTAAGAAAGGTCCAATCATCATGTTTCAAATTAGATTTGGGGAAAAAAAAACATTTTCCTGCTTTATTGCTGGCTCAAAACACGGGAGAAGATTGGGATGTAGGTTTTATCTGCTGAAGAAAGAGCAGGGAAAGTGGGGACAGAACAGCAAGAGCCAGTCTGTCACCTGCCCTTTACTGTCACCTCAGCTGTGTGGCTTTACTGTACCCACACATGCCCAGAGAATTATTGCAGTTTCAGCTTTCTACAGATTTTTTTTTTGCTGGAAGTGGGGTAAAACACCAAGGTGCTCACTCTCCACAGGCCCAAAAATTTTGAAAGAAAGGATTTCTGGAAGAGTTCTGCTGAGAAGGGCTGGCAAAACACCATATAAGATTTCCTTACCTATGTGAGGGCTACCTGAGCTGTCACTTTGTGCAGCCTGGAGGCAGGTAAAAAAATTAGTTCTCTCCCCAGCATGCCACACCAGGACTGAAGTTTTTAAAAAACAGAGATACACCCCTCCCAGGTGTAAATGCAAATTTAGGAGAGCACCTATAGTTTTAACTGCAAGCCTGACAGCCTCATGTGTGCTGAAAACTCCCCCAGCCCAAGCTGTGCTTTCTCTTCTGCTGCTGTCTGGCCAAGCCTTTGCTCCATGGATCAGCATCCTTCTCTCTGCAGGGCTGGATTCCCAGAAGCACAGCCAAGGTCACCTTGCTCAGAGGAGCTGGATTTTAAAAGGAGGGTCCCTGGATTTTAAAAGGAGAGACCCTCAAGTTATTTAAAATCTTCCATTCATTACCTCTGCCCTTCCAAGCTCACAGCTGCAGGCACAACTGCATAAATCTGGACTAAGCAGGGCCCTGTGGAAGTGGAGTAGGATATAAATAGTTCTTACAGGTTTGGTTTGCTCTATATATGTACATAAATCATACACACACATATATATGTCAGCTATGTCTGCACCTCATTGAATCAGGGAATGATTTGGGCTGGAAAGGACTTTAAAGATTGTCCCATGGGCAGGGACACCTCCCACTATCCCAGGCTGCTCCAAACCCTGTCCAGCCTGGCCTTGGACACTTCCAGGGATCCAAGGGCAGCCCCAGCTTCTCTGGGAATTCTATTCCTCACCACCACTCCTAAAGTAAAGAGTTTCTTCCTAATATCTCATCTAATCCTGCAGATCAGCAGGAAGTTAGGGATAAGAACTACCATTTCTAGCCACTGTGGTAATGTAGTGGTTTAAACACTCAAAAAATGCTTTAATGTAGGATCACAGGCTGGATCCCAGCCAGGCAACAGCACTGCTTTTAAAGGAGTATTTATCTCCATAAAACACTTCCTAAACAACGTGCTCAGTGCTTGAAAATAAAGCCCTTGCTAAACAACCAGATTTTCACCTGGAATTCTGCATGTTGGCATTCTCTGCTGCTCCAGGTATGTCTGATTCCCTTACACAGCATGGTGATTTTCTTTTTAAGAAGAAAAGGAATTTTCTCTTTCAGTCTAACTTTGAGGCAAGATGGAAGACCACAGCCTGGCCTCAAAGACTTGAGATCTTTTGAACTCCAAGTCAGCAGGCTCTCACAGGAGCTGAGCTCGAGGGCTGCTCTGGAATAAATCAAAAAGGATTTACTCTTTCACTTGAACAAGGCAGGAAAAAAAAACTCCATAGATGCACAGATAGGGGGGACTGGGGGTGGGGAGACAGCTAACAGGTTTTTAAAAAATAATATAAAAAGGCAACTTAAGAATGCCATGATGGTTTGATAGTCCCAGTCCCATAAGTTAAACACCATCCTGCATGGTTGGATTTCCTGCAGGAAATCACAGGCACAGTTGCTAAGCCTGCTGGAAGCAGTTCAGCCCAAGAATATCCAGAGCAGATGCTCCAAGCACAGCTCACAAGGACAAGGAGCTCCTGGAGAAATCCTCTGACAGGGAGTCAAAACAGAGGCTTGAACTGCCCATGTGTCACTAGAGGTGCAGAGTTCATGGCCAGAAGGGACCTTGAGAGCACCTAAGGTGCTTTGTGCTGTACCACAGCCCATCACACTTCATCCAGGTTTTCCTAAGAGTCAGGTTTAGCAGCCAGATTTTGACTTGAGTAACTCTGGTGGCTCTCAGTCACAATCCACGTGCTCTTCCCCTCCAAGACTTGAGACAGAGTAGCTTTGTGCAGGATGCCACTGCCTCGTGCTGTCCTTGTGTCCCTGTGCCAGGAAAGGCAGCAGTGACTCCTTTGCTTCACTCTTGACACCTTTGCTGGAGCCCAAACTCATCAGCACTTTTGACAATGCTCCAGAGCCTGAGTTTGCCTGAAGGAGCTCAGCACAGGGCACAAAATCTCATCCTCTGGCTCCCTTACAGGAGTAAAAGCAAACTGGGGAAGGAGAAATGTGCTGCTGGCAGCAATTCCAGCCTCTGCAGTGAGATTGGAAGGCTCCCAGGCAGCCACACACCCCCACAAGAGCTGTGATCAGCACCCATGGACTAATCCTCACACCTCAATTACAAAGAGTTTGGGGACAAGGATCTGCCCAGACAATGATGCTAAAGAAGAAAAATGTTCAGAGCCCAACTTCCCCCTGAGCTGTGTGCAAGGATTTGGATCCTGAGGCACCCAGAAACTGAGCTTAGACCATTAGTGACATTCAACACTGCTTTTAAAATCAGAATTGAAAACTGCTGAAACCAGAGTATTGTGAAATGCTGCTTCTTCGCCTGCACTTCTGCCAAATTAATTTGGCTAAAACTTTCTGCAATTAATGGATGATTAAATGAAAGAGTTGATGGCCAAAAAATATGTAAGAGGCTTGATTAAAGCTCTGGAGGTGACACTGTGCTGGTCCTGCCCTATTTTTACAAGCTTTCCTCATCTCACCATTATTTCAACTGGACTATGGGGAGGAGGAGAGTGTTGTAAGAAGGGTGTGATTTTGGAAAATTATGTTAAAATCCAGCAAGGGAAGAAGCAACTTAACCCCAGGCATGGGACAGCCTGACACTGCAGTGCTCCTTTGTGCTTTACCTGCTGTCCCTCAGCTCCTTGGCTCAGACCTGTCCCACATCTCACATGGACTCCTTCACCACCTCTCTTCTTCCTTCCAGGGCTGACCTCAAGGGTTTCCCTCCTGTTTAACAGAAAAACACAGACAAAAGAACTAAGTTATGCATGGCCTCGAGGCATGGTGCAAGAGAGGCACTCTGACACTAACATTCCTTCTGGATCCCTCCAAACAGGCATTGAGCAGCCTGGGAGAGTGCAAGGTGGAACATGGCCATGGAACAAGGTGAGCTTTAAGGTCCCTTCCCTCCTAAACCAGTCTGGGATTCTGTGATTTATGACATGGTCTTAAGCCTGGAAGCTCCCACAAGTTTGACAATTTGGGCTGCAGGGGAGTAAGGGAGGCTGAAGGACATTAAAGGGAGAATCAGGTACAGATGAGACCAGCTGGAGAAGGGATACTGCAAATCTAAAAGGTCATCAATTCTGAGCCTGTTTCCAGGCATCCTCAGATTTCTCAGCTCAATTCACACAAAATTTTTCCTGTACAACACCTGATAATTGACAGCTCTCACTTACATCCATGCAATCATTTCCCACAAAAACATGAAATAAAATCATTACCTCCACTGTTCCATAAGTGCCAAGGTCTAAGAGGATCACTGCAAGCCACCCAGCCTGACCTGTTCCATGACACCACGAGTTCCAGCCCAGCCTCAAACCCAGCAATTCCCACCAATTCTTCATCCAGCTTTTTCCCCAGCTCAAATCCTCTCTCAGCCACACCTCTGCTGCAAACAATCCGTCTGATCTCAGCAGACAAACAGATTAAAAAATTAAAAGAAAAATTAAATACCTTTTGTTAAGAAAAGCTCGAGGCTCCAGGATTATCCTGCAGGTGACATTTGGCATTTCCCTTTGTTTTAAAACAAAAAGGAGCATCCACATTCTGCCTTCATCCTCTTACACAAGCTCTGGGACAGCAGAGCATCTCAAGCTCCCTCTCCCCACCCTGACTCTCACTAATGAGTTCCATACTCCAAACCTCTCCCTGCAGGGAGTCAGGGCTGGTCTTTGGGAGGCTGGTGCTGCTTATAAAGGCTGCTTCCATCCCCTTCCATCCCTTCCACTTCAGCTGGCAAAACACTTCCTGAGTGCCCACATCTTTGGGATACAAAGAAGGAAACACATCGTGATGGGAGCTCCTCTCTCCTGGCAAGGCTCCATCTGCACACAGCTACAAAATGTTTGTAGAAACAAGAACAGCCACGACCCTTCTACCCCTCCCCCTTCCTTCCCTGATTGCAAAGTTCTTCCCAGAGTTCTGCAGAAATCACGAGTGAAGATTTCACAGTGAAGAGCCCCAGCTGAGGGTTTCATTTCAACATGAAACCTCCACTTCAAAGCTCACCCACGCTGCACGAGCCCAGCATCTGCACTGCCTCTCCCAGCTCTGGAGATGTTTTATTGGCAAGCTTGGAATGCTGACACTTGACTAAATAACAATCTGTTGGTTTTGTTTTTTTTTTCTTCAAAGCCACCAACTACTTTGAGTCCCTAAAACTCTGGCCACTTGGGGCAAAGGAGCCAAGGAATCAGAGCAGCTGGCAATGGGATGCTCAAATCTGTCAGTCAAACAAACCTGAGAGACACAGAATTGTTTGGGTTAGAAGGAACCTCAAAGATCATCTCATTTCAACCTCCCTGCCATGGCAGTTGCACCTTCCACTAGAAGAGAGATTTTTATTTTTTTTTTAATGTAAACTCTGTAAAACATCAGAGAATTCTCTTCATAGAATAAATGCCACTTTATGATTAAAGTGAAGCCCTTTTCTAATAAACATTATATAATTAATATGATGTAAAAATTCCAGCATATATTAATATTTTATTCTGATCACTGTCATTAAAGCAATAACAGCACCCCAGCACAGGTTCACCCAAAAAGAAGGGTGGTTTCTCCCTACTCTCCACCAGAGAAAAGGTGGCAAATCCCTGTTTTAACTTCATTTTACATTTTATTAGTTTTTACAAGCCAGCTATGCTAAAAGGTTGCACCAGTAATTTAAACTGCAGTTGTCAGCAGAAGTGAAGGACATTGTGGGACACATTTTATTCCAGCTCTTTTATTGCCTGGCTCCTTGGAGTGATTCAAGCAGCTTAAGGATTTTAGAGGCACTGTCACAACAGTTTCTGGCCCTTTGCAAGCTGCTATTTGAACAAAAAAATAAGTACCCAAAAACTTCAACTTTCAAAGAACTGGCTGGACCAGCAGAAGCTGTTCAAGACTCAGCAACTCCTGAATGCCACCAAATTGTTCCCTCATGGTGACAGGCACTTTCTGCTGTGTTATTCCTGCTTGGCAGAAAGGGAGAGGGATCTATAAAACTGGGGGAAATGCTGATTTCTGCAGCACTGCCAAAGCACAGGAACACACAGAACCACCATCAGGAGCCAGCAGTGCTCTGTCACATCTGCTGGGACACTGAGAGGCAGGTGACAAGCTGGGGACAGGAGCACGAGGCTGGCACAGACCCAGTCCAGGAGAGCCTCCAGCAGTGCTGGCCAGAGGAGAAACTGTTTTGAAAATTACTGAGACAGCAGGCACCTGTCCCAGAAGCACCTCAGGGTTCTGCTGGACTCTCCCCTACAAATGATAAAAAAGCAAATTAATTCCTTGAACTCAGGGACAGATGTTGGTTTTCATTCCCATCCAGCTGCCCCAGACACTGCAGGGCTGGAGGAGAAGAACATCCCACTGCTGAGATGTCTGCTGGCTGCTTGCCTGGCACAGGACTCCATTCCAGGTCCCATCAGGGAAACTATCCTGGAAAAACAGGGAAATGTTGCTTTGTGGGAGGGTGGAATGAACAGGGCCATTGCTGGTCAGACAAAGGGTGTGACTGAGCCTGGTGTCCCCTTTGCTCTGCAGGGTGCTGAGCTTTCCTGAGGTCCCCATCTCCTACCACACACAGCAAGCCATGAAACACCTGGGGGTCACTTATCCCAGCTCTTGGGGTGCTGGCAGAGAGGGAGATCCAAGGCTGACAATCCTGGAAGGCCTCACAGGGCCCTGGGGTCACCTGCTTTGATCCTGACCCAGCATGGAGAGGCCACTGCTGGAACATGGGCAGGAGAGAAATGCTCATCCTCATCCTCAGCCCATCCAGTGCCCTGGCCTTGGGCACTGCCAGGGATCCAGGGCAGCCACAGCTTCACTGGGAATTCCTCCCCACCCTCCCAGCCAAGAATTTCTTCCCAACATCCCATCCAGCAGATTACCAGATGATGCCACACAAGCACTGGAGGAGCATGGATCTGTCTCCCTTCAGCACATGCAGACACTGTGCCAGGAGAGCTCCATTAAAACTTAAACTTGGTTCTCAGGGCTTAAAATCTGTGAGAACAAGCAAAACTTGCTTTGCAAAGAAACATCTTTTAAGCAGAGGGAAAGTTTTTAAATCTGGACTGTGGGATTTTTAAGTTTGAGACATGTTTTAATGTATTAAAAGATGATGCCACACAAGTATTGGAGGAGGGTCTGCCCCACTTCAGCACATGCAGACACTGTGCCAGGAGAGCTCCACGGTTCCCAGAGCTTCAAATCTGTGAGGACAAGCAAAACTTACTTTGCAAAGAAACATCTTTTAAGCAGAGGGAAACTTCTTTAATCTGGACTGTGGGATTTTTAAGTTTAGGACATGATTTAATGTATCAAAAGAAGTTTTTGAGGTCACCTTTGATGCAGAGTTGTCTGGAAGGGGAGGCTCTCAGATGGAGTATCTGTTCCCAGAGCCTTGTGAACCCCCCATGGCACCTGAATATTCCATGTTTGTACTCCAAGGCCCACGGACACTCCTTTGAAGTGGTGAGCTGCAGCTCCTAAAGGTCTCTGGAGATCACAGCAATCTATGTGATGTGGCTAAGGAGCCTTCCCATGCTTTGAAACAGAACTTTGCCCTTGTTATTTTTTTTTTAAAGAACATTTAAATTGCTTTTTTTTTCCCCCCCCCCCATGCCTGATGCAGAGAGCAGCTGTGGAGAGATGCCCAGGAAGGCTCCTCTGCTCCATGGGGAATCCAGCCCTGCTCTTACACACATGGTCTCCTCCTGGCTTGCTGCTCCAACATAAACAAATAAGACCTACATCCTCCTGGAAATTAAACCCAGCCTCTCAGATATGTACACAGATCTCCTCCTGCCCTGCAGGAAATAGAGATGGAGAATTTGCAGCCCCAGGTGGCCCAGAGCAATCCCTGTTCATGGGGGCTGGGCAGGGCCAGGAGTGGAGCACACAGCACTAAATGGCATCTTGGGATATTTAATGCTCTCACTTTTCTTTTCTGACCTCATCTTTTCACCAGCCAGAGAAATTTGTCCATTTTCCTCTGCTTATTCTCACAGTGTTCACCAAAAAGCTTTTTCCTTTACTCCTGGTCACAAAAACATCCCAATCTGCTTCCATTTCACTCTTCCCTGGCAATTATCTCCACTTGCTTCCCCATTTTCTCTTCTTTCAAGGCTCTTATCCAGGCTGGTTTTTCCTTTCCCTCACCTGCCTGCACCACCATTATTTTTCCCACTGTCAGAGGTGCCACTGCCAATCTAAAATTTGGTTTCAGTGCAGTTATTTAAGCTCATTCTCCTGCACTAAGACAGACAAATATTGCAACCTAATACAGAAATATGCCCAGGAAATCATTCCTGGGATGCTCCAACCTGACCTGGAGGCCAACATGATGGAGACAGAGCAACACAAGCTCAGATCCAAAGGTCTGGAAAGCATTCCTGGCACTCCATTCCAAGTGCCATTAAGGAGATGCCAAAGTCCAGCAGACATTTGGACAACACAAAACATTAAATTGAGCTCTGATATTTAAGAGCAGAAAAGTTTCCCAGGCTAATTCAGGCAACTGGCAAAAAAAAAAAAAAAAAAAAAAATCAGGGTCCATTAACTGCATTTGCTCCTGAATTGTTTATGCACAGAGGTTACCCAGCATATTAATCCTCTAGAAAAGAACATGTAAAGCAGAGCTGGAAATGAAGGGGTATTTGGGAATCCTGTTATTATGAGTGGGATAACACAGGAGGGGTCTATGGGGGGAGAAATCCCCACAAGAAAACTCCAGAGAACCTCTATTTATGTTCCACTTCAGCAAACAAAATCCCACAAACAGGGAAATTAAGACCTGCTGTTGCAAGCACAGAGAAAGTCAAAGATTTTATAATCCTGCTGTGAGAAAGGAATTTTAACAGCCTGGTGAAGGATAAACTGTTAGTTTCTTCCATAAACCTGAACAAAACCAATTGATTTCCCAGAAACAAATTGGGAAATTATCCCCTCTGGCCCCAAGAGTCAAGTCCAAACCTGCCACCCAAGTTTTTCCTGCCTTTTTCTTATCCTGTACCTTCCACAGACTTTGCCAGGCTGGGCTCAGATTCACAATCCAAATTCAGGCAGGTTGGAGATGCCCTAAAAGCTGCTGAGTCACAGGAAGGGAAAAGGGATTTAAGGTAATAATTTACCTTCCAGCTGTGCAGGAGGCTGCCAGCACACAAGGCAGGGTGTAACTCACATTGGAAATGCTCCACTGAGAGCTTTGTGTGTCCCCAGTCACCCACTCCAAAGCCACAATTCCCCTTTCATGTCCCCTGACCTTGACCTCTGGATGGCCAAGTGACCACTGAAATCCCAAAGATTCCCTTTCAAAAGCCCTAAATTCCCTCAGCAAGCTCAAGTCTGCAAATGGATGGAGAGGGCTTTGCATAGGAAAAGGAGGAATGCACAGGGATTTCCAACTTGGAAATGAAGGTGGATAAGGAAAACAGGACAGCTGCTGTGGAACTCTTACTCTTAATATTGATCAGCAAGGGGTAACAAAAAGATAATCTTTAAATTGGGTATTAGGAATAATTTCCTCCCCAAAAGAGTTGTCCAGCCCTGGCACAGCTGCCCAGGGCAGTGGTGGAGTCTCCATCCCTGGAGGGATTTAGCAGCTGTGTGGATGTGACACTTGGGGACACAGGTCAGAGGTGGCTTTGGCAGTGCTGGGGGATGGTTGGACTCAGTAGTCTTAGAGAAACTGATTTGATTCCATGATTAGGACTTGCTTTGAGAGGAAAGAAGGGTATTTCCACCCCACCCCCCTCATCTCAGAAAAACTTCATTGAAGAATCACTTTGCAAACACTTCAGAGGCTCAAATAAAAACTGCACCTTCAAATTAAGGTTCTTTGTGTTCCTCTTCACCTGAACCAACAGCTGGGGATATTACAAATCCTTTTCACCTTAAACCAGTTGAGCAGCACAGAGAATTAGCATGAAAGTGAGGAATGCTCAGCAGGGGTAAATGAACTGCTACAGAGAATAAACTCGAGGCACATCAGAATCTGCCTTGGCACCATTCTTCCTCTCCAGCAGAAAGAACACACAGAAGTGGCAACAATCCCCTTCCAGAAAATTGTCCTAAACTCCCAGCCCACTGCCAAAATTCGAAAGGAACTGTTCCAAGCAAGAACTTCCAGGATTTTATGGTGCAAAGCCACCCTCTGTTCCACAAGGGCATTTTGCTTTCACAGCAGAAAAGGTGCCTTGAGATTTTGTCTTCAAGAAAGGCAATGGAAACTTCCTCTGCTCACTGCCACCAAACTGGTGTCACCCTCCCTGGATGTCAACATTCCCAAGTAAAGAAAAAGCAAGTTCAGCCTCCAAAGATAAATCCAGAGGCAGCAAATCCATCCCTTCCTGGGAATTTGCTTCAGTGATTAATCCCAGCCCATGTCTACCTTTCAATCTTACCTTCCAAACAGCTCTCCCCAGAGAAGGGATTCCAGTTTTAGTTTCTCTCCTGACCCATAAACACAGTGGGAGAGTTTAAAAGTTCAACTCTAGATATTTTCACCCTGATCCAAAAGCTGCCCTGCTGCTCCTTCTGCAGGATCTCCAGCTTTTCCCACATCTATTTTAACATAGGGATATCTAAATAAGCTACTTGAACAGTATTTTCAGAAATTCAGTTTTTGGAGTGAAAACATCCTTTGTTCCTGTTTCCCAGCTCACATGCCCATAGATGGCATTAAACACTTCTTATTCTGGGAACTGAAGTGGATTTGGCTGCTCAGTCCAACCACAGGTACCTTTGCACAGTGGCTGCTCCTGGAGTGCTGAGCCCCCTGCCCCAGGCACTGCTCACTCCATCCTCCAGGTTAAAAATCATCTGGATTGCTCCAAGTCATTTATCATATCTTGGAACAATTTATTTCTCCACTGGTGGTGTGAACTCCACAGATTTTCTTGTTCTCTGTACTTGAAAATCACAAGGGCCAGGATGCAGCTACTCCTAAGAGCTCCCATGATCACATTTACAGCTTTATCACAGCCTTTCCATGACTTTTATTTCCTATCCTGATGAAAAAAGAGTAGAGACAGGGGCTCACACAATCTTCATGACAGCTCTGATGCTGCCTGGTCACACAAAGATGGATTTGTTCAGAGCAGCTGACAGAGAACCCACTTTCTTCCCTATTTTACACTCCATTACTTTTCACTATGGACAAGAGAAAATTGATTAAGCACAAGAAGCAGTGCTTAAAAAATGAATATGTTTATCTGCTCTCTATCCAACAAAAATAACCTAAAAAACTGGCAAATCTAAGTGTTTGCCCAGCAGATAAGGCAAATCATACTTCACTGACTCTCCTGCTACCTGGAACTCCTGCAGGCCTTTGTCACCAGAGTGATGTTTAATTCTGTACCTTCAAAACCTGCAAAAGCTTTATGAGAAGGCTGTGAAGTGCAGAGCTCTGCTGCATTTTGTCACAGACCCCAGCTCCAAGTCAAGCAGGCTGTTTGCTGGTTTGGTTTGTTACACAGGAACATCTCCTGCACTAATTCCTGCTGGGTTCACTAAGCATGGGGGAGATGTGTGATCATCTCAGCCATTGTGCAAGGAAAAATTTCCTGTATCAGGAAGACAGCTCCAAAATACTCTCTAATTTGTGAAAAAATTACTCTGCACTCTGTAAAAAAAAAAAAACACATATTTGTTTTTCTTGCAGGTCACCACCACTGCCACCAAAGGAAAAAGAAGGGTTTTTATCCCCACTGTCCCCTGTGAGGCTCCAAGGCAAGAGCCCAATGCACCATCCCCTCCAGCCTGGATTCTTACAGAAATACAATTTCTTCAACTGTGTTTTCTGACACCTCTTTTAAAAATTCTGAAGCTGCTTCAACCCAAATTTGGCCCAGGATGAGGCTCTTAAGGCACAGTGTTGGGTTGATGTGGCCAGCAATGTGTGTTCTGTGCCCATCTGTTAAACCAGCTGGGGCAGTGCCCCTGATCTCCATGGCACACATTATCTGCTCATGGGCCAGCTTTAAACCAGCTGGGGCAATCATCTTTATCTTTGCCACAGCCCATCCTCCCTCCAGGAGAGATCTCCTGTTCATGGCCAGTGAGTCCCAGGGCATGGCTGATAAAATTCCATCATCCCATGGGAGATGCTCCAGCCAGGGGAGGAGCCAAGCCTTTCCTACCCAGAGAAAAACTGACATTTGGAACACCAGAGCAGCCTTTGCCACTGCATTCCAGAGGAAAACTGGACCTTCCCACATCATCCCTGCACCTTCAGAGGAAACTGCACCTTCTCCAGGAGCACTGCTCCAGCTGAGCCACATCTGCCACTGCAGGAGGATGCAGCCACCATGGAATGGGACTGTGCCAACACCCTGACTGACTGACGGGTGTCAGCTTGGATTCTGACTCTGGCAGGGTTTGGGATTGTTCTTTGTAACACTGTATTTCTATTTTAATTTTCCTAGTAAAGAACTGTTATTCCTAATTCCCATATCTTTGCCTGAGAGACCCTTAATTTCAAAATGACAATAATTTGGAGGGAGGGGGTTTACACTCTCCATTTCAAAGAGAAGCTCCTGCCTTTATTGGCAGACACCTGTCCTTCACATCAGGACAGGCAGCAACATTGTCCTTACACAAGGACAGGAGCTCCAGAGGATGGGCAAGGACTGGCACCTCCTGCTCACGAGGGGATGCCTCAGATTTTAATACATCACAGAATGGTTTGGGTTGAAAGGGACCCAAAAGTTCATCCAGTTCCATCCCCTGCCACAGGTGAGACACTTTCACTACCCCAGGTTGCCCCAAACCCCACCCAGCCTGGCTTTAAACACTTTCACATTTTTATACAGGTATATTTTACCATTTTCACCACCACACACCTATATATACACATATGTATTTTCACATACAGGCACACACACACACACAGGACAAGTCCCACTGAATTCCATCATCCCTGCAAAACTAAATCCAGGGTTTTCAAAATCAGTGCTCTGGGAGAAGAATTTCTGAAGAGATTGTTTCCAGCAGCTCCCCCAAAATGACACAGTCCATGGGAACAGCAAGGACAGGATCCAACCTGAGGGTGGTTTCCAGTGATGATTAAAAACATGGTTTCCAGTGATGATTAAGAACACAGCTTTCCTCCCTCCTCTCCCTCTTAATTCCCTGCCCTTATTCCTTCAGTGTTTCCAAACTGGCCCAGCTTTGGTGGATTTTTATGGGAACTGCAAATGAGGTATTTGCCAACCATCCAATCATTGCTCCCAAGTGCAGAGGCACCGTGACTTGAATTGGTCACCCTGCCTTTATTTGTATTTCTTTTTAATTTTAACAACATTTATTTTCTCAGTCTCATCCCCCAAAGCAGCTGAACAGTTTTCATTACAGTCTTCCCAAAAAAGCAGTGAGTTGGAATGTTCTACCTGAAGTGTGGCATAATATGAATAACTGAAAAGAGGATTTTTAAACACAGAAAAAGCTTAGGAATGCCACCATTCCCCTGTCCCAGACTAAGAACATCCATCAAGCCTCTCTCAGGGCTTTTCACCCACCTTTCTCTGCTGGTTTGCTTTCCTGCCAATACCCAGTTTAGCCTGCCTGGTCCTTTGGAAAAGACCTCAACAGTTTATTTGTCCATAAAATATAAATTTGGTGTTGCTTTGCACCCAAAACCATCCATTTTAGCCATGAAGGGATTGGTTCCACACAACCACCCCAACAAGTTTTTTTAAATTCCCTTTAGATGCTCATGCACAGGCCACCAGCAGGATTTCTGAGCAGACAGAACATGAATATGTGTGTTGTGATACATGATTCACATTTCCATAATCAGGATTTCACGTTACTCAAAAGCAATTTGATGTTTGGTTTGGGTTGGCTTTTTTTAAGTCTCCAGCAAACCCTGAAGCTGGGGATGAAGGAGAGGAAGGGCAGGTCAAACATAGCCAGACACTGTTTTTACATGATCCCTGCCCAATTCTATTTCTCTACAGCCAAGAAACAAAAAAATTCCCTTTCACAAAAATCAAATGGCACCATAACCAAGCCTACCATGAATAATAAGGAATCAGAAGGGGAAGGGATGGGGCAGGATGCTGATAGGATCTGATGCTGTCAGCTCATTATTTGAGGCAGCCTGGGCTCCCCATGAGGTCCCACAGAGCATTAATGACTTAATCAAGGGACCTCCCAGGGGCTGAGGGAGATGCTTATGAATAACAGCATCAAATCAAAGCCTGGGAAATCAGTGGCACCCTATGGAAAATTGATGGGATCAGCTGGTAAATGCTTAAGCCTTTAAGTGGTGCCTCACACCAAAAAATTGCCCTGACTAGAGCTGGAGGCACAAGGAATGTTAAAATGCCAGAAGTGGGGAGCTGGCTTCCAGAAGTCTGCAAAAAACTCATGCAAAGGTATCAAAGATGAACTTTTGGATAGAGGGACAGGACACAGGGAATGGCTTCCCACTGCCAGAGGGCAGGGCTAGATGGGATTTTGGGAAGGAATTGTTCCCTGGGAGAGTGGAGAGGCCCAGAGAAGCTGTGGCTGCTGGAAGTGTCCAAAACCAGGTTGGACAGGGCTTGGAGAAACCTGGGCTAGTGAAGATGTCCCTGCCCGTGGCAGGAGATGGGATGAGATGATCTCTAAAGTCTCTTCCAACCCAAACCACTCTGGGATTCCATTTGTGCACATCCACAGTGTCTTGGATTGCAATACAGGTTATGGCCAGAAATGTGTGTTCTGTCCCCATCTGTTAAACCAGCTGGGGCAGTGCCCCTGATCTCCATGGCACACATTATCTGCTCATGGGCCAGCTTTAAACCAGCTGGGGCAATCATCTTTATCTTTGCCACAGCCCATCCTCCCTCCAGGAGAGATCTCCTGTTCATGGCCAGTGAGTCCCAGGGCATGGCTGATAAAATTCCATCATCCCATGGGAGATGCTCCAGCCAGGGGAGGAGCCAAGCCTTTCCTACCCAGATAAAAACTGACATTTGGAACACCAGAGCAGCCTTTGCCACTGCATTCCAGAGGAAAACTGGACCTTTCCACATCATCCCTGCACCTTCAGAGGAAACTGCACCTTCTCCAGGAGCACTGCTCCAGCTGAACCACATCTGCCACTGCAGGAGGATGCAGCCACCATGGAATGGGACTGTGCCAACACCCTGACTGACTGACGGGTGTCAGCTTGGATTCTGACTCTGGCAGTGTTTGGGATTGTTCTTTGTAATACTGTATTTCTATTTTAATTTTCCTAGTAAAGAACTGTTATTCCTAATTCCCATATCTTTGCCTGAGAGCCCCTTAATTTCAAAATGACAATAATTTGGAGGGAGGGGGTTTACACTCTCCATTTCAAAGAGAAGCTCCTGCCTTTATTGACAGACACCTGTCCTTCAAACCAGGACACACAGGCACACAATTTCCAAAGTTAAAAGCATATTTTTTGAGTAATTTCATTTTCAAGCTGAACTGGACAGCAACTTTACAGTCACCAAGCTCCTCGTGCACACTCAGTGCTGCAAAATCTGCAATGACTTCAAATTCTTTACTATTAACATATTCTCCATATTAATCTTCCCCAAATGATCCATACTGGGAATTTATGTATGACTCAGTATTGAAATCCACTGTAACTGTGTCTCTGAGCATGTCATGGAGTTTAAATACAGGCGAGCAGAGGGCATTAAGAGGCTGCTGAGAATCATTTTCTAGTACATTGGAAAGGACAAACTGTTTTTATGAGTGTGTGTTTTACAGTCTGTTTTTTCAAATTAAATCTAAAATAGTTCCCAGATGGAAGCTGTATCACTCCAACTTCAATCTAAGGAATATTTTGGGGTTTTGGGGTTTTTTTTTTCTTTGTTTGTTTTTAATGAGACAAAACTTCATAAATCTGACTCCACTGAAAGGCCAACAGTGTCTTGTGCTGCTCAGAGTGTACTCAGAGACATGGTGAAAAAAACCTTGAGACTTTTTTCTGAGCAAAGATTTAAATAATAAGGAAACAGTCCTAAAACAGTAGCATCAAAGTTTGTCCTTAATTCCACAATGAGTGCATCAGACTGTGGCAAATTTCTTTACAAAGCTCCAGGCACCCACGAGGCAGCTGGAGAGAAAAAAGGATTCCCTTGCCCACTGTGTGCTCATCCACTGCCCCCAAGCAGCTCTCCTTCTGCAAATCAATATTTCCCATTATTTTTAAGTATCCCATATAGCTGTAACATGGTTCTAACACTCTTCCCAACTCACAGCACCTCCAAAGCTGGAACTCAGTTTTTAATGAGCATCAGGAATGATGCTACAGCTCCTCTCTGATTCCAGTGCTGGAGAGGTGATGCAGATCCCTCTGGCTTTGCCAAGCAAACTAATATTTGGAAAAGCAGAGAGCAGGAGATGCTTGGAGTTGTAGATGAGGGTAAAAGTGCAATCAGCACCTGGCTTGATTTACACCTCCCACGTATTTGTAATTTGGTTTGGACAAACGTAGGAGGGCTTTGATTACAGGACCCCAGGGATGGAAAAAGCAACTTCCAGCCTGGCTGCAACAGGACAGGAAGGAATAGGAGGGGAGTCCTTACAAACATCTGCTCTTCCACAATGCAGAAGGAGTAACTCCTGTGCTGTACACACTGAGCAGGTTTTGGTCTTGCCCTCCCTGCAGTCAGGATGGCCACACACCTCTCCCAAACAGCTCCTGGCTGTCCTGGCCATATCCCAGGCAGGAAACCATCACCAGCAGCCCAGCACTGCTCAGCAGGTCACCCTGCAGCCCTCTGCCACAGCCAGATCCCCAGGGATCACCAGGGAACACAGTGCAAACAAATGTGCTGAGAAAGAAATGCTTAGGAGGAACTAAATGCAGATCCACATTTCCTTTACTCTCATTTCCTCTCTGTGCTAATGCTGTCCTTACTCCAGCTTTTGGCTCCTAACCCAACCTTCTTAAATTCCTCATCCATTATAGAATCATAGAATATCCAGAGTTGGACCCACAAGGATCTCAATCCAGCCTCTAGTCCTGCACAGACACCCCAACAATCCCATCTGTGCATCCCTGAGAGCATTGTCCAAACACTTCTGGAGCTCTGGCAGCTTTGAGAAGGTCACCATTCCCTGGGGAGCTGTTCCAGTGTCCCACCAGCCTCTGGGGACAGAACCTTTCCCTGATATCCAACCTAAACCTTCCTGAGACAGCTCCAGCCATTCCATGTCCTGTCCCTGCTCACAGAGAGATCAGAGCTGCCCCACTGTTGCCCCTCAGAAGGAATTACCCAGCCACCCTCCCTTCTTTTTGACATCCTCCCATCCACACCAAATCGAAACCTACATTACAAAATTCTGCTGAGCACAGAGATCCCATTACAGCACATTACCAAAAATGTTGCTCTGCTTTGCAGCTTAGAGAGGATTGAGTTATGCCCCAGCTCACTCCTGTCAGTACCTTCAGCAAAGCTCCACTCTGCCTCATGAGGGACAAAACCACTCTGGACAAACTGGAGAGCTGGGAGGGAAGAGTTTTGACTGAAAAATAATCTCATAACTGGGCAGAAATAGTGCTGTCAGCAGCAGCCAGACACACCATGCCAGAAAGAGTTATCCCTTCCCTAAACAATTTCAGGCAGCACAGTCAGGAGTGGCAACACCAACTCACTCCACGCTTGCTTCCTCCTAAAATCAATTTTCCAGCCACACATCCATAGTTCATCTGCCAAGTGGCTGTGCCTTTGCTGTATTCACAGCTCTGACTGCCCTTAGTCAGTGCAGGGAGCTCTCCCTGGAGCTGGGATTAAACACAGACAGCTCTGAGCAGGGATCTTTCCCCTCTGCATGTCCCACTCTGTGCTACCAGAATCACTGAACAGCCTCTTGAAAAGCCCAACCTCACGTGAGGTTCTGCCAGCAACCACAGCACAAAGAACAGGTTTCCATATTAATTTCTGCTCCCTGAAAACCCTAGGATACAACAAGAGCAGAATAATAATATCAATTACTGATATTTGATGCAGTCATTTCAGAGCCAATTAACATAATGAACCTCAGTCTCTTTCAGATAAGCAATCTCAGAGCTCTCCAGTTAAAGGTGAGGGGCTGAAGCACAGAACAAGAATGTTAAGCACTGATTGTAGAAATGGAATTGGGAAAGATTTCCACACAGTCATTATTCCAAAATTCTACCTCCCAGCCCCTCTCTGCCTCCACACACACACCAAGGAGCACCTGTAGTATTTTTTATCCCTATTTTGATGGCACACTGAGGGATTAGAGCCATAAGCTTTTTATGACAAAGCTCCTGAGCCCACCCAAGCCTGGCAGCCAAGAATTTGGAGGAAAACAAGGAAAGGAAAAATCAGCAAGTTCTGAGTGAGAAGCAGCACATTCCACCTGCTGCATGATAGAGAATTCCCTGCAGCAGAGGAGCAGATCCATCCCTCTCACAGGGAACACACCTGGAGCCATGTGTGCTGTTTGCTCCTCTGCAAAATGTGGCCACAGAGACAACAAAGGACCCACACTTGACACACATTTGTGACACTTCAAATCATCCCAGAACAGTCTGGGTTGAAGGGACCTGAAAGATCATCTTGTCAATGACTGTTAAAAAATCAGGGGCAGCTTCCACATCCCAGGTTGCTCCAAGCACATCCAACCTGGCATTGGACACTTCCAGGGATCCAGGGGCAGCCACAGCTTCTCTGGGAATTCTATTCCAGGGCCTCCCCACCCTCACAGCCAGGAATTCCTTCCCAATATCCCATCCATCCCTGCCCTCTGGCATTGGGAGCCATTCCCTGTGTCCTGTCCCTCCATCCCTTGTCCCCAGTCCCTCTTCAGCTCTCCTGGAGCCCCTTTAGGCTCTGCAAGGGGCTCTGAGCTCTCCCTGGATCCTTCTCTGCTCCAGGTGAGCACCCCCAGCTCTCCCAGCCTGGCTCCAGCTTTTGGAATATCTCCATGGCCTCCTCTGGACCCACTCTAACAGATTCACATCCTTCTTGTACCAAGCATTCCAGTTCTGGAGGAAGAAAAACATCACACCAACATTTAGCACACTGAGTGCTGGGGCAAGAGCTTATTTATGACTTCCCCTGAAGATAAATTTTTCTGCTCAATAGTTACAAGACCATTTGTGGGGTGAACATGAGAATTCACCATGGATTTGGGGACAACAGAAGGGCACTGAGAAGGGCAGTGGGTGCTGGAGCTGTCCAAGGCTGTCCATTTGGGATAGCCTGGATTTCTCCAGGCAGACATGGAGCTCAGAAAGCCCCAGCAGCCCTGGCTGACCTCACTGTGCCATGGCAAGGGGATCTGAGGGTGGCACAGCTCAGGCCACCAGCATGGGAACGAGCTGATAAAGCCACACCACAGTAATGTGCATTTCCTGCTTTTGAAGCAGACAAAACCGTTTCAGTACTTTTTCCTCTTCTTAGAAATTAACTAAAAGTGTGGGTACAGTGAGGGTAAATGGCATGAGAAGGAAATAAAAAACATAGGAGAAAAAAACCAATGGAATCAGGGTTGGGTATGGCCTCTGTCTACAAAGTGAACATCTCCTCATCTTCCTCATTCAGGACACTTCCCTCCTCTGCTTCCACCACAAATTCCATTTCTCAGTTCCTACACATTTGTCCCTCTCTGTCTCATCACAGAAGTGCTCCAGGAGGCTCCAGGAAATGCATTAGGATTTCCTCCTGAACTTTGTGTAGAGTCACCCCAAAATGCTGATCCTTGCTGAAGCACTACACAAGAGACCTAAAATACTCACAAAAACCAGGCAGCCCAAGAAGAACAAACCATAATCATGAAAGATCCAAAACACTGGCTGGGCTTTACCCTGACACCTGAAGTGCACAAGCTGCCCATGGGAGAGGGCTGGAACAACATCTTTAGGGTCCCTGAAAACCCCAAACCTGTGTTTCCATGATTCCTTCTCTTGGGCAGAAAGGTTCATCACATTTAATAACCATAAATCTCACAGTTTCTTAAATAATACAAACTGCAGACACACAAAATGTGAGTCTAAGCTTGTGAAATGAACAGAGTTTAATGCACTAAAGCTTGTGCTCTGTCACATGGAACCAAAAAATCTACCCCATGATCCAGAAGAGGACAAGGACCAAGGATGGGTTTCAGTGAGGATCAAATTAACAAACTGATGAAAATAACATGAGGTTTGATTTTCAAACAACAAGGTCACAGCAGTACAATTTGAGTGCTGGAATGGCCACAGCTACATTTTGGGCTAAGCTGTGGCTGCCCCACCCCTGGAAGTGTCCCAGGCCAGGTTGGAGCAGCCTGGGATAGTGGAAGTGTCCCTATTCATGTCAGGGTGGAATGGGATGAGCTTTAAGGTCCTTCCAGCCCAAAATATGCGAAATTCTAAGCTCAGTCATCACCTCCAAGCTGTCACATCAAACAGCAAACAGGAGTTTTGATGTTTACTTGGCTGCAGACTAACAAGGAACCAGGCTGAACATGCCCAGGGCTCTTGGTTATTGCACCAGAAGCACCAATTACCAGAACTCTGAGATACCTTAAAGGCACTAATTAGGCCAATTAAGGCAAGAAAGAGCTAAATTACTTGCTCGGGGCCACAGAAGGCAGTGACCAAGTGGTGTTTAGGAGTCTTGTTCACTGCCCCGAGAGAACCCCCACAGCCCAATCCACAGGGGGCTGTGGGGTGAGAAAGCCCTGCTGCAGCCAAAACCGATTTATTCCCCTCTCCCTCCCTCTCTGCCCACAAACCAAGAGTTTTCAATGAGTGATTTCACACAAGCTCTACAGCCTGACTTTAACCACAAAGAAACCAATCACAAATCCCTCACCCCAGTGCTCAGGGCACCCGAATGCAGCTGAAGGTCCACGCTCCTTTGTGAATGAGCAAAGCTACAAACAGGAGGAAAAAAAATACAACTTCCCATGTGCTGCAGCAGCAGGAAGCACTGCCAGGGATGTCCCAGTCAGGAATGTCCCAGCCCAGCCTCAGGAACCCCACTGCTGTGCCAGGTGAGGCTCTCCTGACCCCACAGTTTCCTTAGGAAAGGAAGCAAAACAGGATAAAGCTTACAGGGCTCCACTGCCTATGACTCAGGGCATCCTGATATTCCAGCTACCCTGGAGATGGGAATAACTAATTAATCAAGAGTCATGGGATTGAAATGAGCAGCTAGATATTTTGGGTTAATTTAATTACTTCACCTCAAAAGCATCCCAAAGTTCCAGCAGCAAGAGATTCCCTTTACAGCATCCCCCAGAACAGCAATACTCACACTACCTGTATTCCAACCCCTCCTGCAGCTCCTGACATCTCCAGCGGTTCCAGATCTCCCTGGGAGAGGTTTCTGGCAGCCTCGCTGGTTTTCAGTGTTAGGATGTAATAAAAAAGGAAATTCATGAATTGTCTGCAGCAATTTGAGGGAGATTTGTGGCCATAGCAACATTACTACAATCTATGCTGCAGGGAACAAAAGCCACTTTGATCACGTTGTTCCCACTCTCCCCTCCCCACCCCACCCATAAGGCTGGAAAATGCTGTCCAGACACTCCCCACATGCCCAAATGTGCTCTCCCACTGGCTGCCCCTGACATGAAATCACTGAAAATTTAGACTGGAAAAATTTGGAAAATTTGGATTTAGAGTGACTCTGGAAGGTTGTGCAGGGCATTCAGCATCCAGGCAGACCATCCCAAGCAACCACCCTCGACAGACCACGCTCCTGTGCTGCTTCAGCAAGGGGACAGTGCCTAGTTTTCCCAATTATCCATCCCACAGCTGCCAGTGAGGAGCCTGACAGCTGACTGGGCTGGGGAAGAGCTGAAAACATTCACTGTGCTGGTAACAGAAAATAAACAACTCACCCCAGGTTTATTGCTGTTGATGCCACGTGGCTGCAGGTGCTGTCCCTCACTGCATTTCCTCACTGAGAAATTCATCCAGAGCATCTCTAGGCTCAGACAGTCTCTTGCAATTCTCTGGTGTCATGTTTAGCTGGGGGGGTCACTCAGGCCTGCAGGCTCTCCTTTAATGCAAATAAAACCAGGAACCAAAGCACCATGGAGGAATTAATCTAAGGAGCTGCCTGCCTGCTCCCACAAGGAAGATGCCTCTGGAGAGGCTGGGCTGCCCAGCGAGCTGAAGGCAGAAATTCGTATTAATGCTCTCACTATTTTTAGCTTCACAAATCAGAGAGTGCTGACTTGTGCTTCCTGCCCCCAGCCACAACATCTGGGCTCTTTATGGTCATTTGGGCTCTTTTTCCCACAAAGCAGAGCCTGGAATGTGGCAAGGTGGAGCTCTGGGAGGAGGGGGGAAGAGGCAGCAAACTTTCCAAATTAGTAGTGCAAAGCAGAGGGCTGCAATAATTCCACTGCTGGGATAACTCAGCAGCAGTGATTACAATCTGCCCACTTCATTTAGCCCTGCAGTTTCTATTAGAGGCACAGTGGGAGGAAATTCCTGTACAGGAGTTAAGGGTGTCGGGTGACTGGGGTTTGATTCCCAGCTGTGCCTCAGATCCTTCTGTGCGACCTCAGGGAATTCTGCTGCGGCTCCTTGGGAATTCTCCAGGGAGCTCATGGGTCACAAACAGCAGCTGAGAGGAGAAAGAGAATCAGAAGCTACTTCCTCTTCAGCAGGATGTAAAACATCTTACAAATCTGTTTGTAAGGAGACCAAAAGATGTAAGTACTACACAAAATTGATGGATTGGTATCTTCCAACCATCCTGGTTTTACAGGAAGGAAAGGGCACAGCCTTGCTGAGCCATTCCCATAACCCCCACGCTACCAGGGAATCTATTTGAGAACATATGTCTTGATAGTCTCAAAAGATGATCTTGGGAGACAGGAAAAATTAATCATCTTGTGCTGCTCTGACTTCAACTACTTCATAGCCCTGACTCTAAAATAAAATCTGAGTATGGGAGCAAGAAATGCCAGGAACATATAAAAACTCAAACTTGAAGCTTAAATTTTTATTTTTTTAAAAAGGCATTGAACCCCAGCAAGTTAAACACAATTAGAGAATAAAAGGAAGGAGGAAAGGGTGCTTATTGCTGACCCTTCAATCATGTAGCTCTGAAGTTTGGGGTTTTTTTGGAAGAGAACATATTCCAGTACCCAGGACCTTCTGCTGGTTTTCCAGAGTAGGGGTAGTTCTTTGTAAAACACTCTGAGTCCTCAAAATGAAGGCCAAAGCAAATTAATAATGAAGTTCCAATCCAAAATTGCTAAGACAATGTATTAACCCCTCAGAGGGGCTTCAGCACCAGGGAAGCAACATGGGGCAATCTGCAATAAAAGTTTCTGTAGGAATGGGAGCCCCTTCCCAGCATTTCTGCCATCACCTTCCCATATCCAGCCCCAGCAGCAGCACAGGGATGCCCTGAGTCCCTCAGCACATCTGTGCTATGGGATGGGTGGCTCACAGAAGAAAGGCAGTGCCACAGCAGCAGACTGAAGTCACCCTGTGCCACTTTGAAGGCCAAACACGTAACCCTGAATAAAGCAAGAGGCCAGGGAACAGCCCCAGAGCTCAGCTCTGCTTTCAGGGGGAAGTGTCACGAGCAGCACTGGTGCCACTGACCTACTTATCCTCACAAAAGGGCCACAGAAACAGGCAACAGCCCCAGCTCCATGTGCTCCTGGGCCCAGCTCCCACAGCACTGCAATCTCTCTGGAAAATGCATTATAAGGAACACAGAACAGGTGGGGCCTTCCAAGACTGCTCCAGTTTTCCCAGAAAGAACTGCTATTTTTGCCACTGTGTTACACAAGGGCAGAGTTTAGGAAATCCCATTTGCACCTCTGCCTTCCAACAGCAACTTCTGTCCAATAATCTCCCAAAGCTAAAACCCTTCTGTAATCATTCCAGGAGGAAAGAGCAGACAGGATTCATTTCTTCAGGGTGAAAGCTTGCAAAGCTGCAGGAGTTTTAAAAAAATGATCATTCCCACTCACCAATCTGAACACAAAGCCAAGGATGTGGGAATGCTGAGGAGGAAGAGCCCAAGCAGAGAGCAGCATCCCACAGCTCCAGCCAGAGTCAGCACCTCAGGGATCCAGGCACGGAGTCAGGGAAAAAAGAGAGCAAAAGAGCCTAAGCTCATCCATCTGGCAACTCAGGAACACACCAGATACAAGCAGGATACCAGGATGAGCAAAAATCATCACAGAGCCTGACCAATCCCTTCAGGGAACCTAGTGAGCTCTGAATCAAATTGCAGGTGTGGCTTTGAGTCATGGTCAGAAGTTCAGTCCTGAAGGAAAGCTTGCAAACAGCAAAAAGATAAATGAGAACTCCACAGTACAAAGAGACACAGTGAGACTGACTAATTTAATTAATTAACTTAATAGTGCAGCCAGCAGGACCAGGGCAGTGATGGTCCCTGACGCCTGGCACTGCTGGGGCACCTCCAGCCCTGGGGACACTTCTGGGACAAGAAGGACATGGAACAGCTGGAGCTTGTTCAGGGAAGGGAACAGAGCTGGGGAAGGGGCTGGAGCCCCAGGAGAGGCTGAGGGAGCTGGAAAGGGGCTCAGCCTGGAGAAAAGGAGGCTCAGGGGGGACCTTGTGGCTCTGCACAACTCCCTGACAGGAGGGGACAGCCAGGGGGGTTCAGGATTTCTCCCAGGGAACAAGGGAGTTACAAACACAAGAGCGGGAGCCTAGCAGGTCTCTCATTTCATTTTCAAGGAAAGAACTTTAGAAAAGTCATCCAATAAAAGTTTCCTGAACAGCAGCCATGACTTCTGAATCAACACTCTGGTAGCAGATCCCTCCTCCCTCCCAGCTGATGGTGTGATGGCTCTTTCCTTGCCAAACACCTGCTCGACAGAAAGTGAAGCTGAAGCTTTATAGCCCAAAACAGACTCTGCAAACATGTGAACCCTCCATGCAAATGAGTCATTTGTGCAGGATTCACACACAGCAGCCTGGTCCTGCTTCCTTGAGCCTCCATGGATCAGCAGCCAGGCCTTGGTGGCTCAGGGGGGTCACTGAGCCAGGCTTGGTGGCTCATGGGGGTCACTGAGCCAGGCCTTGGTGGCTCGTGGGAGTCACTCCAAGTTAGGGAGACCTGACCTTGGTGGCTCATGGGGGTCATTGAGCCAAGCCTTGTGGCTTGTGGGGGGTCACTCTGAGCCAGGCCTTGGTGGGTCATGGGGATCACTCTGAGCCAGGCCTTGGTGGGTCATGGGGGACACTCCAAGCTAGTGAGACTTGGTGGTATATGAAGGTCATTCTGAGCCAGGGAGACACAGCCTTAGTAGCTCATGGGGGTCACTCCAAGCCAGGCCTTGGTGGGTCGTGGGGATCACTGAGCCAAGCCTTGGTAGCTCATGGGGATCACTCCAAACCAGGAAGGCAGAACTTGAATCCTGAGAGCTTCACCCAGTCCTGGATTTTTCTAAATCCTTATTCTCATCCCAGCACCCAGTGATGATGGAGAACAAGCACTACAGACAGCGCTCATGGAACAAACCCTGTGGAGCTGCCAGAGCCTCCATGGCCCAGTCCCCTGGAGCTGTGACACTGTGCTGCTGTTTGGCACAGAGCTGCTCTGGGTGCCACCGGGCGGGCGGGGACAGGGGCTGTGCCAGGAACGGCGCCGTGCTGCTTCAATTCCAGCACAGGGAGAGATCCCTGCCTGCTTCCATTTGGTGCCACACGTTTCATGAAACACAGGCTTCTCCACAGGCACTGCTGGATTGCACACAGAAATCATGTGCTGGGTTGATGTGACCAGAAATGTGTGTCTGTCCCCATCTGTTAAACCAGCTGGGGCAGTGCCCCTGATCTCCATGGCACACATTATCTGCTCATGGGCCAGCTTTAAACCAGCTGGGGCAATCATCTTTATCTTTGCCACAGCCCATCCTCCCTCCAGGAGAGATCTCCTGTTCATGGCCATTGAGTCCCAGGGCATGGCTGATAAAATTCCATCATCCCATGGGAGATGCTCCAGCCAGGGGAGGAGCCAAGCCTTTCCTACCCAGATAAAAACTGACATTTGGAACACCAGAGCAGCCTTTGCCACTGCATTCCAGAGGAAAACTGGACCTTTCCACATCATCCCTGCACCTTCAGAGGAAACTGCACCTTCTCCAGGAGCACTGCTCCAGCTGAGCCACATCTGCCACTGCAGGAGGATGCAGCCACCATGGAATGGGGCTGTGCCAACACCCTGACTGACTGACGGGTGTCAGCTTGGATTCTGACTCTGGCAGGGCTTGGGATTGTTCTTTGTAATACTGTATTTCTATTTTAATTTTCCTAGTAAAGAACTGTTATTTCTAATTCCCACATCTTTGCCTGACAGACCCTTAATTTCAAAATTATAATAAAAATTTGGAGGGAGGGGGTTTACATTCTCCATTTCAAAGAGAAGCTTCTGCCTTTATTGGCAGATATCTGTCCTTCAAACCAGGACAAATTTTTAAGGCTGGAAAAGTCTTTCAAGATCATCAAGTCCATCCAGTATCACCACAGTCACCACTAAACCATGTCCTCAAGTGCCACATCCACAGGTTTTTAGTGACTCCAGCACTGCCCTGAGCAGCTGTTCCAATGCTTTACAACCCTTCCCATTTTTTTCTTTTTTTCCCCCCCATATCTAACCTAAACATCCCCTGGTGCAACTTGAGGCCATTTCCCTTGCACTAAAACATAGCCTGGGAAATTTCATATAAAAGAGGCAATTGTTTGGAGGATGGTGGGAATTGGATCAACTGGGGGTGCTCACCTGGAGAGAAGAAAAGGATCCAGTGAGAGCTCAGAGCCCCCTGCAGAGCCTAAAGGGGCTCCAGGAGAGCTGGAGAGGGACTGGGGACAAGGCATGGAGGGACAGGACACAGGGAATGGCTCCCCGCTGCCACTGGGATATTGGGAAGGAATTCCTGGCTGTGAGGGTGGTGAGGGGCTGGAACAGAATTCCCAGAGAAGCTGTGGCTGCCCCTGGATCCCTGGAAGTGTTCAAGCCAGGCTTGGAGCAACCTGGGGTAGTGGAAGCTGTCCCTGCCCATGCTAGAGGGTTAAATGAGATCTTTCAGGTCCCTTCCAACCCAAACCATTCCATGATTCTGCCACAGACAAAGCAGTTTGCTTTTTCAGCTGCATTTTTTTCTGAAGTATGGCTGCAACAAGAAACAGATACACACAAAAGGCAACTCAAAGGCACTTAGCTGACCTAAATAATGGTAATTTCCTGGAAATTTCACTGAACTACTTGGGAGTTTGCAATACTTCAAGCAATCAACATGCAGTGCTCCACAGATAAAAGCTGGGGGTTTCACTTCCCCATCTGAGACATCTCTGAGAAGCACCAGCTGTGCAAAGAGAAGAACCACAACACTGAAAATCTCAGATCTCCTTTTGATTTTCTGTTGCTTCTAGAAGGAGGCACTTGCAGCCTGCAGAAACTGTGAAGAAGCACTAAAGAGAATAAAACCAGTTCCTTGCTTCCACTGTGACAGTCCACAGAGTCCCACATCCTTAGAATGAGACATCCCACCCAGGAAAGGTGCACATGAAATGGAAAGCTCAGCATCCTTCACAGAGCTGAATTCATAAAAAGGTAACATTTTGTTCAGAAAAGGAAACTGAAATGAGAATTTCATAGTAACAGCAGACAGGAACAAAATATCTCCTTTATTACACTTTTGTGTATTAGCCTCAACTGTGCCTGGTTCTGCCAACACGAGATGCTTGACATGCCTCAAATATGAATACCTAAGAAGTTTCAATATTTGTCTTGGGGTCCTCCTAAAAATAAATAAATAAATAAATAAATAAATAAATAAATAAATAAATAAATAAATAAATAAATAAATAAATAAATAAAACCAGTTTTTTTAAAGTCTAAAGTTGTAGCCATGGGATGAAGAACTAGAATTAGTGAGGTATCACCCTAAGGCAGCCTATTGCTTTTGAACTTCTTTGCTCAGCAAGAGAAAGCAGCCTCATTCTCTCTCCCCATAACTTTAAACCATGTGGGATTGCATTTTATAAATGATTTACTGGATTAAAACCACACAAACTGAGAAACTTACAGGCAATGATTTCTCTTTTGGTGCTGATTTTAGCAGCTTGTGTTGAGAGAGCCCTTGGATGGTGCAGATTTCCATCAGCACTGCTTCCCTGAGCCACCTCATTGAGCAGAAAGCTGGAGTTTTTTGCTGATGTAGTTTGGATTTCCTGTGGTTTAATTTCATGTTAAAGCCTGGGCACATTGGCAGAGAAGGGAATTTGGCATGGTGACACCAATGTTAGGATAAAGACCAATCAGAGAAAGGTTCTGTGTTGTCACAAAATTAAAGTTTTGAGGCTCCAGACAGGACTACAGAGAAAGCCTCTGACAGAGACTTAAACACTTCTGTAAAGTCAGACTAGAGAAATTAGAAAAGGGACAATCCTGCCATGTGGGAAGACCAATTATTATCTACAAATTTAATGCCAATATTAGTGTGAATAGAGATGGCCCTCTCAAAGAAGGTCCTGCCAAAAGCCACCATCAGTGACTGAAACACTTTATACTATAAAAGACCTGAGAAATCTCTTTTTTTGAGCACTTCTGGAGACACTTCAAGCTTTCTCTGCACTGCATATTCCAGCAGCACCCTGAGACACCTCAGCTGCAAGGGAAGCAGCTTCTGGCTTCTAGTGAGACCAAAAAAAACCTCCTGGCTTAAAGAAAGAAATTCATCAATGAAGCCAATGCTTTTCTTCTTCCCCAAATCTTTCTGAAACCAACACAAAACTGAAGAAATGTTAAGAACCAGCACACTGTCCATCCCTTATGAGTACAGATAACCAAGGGGGCCTTACAGGAGAGCTAGAAAAGGACATTTTACAAAGGCATGGAGGGACAGGACAAGGGGGAAAGGCTTTGGGCTGAGAGAGGTAGATTTCAATGGGATATTGGGAAGGAATTCCTGGCTGGGAGGGGGATGGAATAAAATTCCAATAGAATAGAATTCCCAGAGAAGCTGTGGCTGCCCCTGGACCACTGGAAGTGTCCAAGGCTAGGCTGGATGGGGTTTGGAGCAACCTGGGACAGTGGAAGGTGGAACAGGACAAACTTTAAGGTTCCTCCCACCCCAAACCAGTCTGGGATTTTATGATTATCCACTGTGCTGAATTCAATGCCAAGACAGTCATTCCTGATGCCAATCAGAGCCATCCATCTCCAAATATCAGGCAGGCAAGATCCAAGCTTTTGAATTTTGAAAACCACATTGAAAGTTGGTAATTTATTACAATTAAACTGCAGTATTGTAATTCAGGAGGAAAGGATGATACTCAAGGTAAAATAGCCAAGGTCTAATGTTAAGAGGGGCTTTTCCAGAGAGAGAAACTGTGTTTAATCTGTGCTTGAGAGCAGTGGCAGGTCCCTCTCTCCTGTTCACACTTTTCCAACACCATCTGCTCGAGTTCAGCTCAGTGCAAGTGCTCCTCTCCTTGCAGGAACTGCAGAAGGAACAAGATTTAAAAGTCAATACCTACAAAAAGAACAGCAGCTCAAGATGAGGAAATTGCCTTCAATTTCATTTTCCCAAGTACCTACAAAAGCAGCAGCACACCCCTTTGCTCAAAGATCTCAGCACTTGTTTTCCTTCTTTCCTTCCTCTGTTCATTGATTTTATAAGGAAAACCAACACCAGAGCTTTTGGCAGGAAGGATGAATTATGTGTGTAGATTCAAGAGATTTAAAGCAGACTTGCACTGAAATCTGAGAATCAAATTGTAAGCAAGATTTTTCTGCCCTTACTACATCCACAAGGAAGAAGCATTTTCCATAGGAAAACAGATCCATGAGCTGCCCAAGCTTTCATTTGGATCATCTTTAAAACCTTTACATTGCACAGAAATGTTGTTTTCATTGCAGATTTCAGAAAGAAAAAATTAAAAACAAAACCTGAAATTTCCTACAAGCATGCAGGGAACTTTTCCTCTTTACTACTTTACTGTGTCAGAAAAAAACCACCAAAAAACACTGCTTGCTTTAAAATAAATTTTCAATTAAAACTGCTCTGCAAGACTCAAGGCATGTGATTTTATATATTTATAAAATTTATATTGTTTATATATTAGGGAAGGCAGATTTTCCTTGCTGAGGGGGTGGATTTGCTATGCACAACACACACAAGCCCATGGTCAGTGACCCAGGGTCCAGCCACCACAGCAATGGGGAATAAATCAAAGTAAATCAGAATCACTTTGAAAACAGCAGAAATCCTTGGGTCCTACCCCAGCTCTGACTTCACTTAGTGAAAATGACTCCATTTTTAACTAAAAGGGTATTAATCCAAGGCAATTAGTCCAACAATACAAAACCTCTACTTGCAGAAGTGACCTTCTTTCCAATTACCTTAATTTTAACTCTGGAATTCAGACAAACCTTCAGGCAAATTTCATTCAGAGCAAGAACAAAATTTCATAAACTTCAAACAACTGAACCTGAGAAGCTGAATTCTGATTAATTTGCCTGTGTACCCAAATGCAGATGAGCCATGAACCTTCCAGCACCCTCAGCCCCACTTTTCTGCTCCCAGACCAAAGTGTGATGCTGCTCTTCCTGTCAATAATCACTTTTCCTCCTCCCAGAAGGCTGAATTTCCAGAGCTGTGAATGCTGAGCTGTCTTAGGCTCACAGATCCTGGGAATGGGAAGCATTAAATGATGCTTAAGGCCATTAAATGTGTGTTGAGTGCTGGAGCCTGGAGCCAGCCATCAAACGAGATAAAAACCTTCAACAAAGGATTTCCAGAGGAGGTTTCTGTTAAAATAAAGTAAAAATGGGAGGCTGGGGAGTTTGAAATATTAAGGAATAACAAATCTGTTTTCCAAGTTCTTTTTACTGTGTTGACTCTGCTAAGTGAAAAGGGCTGCTTAAAGGGAGGGAATGGAATCAATCATAGCAGTTCAGGGAAAACATGGCCCAGAGGTGGGGGGAATAACTTCAGAAATGCCAGTTTGCTCAAAAAAAAGAGAAAATGCCACTGGGGCAGGCAGAGTGAAGTGGTCTAACACTAGGAATGGATTTCCAGCTGATTTTTAAAGGGAGGGATGGCTGAAGTTTCTGAGACAGGGCTCAGTTAAATCCAGCCCCCAAAAAGGTTTAGGATGAGACTGAACTAAACAAGAGGGAGAGATTGGAAAACTTCCTCCCCTCAAGTGCTGTAATTAAGGAATATGTAAGGAAACAAATAATGACAAACTCACTTGTTGATCACCTCTGCTCCAGGAGCAGAAGAGCCCCAGAGTGAAGAGAAGCTAAAAAAGGAACATGTGCTGATGGCTCCTGGTATTTGGAGAGAGAGAGGAGATATCTGCCAATGACACACAAGGCTGTGCTTTTGTGACAACATTACAATTTCACAGATGCAATCTTGAGCTTTCTTCAGGTGATGAAGCACTAGTGGAACATCAAAAAGTCCCTTAAGAGAGGGAGCATGAGCCTCATTTTTCAGCAATAAAACCACAGGATGACACAAGCTGGAGAAGCAGTTTGGTTCCCAGTGCAGGGACACAACTCAGTAACTCCCCTGGATGCTCATCCTGCCCTGCTCATCCGGAGCTGTGAGGGTCATTAGGGCACAGAGCTCCTCTTCAGCAAAGCTCAGTGATACAGAAACAAGCTCTGCTCACATCATTGCTCTATTTGCTTTCTTTTCCTCTCCCAGGTTTGTCCTCATAGCCACTTGTATTCAAAGAAGCTGTGGCTGCCCCTGGATCCCTGGAAGTGTCCAAGGCCAGGGCTTGGAGCAATCAGGGACAGCAGAAGGGTGCTGGGGTGGCACTGGATGGGGTTTAAGGTCCCTTCCAACTCAAACCATTCCAGGTTTCTCTGATTCCCCCACCCAGGGGTGCTGGGCATGAACAACCAAGTTGCCTCATGAGACACCTGCACTGCCACAGATATTAGATAGGAAAGAGGAAGGGAAAACTCAACCCTTCCAAAACAGGCAGGCAAAGTGTGTTGGGTGTATGTGGCCAGAAATGTGTATTCTGTCACCAACACCCTGACTGACTGACAGGTGTCAGCTTGGATTCTGACTCTGGCAGGGTTTTGGGATTGTTCTTTGTAATATTGCATTTCTATTTTAATTTTCCTAGTAAAGAACTGTTATGCATAATTCTTATATCTTTGCCTGAGAGTCTCTTAATTTCAAAACTATAATAATAATTTGGAGGGAGGGGGTTTACATTCTCCATTTCAAAGAGAAGCTCCTGCCTTTATTGGCAGATACCTCTCCTCCAAACCAGGACAGAAAGCAAAACGGATTTCCAAATATCAAGCAACATTTCCTGACATTTTCATCCCTCAAGGAAACATCAAAAGCTTTTTAGCCAAAAAGGTAACTAGAAAACCTCCCCAGCTGAGAGCAGCACTGGACACCATTCCCAAAGGACACAGCAGGAGAAGTGCTGCCACAAGCTCGGATCTCAGCAGCTGCATAAAAAACCAATCATTATCAAGGTGCTCAGATGGGCTCATCACAGTTTTTAATCCAAGTTGTTGGTTAAGTGGTCACTCACTCTAAGATTTTCCATTCCCCCTGAAGCCCAAAGCAAAGGCAGGCAGTGGTGGATCTCATCCCAGTCCCTGGTGAGGAGGGAAGTGCATGCACTGTGGTCAGATTTATTATTTTTAAAGCCATCAGTGACACACTTGGCAGCATTCAGAACTCTAATCTGGGAAGATGAAACTTGCTCCATCTGACGTGGGAGTCATTCATCCCTTCTCCCATAATGGAGTTGACACTGACAAACACGGACACAAATCTTTGGGAAGTCACAACTCCCCCCACCCTCAGTGGGAAGCAGGGCTATTCATTTCAATTTGGTGCATCAATCCCCTCAAGCCAAAAGCACCAGGCAGAGAAAAACCACATTTTGCTGTGTGCTCTGCGATTTATGACCTGGAATTTCAAGAGGAGAAGATGAGTTCTTGTGCTGCATTTCATTTTTCTGCCTCTAAAACCCCTGCCAATAACAACAGAATGTCCCTAAGAAGCAGCTTCCTTCCCAAAGGAGCAGCACACAGTGGGACAGAGCCCAGCCCCTTCTCCCACAGCATTATTCCATGTGAAGGGCAAACAGGAGCAAGGGTTTAAGTGCTAAAGCAAACAGAGCCAGCTTTAACACACAGGTTGATGAAAGAGGCCCTACACAGCTGCTCTTGAAGTCATTTCTTTGTAGTCTTCATTCCCACAGATAATTATGAGCTTAGAGGTTCCAACACTTCAAATGATCATTTGTGCTTCCTTCAAGTATATATATATATATATATAAATTTTAAATCTCATGCTTTTTAAGTCAAGATTAATGAACCCTCACAGAAATAACAGTAATGGTCACAGTTACCCGAGTAATGCTCTGATGTGCTTCTGGTTTTGCAGAAAGGCTGAACCTCAACCTGGCTAGCACCTGGAACTATTTAATTTATCAATTCTTTGGGGTAATATTATTGCCTTGGAGACTACATACGTACAAGCTTTCCTTTTAAAGTAGATTTGAGAAATATTGATTTTTAAGAGGATTTCACAAAGCACCGTTAGCAATAAAAGTAGCATTTGGGAGAACAAAGCTGGAAGTTTTAACTCTCCAAATGCTGCAAATGGAACTTGGGAGAACCAGGGAATGCAGGAATTAATCTGGTTTTTCACATCCACCTTGAAATAAGAAATGACAGTGCATGCCAGCAGGTCTCTCTGGAGTGACTGGTATTTAATAAATTATGGCAGTGTTTTAAAAAGAGATACAAAAAAACAAAAAACAAAAAAAAAATCAAGACCAAAAGTATTTTAAGACTAGAGAGACTCAAAAAAAAAAAAAAAAAAAAAAAAAAACCAGTTCTACTCCAAGGGCATAGACCAAAAAAAGAGCTACAAGCAAGACCATAACATGAGACAGTTTGTGGAGGAAAGGAACAGGTTTATCCTCTCCCCCAAATCTGGACAATACACTACATTTTACACAGCAATTGAAAGGAGGAGGAGTAGGGGGAAGAGAGTATCAAAATCCAAACAAGTCACAAGGCATCAACAATCCCTTGATGACAGCAGAGTAGTTTTTGTTGGCACAGCTCACGACAGCTGGAGGAATAATTGCGATGCTGAGCGAGGATGCCGAGAATATTTTGCTTCAGAGACTCAGATGAAAGATGTTATCCACAAGCACTTTGCAAATGTTAATTAAACCCACACAGCCCCTTTTTGGCAGATCAAGGAGTATTTATCCATATTTTGCAGAGAGGGGAATGAATATCTCAGGCACTTTTAACTTAAGGTTAAAGCTGCTCTTTGTACTTAGGAAGTGCCCCACAGATACAGCATTAAAAACACAAATTAACCTTCCCAGCCCAGCACAGGCAGGATGGAGCTGATCCCTCTCACTTCTCTCTGACTACTGCCCCAACAGAAACCTTGGCTCTGCAGGAAAACCAAACTTGGAGATTAATATGGGCACTACAAACGAGTTTTAAAACAACTTGGTGAGTTGGAAAAGAAAAAACCCAAACTAATTCAACTGCTGTTCCTTTGGTTTTCCCCTTCAAAGGTGACAGCTTTTTCTGGGCTTAAAATCATGGAATACCCTGAGTTGGAAGGGATTCATGGGGATCATTGATCCAACTCCTGGCCCTGCACAAACACTCCAATAATCCCCAAAATCCCTGAGAGCATTGTCCAAACTCTCCTGGAGCTCTGGCAGCCTTGGGAATGTCACCATTCCCTGGGGAGCTGTTCCAGTGCTCAAACACCCTCCAGGGAAGAATCTTTTCCTGATTTCCATCCCAAACCTCTCCAGACACAGCTCCAGCCATTCCCTGGGCCCTGTCCCTGGTCACAGAGAGCAAAAATTGGAAAAAGCTGCAGCCCTGATGTGTCTCCCCTCAGCCTCCTCCAGGCTGGACAAGCCCAGTGACCTCAGCCCCTCCTTGTAGTTATTCCTACCATTCCAAACAAGTTTCCTATTCCATAAAACACCACTCTCCAGCAGGATAAAACAGTAATAGTGTCAATTTAAGCCAAAACAGTGAGTTAAAGCAGGTAGAACCACTGAAATAAAAAGGAGCATCATTACTAAAAAAGACAAAAGAATACAGAGTATTTGAGGCACCTACACTGGCAGAGCAGGAGTACCACTGTGTCCTGGAAAAAAAGAGCTTTTCCTCAGAAGAAAACCACTCCATTATTTGCTAAATTGACATGGAACATTTGGTATTTAAGAGGGGAAGGGTCAGTTTGTCAGATCTATAAAAGAGTAGCTGAGAACATCTGCAAAGGTCAGGAAGAAAATGCATGAACACACATGTGAACTAAAACACCAAAATACACAGTGGTGGGCAATGCCTGTGATCTTACCATGAAAATAAGCAAATTTGGAGTTCCTTCCTGTTTAAAAAAAAAAAAAAAAAAAAAAAAAAAAAAAAAAGAAAACCCCAAACCCCTGAAGCAACTGATTTAGGATATATTTCAATTGGAAATACATTTAAGGATACAGAAAATGAAAACTAAGAGTAAGAGAAGCACTTTCAAAGACTTGCAGATCCCCATCCAGCAGAAATGCTGTAGGACAGGGTCCCTCCTGCAGAGCTCCCAGCCAAAGGCAGCCACTGATTCCACACACAGTGTAACAATGGTTTTATAGATCTGCAGTTTATATTCCATTTATGTTTACAGCACACAATTCACCACCCTGTGCCCATCAGGACACTGGCCAGGGCTGCATTCAGAGCAAGCACAGGAGCTGAAAACCTTTTCCTAGGCTAATCCTGTTCACACAGGACTATGGTACTATAGGCTTTAAAATAATGTTTTAGTGTAGTTTTTAGCAACCAAGTCAAAGTATTTTGGCTCATAATTCCATCTGTGCCCTTGGGTTCTGGTTACATTAAAACTGCACACAGTGAAGTAGATATTGAGACATTACTAAAGGTGCTCTGCATCTGCAGCAATTCCCACAGAAATGTATTTGCAGTCCACTTCATCTTGATGACAAGGCTGGAATTAGGGCAATTCCAGCTGGGAACTATTCCTGTGTTTTAACACACACTGACCTTTCCTGGCTGCTGCTCTGGGGTTTTTCCCACAAACTTTTGAAAGGTTTGGACTGGTTCTGGATCTGCTGCCACTCTGCCACATGAGCAGCCCTGCTCCAAACTCCAGGGAGAGGTGTGAGGCACAGCAGGGGTCTCCAGGCAAGGGGCAGGGATCAGGATTTGTTATTCCATGCTTTCCAATAAGACACCCAGCACATTTTTGGCCTTCCCACACAAATCCATATTTGTATGGTTGCCAGTTCTTTATCACTTCCCTTTTTGCTTTTTTGGTTGCTTGTTTTCAACTTTGCCCAAGGTTACATTCAGCAAAGGCTGCTCCCTCAAAATACAGCATTAAACCCACTATCAGATTAACATCTGGAAATCACATTTAAATCCTTCTTGAAAGTGAATGTTTTGCAAAAAAAAAAAATCCCAGCTGAGCAGAAAGCAGAGAATTTTTGCAGTACATCCCTTTGCACGTGAAGCATTTTGCAAAGGCCACCTTGCAGCTGTTGTCATGACCTTCTTGAGATCAATGTCCCCACCTGTGCTCAGCCTCTCCTGGGGGAGCCAACACCACACACAAAACAAGCATCACTCTGTAACCTGGAATTTGACACTGGGTATAAACAAGCTCAAAACCTTCCACATCAAGTACAACCTGCTGCAGTCACCCACTCTGAAATGGCTCAGAAAGAGTCCAGCAGCTGTTGAACTAATTCCTTAATTTCCCTTTTTTCCCCCCCTTTTTTCCCCACCCAAACTAATGTTTGGAATCTGCACATCTCTGACTAAAAACCATTTTGTAACTCTCAGTCACTGCTTGTGGCCTTTTATAATTTTCCTTTGGGGGATGAACACCCTCCATAAAGTTAAAGGTTGGGGTTTTTTTTCACCACCACGGCATCATCTGTATTTAATATTTACAGAATCAGACACCATCTGTAATTAATATTTTCAGTAACCCCTGTGCTGGCCCTTCACCTCTGTTTTCACCCTGCAGCTGCTCAGGGATGCCTGACAGGGGCCCTTTTTGCAGCTCCCATGTCCAGCAAATGTTCCAGACAAACAGGAGACTATTCCAGATTATCCCTCACCAGATTTAATGACTCTGGAAAGATCCCCAGGGAAGGAGTGTTTACTGCCAACGAGCTCCATTAAATATCCAACAACATCCAGCAAAAAAACCAGCAAAACATTGGGGGTTTAATTATTTTTCAAGCTGGCTGTAGCACACAGAACATCACAGAGCGTGTGCCATACGAATGGCTTGCCCACAACTCTCTGCATCCTTCTGGGGGACTGTCAGCAGAGACAGCTGCTTCCAGGAGGAGTAACTTTACTCAGGATAAGCAAGAAAGTAGGGAAAGCTGCCTTTTGCCCCACGGTGCCAACAGGGAGAGAGAATGAATGACTGGAAACACCTTTCAGACAGCGAAAGGTTTTGTTTAGAATGTGAGTTTGCACTGTTGCTCAGCTGATCTCATGGCCTGGTGCTGCTGAAAAAAGAGATCTCCTCCCCAGCTTCCAGCCTGAATCAGGGAGTTAGGCTGGAAGGAAACTGTCTGAGAGGGAAGACACTGGATCTGTATCAGTGCAAAAAGATCAGGCTGGGAGCAAAACCTTCCCTTGCAGTGCCAGCTTGCCATGAGATCAGTTCAGCTACAATGCACAGCCACACTCTAAATTTAGAGAGCTTTCTACCTCTAAAGCTGTATCCCACGTCCATTATTCCTCTCCCAACACAAGAATGAGCCATGCTATTTTAAATGCTTTTATACCAGCCTTGTGCTCTCCACTCTACAGGGGCACACATCAATTGTGGATAAAGTGGTTCAACTTTGGAATGTAGACAAAAACTGAGACAACGCTAATGGTGGTGAAAGACAGGTTGCCTGGGGATGGAAATGATCAGAGATTTAAGAGGAAAAGGGGGGGAAAAACCCCTACAGATAATTTACCTGTGCTTGGGTCACTGCTCATTAGTGCTCTGAAGAGAATCACTTTACAAGTTATAAATTAGGCTGCTCTTGGCTTACTCCCTTATTATCCAGCTCAGGCAGCAGCCAGGAGCCTTTCACACACATGGGATAATGGGAACACTCACTCTGAATAAAGTGAACAGAGGCAAAGAAAAAAACAGGGGCCTTCATTTGGGCAGGAAAAACTATCAGGAGACCCAGCAGTGGCACTGGTTTCACCAGTCACTTCTCTGTCACTCTGCATTTCCTCCTTCTCCAGAGAAGGGAAAACTGCTCCGAAAACAAATTCAGGCCATGCAGAAGTTGTTTTCTCCTGTTATTTCCATCTACTCCCTGCTGATTTGGGATTTCCAACAGACTTTTAAAAAGCTTTCCCATTCAGGCTGAGCTCCACTCTAAGAAGTTTCTGGAGAGACTATTCAAGGCAGGTATCTAAAAACTTTTAATTTTGGTTATTAGGCAAAGCTCACTGTTCAACAGCAAGAGTGAATTTCTGTCTCTATTTTTTCATCCTTTTGTAATCATGGCTTGAAGAAAATGCAGTTGTAACACTTCCTTAAATGCTCATGATTTTTTTAATGTATAAAAATAAAATCCAGCACACAGTAATATACCAGTGATACCAATCAGAGCTGGCAAGGGCAAGATCACTCATTTCTCACACACCTCCTAATCTCCTGCTTATATCTTTGATAAAATAAACTCATTATTTACAAGTGCTCTAGTCTAAAGGTTAAAGGTTGACAAAATCCACAACTCTGGAACAACAAAAGCCAACTTTGCCCAGAAAGGCTGAGACAGCCAATTCAGCCCAAAACTTTTGGCAATTTTCCCTCCTTAAAGGATGAGCTGTGCAGCTGCAGCCCCGCCACCAGCAGCAGCCTGACACTTGGCCTTGCTCTTAGGATTCCATCTCAGAGGCAAAAGCACACGGAAACAAAGACACACTTGGCCAGTGAACCCAAGAGGATCTGTGTAAATTAGCTCCCTGGAGACCTGACAAAGGCTCCTTTCCCTCCTCAAAGGCATCAGCTCTGTGATGCCTCACGGTGAGCACTCCAGATGGAATTAAAAGGACTCTAAATCTGTCCACAGGGAAAGGCAGCAGCTGGATCAGCAGGATGAAGCAGAGTTCAGCAGCCCCACACAGGAGATGGGAGGGAAAAGGGAAGAAGTAAATCCTCCTTTCCTTAGGGGCAGTTTCAGTGCACTGCAATCCCCTTCCACCTCTCCCAGGTTAAATCTCTCTAAAAATGCTTTCACTGAGTACAGAGGGCTGTAATGGCTCTGATCTCATGACAGACCCAGCCCCACTTCCCCCTCTCTTTACCACAGTGTAAATACCAATATGCAAAACAATACTCTGACTCTTCATAAATTAATAGCAGAGATTCAGGTCCCACTTTTCCAGGGAATAGTCACACCCCTAGAAAGGGCTGCCAGAGTTCCAGGAGCATTTGGACAGCACTCTCAGGGATGCACAGGGTGGGATTGCTGGGCTGTCTGTGCAGGGCCAGGAGTTGGACTGGATGATCTTTGTGAGTTCCTTCCAATTCAGGATATTCTTAAATTTCAGGCAGATTTTTTTGCAGCACTACCTAATGCAGGTCCAGGCTAAAGCCTGCCTCAGAGGCAGAAGTGAAATCTGTTCTGTTGTGTGGCAAGGTAAAGCTGCTCCACTTGCTCATCACTCTGGACCAAGAAGAATTCCTCTTCCAAAATTTTAAGCATCATCTTCGCAGCAAGATGCCAGTGACTTCCACATCAGCCTTTCTGCTGCCTGTGGGAGGCACAGATCTTGGCTTGCTTTTAGCTCCTGAGTCACCTGGGAGCTGGGAACAGAAGGAATAAATATCCTTCACTCATCAGCATCACCAGCTAAAAACACCCAGAGAGCAGCAGGTCTGAGAGCCACCGAGTGCAGGAAGCACGTGACAAAAACATCTCCAGCAGTGAAAATTTTAACAACCTTGTTATTAATGCTGAACAAACAACAACACTGATTCCCACTCTTCCTTTGATTTGCAACAGAAGGAGGAAGAAATAAAGTTGTTCAAACAGGAACAGCTGTTACATCAATGCTGGTATAATGGAGTTTTCAGCATCCTGTTCTCAGGAGAGCCGTTGCTGTTTGAAGAAGAGTTCTGCCTTTTCAAGAGGACTTCAGAACCTCAAACACCAACCTGCAGCTAGATTTTCTCCCTAATCAGAAGTCAATTATCCTGCTGAGTGATGACAGAACAATTCACAAAGTAAATCCTCCTCTTATTGGGGTGCTCTGTGATGGAGTTGCACTGGGAACTTCCTCACACAAAAGCAAGGAGGATTTCACTTGTGCTTCCCACAATTATTCCCTCTGAACTGGCAGGTGAACCTTCAGTGTAGTAAAAGCTTCACCTGCCAATGTGAGCTAATGCACTTTTATCCACAGCAGAAGTTGCCAAGTCTTTATCAAGTCTGAGGAGATCTAGAACACATTTACACCCAGCTGTCTCTAGAGTTCACTCACAGAATCAAACTTGTGCTACTGCCATTGTTTCTCACTTCCCAATCACTGCTACAGTAATGCAAACCTCCTGGAGAGTCCTTTTAATAATTTTAACCACTCTGAAATAGTTGTATTATACTAAATAATTACTGTAACATTATCATATCACAAAGAAGTTTTTATCTGTTCTCTTTTATTTGTTCATTGCTGGATTCTTGTCCCTGCACTGTTCCCTTCCCAGGTGTCTGAGGTCAGATAAAATGAAATTATTTCCAGAGAGAGCTCTCAGTATCTGCTGTTGGATAAAAAAGCCACAAGTTCATAGAATGGGTTGGGTTGGAAAGGACCTCAAAAGCTCATCCACAGAGTGGCTGGGTTTTGTTATTTAACAATGAACAAAACAGCAAGACTGAGAGAAGAATCAGGGAATTGTTAAGGTTGGAAAATCATGAAAATCCAACCATGAACCCAGCACCACCACACCAGCTCCTCAAGAGTCACACATTTTCTTAACACTTCCAGGGATGGTGATTCCACCACTACCCTGGGCAGCCTATTCCAATGCTTGACCACTCTTTCCATGAAGAAATTTTTCCTAATATCCAACCTTAACCTCCCCTGGCATAACTTAAGGCTGTTTCCTTTTATATTCTCACTTTACCTGGGAGAAGGTCTCATCTCCACCTCCCTACAACCTCCTGTCAGGGAGTTCTGTGGAGCAAGAAGAGAGCTGGAGAATTGCAGCCCTGCACTAACACACCATGCAGGATCTCACAGCATCCTGATGGCTTTCACCTCACTTGAGCACTTTCCCTCTAACCCTGTGTGAGATCCAAGAAGAGCTGTGAGGAGAAAGGAAATAAACACACAGACAGTGACTTATTCTGCCCCAATCCAAAGCAGCTCCTGGCGGGAAGGGAGGAGAACAGAAGCCAGGCTGACATTCCAGGCTCAGCATGCAGGAGCACTGCAGCACATACTGCTGGCTTTGTGACGTGCCACAAAGGGAGCCTGTTCCAGCTCCCCCATTACACATTGTCCACAAAGCCTCTGCTCCCAGTTTCAATGGCTGCATTACATGGAAAAGTCCCCTGGATTCTCCATTTCCCCAGCGTGGCTGGATCACCGCAGGGATCCAAACCTTCCCTCGCTCCGAGCTGATCCAGGAGCTTTCCCCTATATGGAGTCTCTCATCACAAGAGATTTACTTGGGCAGAGCAAAATTCCACCACACAACTCAGCATTTTACAGGCCCTTGCCACACTGGCTGTATTATTCAGGCAATGTACTAAAAAAAGGTAAAAGAGAAATAAATAGATGCAGTGTTCCAGTGCTGTCCAGGAAGAGCTGACCCCTCATTCAGAGAGATCAATATCAGCTGCATTTACACCCTCCAAAAGGCCAAAAATAATGCTGGAACCACCAGGAGAAACAGCCAATTAAGCTGTTTTTCTCCCAAGCAGATTAAAAATTACACTCAATTTATTACCTTACTAAGTTACAGCCAAAATTATTATAGTAGGCTGGCTGTGGGCTGGCAGGCATACATAGAGTAAAAGAAGAATGAGAAAGAACCATAAATATAAATCTATGTATATATATATATAAAATTATGCATATATAGAAAGAAATTAATGTATATATAGATATAAATTTATGTATATGGATAGATACATATACATAGAGAGAGAGAGAGAGAGAGAGAGAGAGAGAGATAGGGAAGAAATACTAAAAAAACCTCCATCCTTCACCAACAAGCAGGGGCTGGGACACCCTGAGGAGTGACAAAAAACCAACTTATAGTTTCTGGATGTATTTCTCTCCCTCTCTCCTCCTCGTGGTGTCCAGGACTCCCCAGCTGGGCTCAGGACTGGTTGAGGCACTGGTGACACATCTTGGCAGGCCAGGTGAGGTTTGGGGAGCTTTTGGTGTTTTACTGACAAATCTGGGCTTATTGACAAATTGGCTGCTTTGGGAGAGAGCTGCTCCTTTGGCTTCCCTGTGCAGAACAGGAGGCAGCAGGGAAGCACAGACAGACCCTGGGAGCTCTTTGGGGTTAAAGGCAGGAAGGAAGCACTGGGGAAAGCAGCAGAGAAGAAAGAAGTAAAGCACAGTGGTGGAAATAACAGTGGAGGTGTGGAAGATAAACCTCAACATTGCAAAAACTGCTCTGGATGTCCAGGGAGCTGTGATTGAGTGCTGAGGAAAACATCCAGGAGTTCTCAGCTGAAGAGAGGCCCAAGTTTCCCAGGCTGCCCACAGGGCAGGGCTTCAGTCACCCTGCGGGAGCCCTGACTCACCTCAGGGCAGCACAAAAGCCACAGATCTGAGTCAGGGCAGGCAGACAAAACCACAGACTTGTCAGCCCCAGGCAGATCGGGCTGCAGCCCTGCTGTTAACACTTTAATCACATCGTGCTCCACTTCTACTTTTTGGGAGCCACTAATAAAATAAATCCCATTTATGCAAAGCAGAGGAGATGTCCTTGCAGAACCAAAACCTATTTGATGACTCAAGACCAATTCTCTATTTTGATATCATTTCTTAACCAATGCAGAGGGAGAGAGAGTGTTTCTTGTCCTCATTTAGAAGGTGCAGTAGGCACCAGCAGCCATTTAGTTTCATGAAATTGCTGCAGGATACAAAGATCCATCCCATATCCTGGCTGACAGCTTTAGCACAAAGCCATACAGCTCTGCCAGGGCTCCTTGTTAACAATGTATTGTTCTAGTGACTCAGTGCACTGGAATGCTATCAGGTTTATTCATAGATTTTCTGATAGAGTTTTTAGATTAGACACACAGATCTCTGCTTTTAGAAAAAAAAAAATTAAAGGTTATGGCTTATTATTACATGGAGCATCACAATTCCTGTGTTCTTTTCTATGGCTAAACATAGAGAATTGCAGCAGCAAAAGGACAGGACCTCAGAAACCAAATGTTCTTTCAATCTTCAAGTAAGAACACCTAAGAGGAGAAAAAAATGATCAAAAATTGGAAATAGTGAATGTAGTGAAGTTGGTAAAAAACATGAAGCATCTCTGTAAGGACTACTGAATCAATTAGGACATTTTACTGTGGAAAAGAGGCCTCTGATAATTGAATTTTACACAATTGCAAATGACAGTTCCCCAAACATGAATTTATTACAGTACACAAGCTGGCAGTAGATGCAGTTACCAAAAAGAAGTGGTTGACCACACAAAGTTAAACTTTGAAAAGCCTGGACAGAGGCTGAAAGCACACAGGGATTCAACCAAACTGGTGGGAGATGAAGGCCATTCCTACTGGCATGGCTGGAGACAGGACAGACCTACAGCTCAGGTGGTTTTTTGCCATATTCTGAGTTTTTAAGAAGCAGACAAAAGTCTCCAGCATCTCTGAGGAGAACAGCAGCAAGAAGCAGGAATTCCACCCCTCACTTCCCAGGGTTCCTGAGAGGACTGCAGGAGGTCCAGGCAGCACAAACCCTCCCTGCCATACCCAAGTGCTCTCCCCCAGCCCTTCTTCACTGCAGCAAAGACCACAGGAGCCCCTGTGAAGCACAGGAAGCATCAGACCCAAGCTCCTGTTCACGTGGATGGTGCCACATCCTCACAGGAAGGGACCTGCTACAAAACTCCTGCACAACTTGCCTTTGCTGCCAAGCCAGGAAGCCTCAGGAAGTGTTTGAAGATGAGTCTCCTGAAAGTATTTTTATGTTCCAGGCCCAACCCAGTTATTTGGATATTTAGTGTCATGGAGAGAGTCTTGCATAAGAATGGCTTGTTAAGGAGTCCCTTGAAACAGGTGATTTTGCCATTCTGCTCCATGGCAATCACAGACTGCTTCCAGCATCTCCTCTATTCCAGCTCCCTGCCAAGAACAGCCTTTCCCTATCTCCTACTGACCTAAATTCATATTCCTTGCTTTAATCACAGCTTTCCACCCCTAAAAAGGACTCCAAACCTGAAATCCTTGTCTCCTACATTCATTCCTCTAGCCACCAGGCCCACCAACCCAGAAGGGCTTCTGAAAGTCAATGCTGAACCTGCTGCACACCCCAGCAGTGTAATAAATGTTGCACAGGCCAAATGATGTCCTGGGGGAAACCTGTGCAGCCTGCACAGCTGTCAGCCTGAGACTTCCTTCTCCTTAAGATATGCAAAGGGAAGGAGAATTCAATGGTATTGACTGCTTGCAGCCCCTGAAGTCAGCAGATGTGGCTCAGAGCACACACTGGGATTGGAGCTGTCAGTGAGGACCTTGGTGCAGTGGCACCATTGGTCGATTTTTGTGTTCCTTAGTGTGAATTTTCAGGGATTTTTTCCTGGGTTTTTTAGGCTGAATGTCTCCTGGATTTTTCCTGATGGATCCAAGAGAGCTCCAAAATCCAGTGAGATTCCAGGGATTTCTGAGCAAAAAACAGTGAAAATGGGCAGGCAAAATATCCGGAGGAAATGCGAGTTAATGTGGCCCCAAATACCCAACATTACCTGAAAAATGGACAAAAATTACTGAAATCCGTACAACAACACTGAAACTCTGCCAAAATTCCAAGGATTGCTGGGAAAAGCATCAGGAAAAATTCAGGAGAAATTCAGCCGAAAAACACAGGAAAAATCCCTGAAAATTCGCACTAAGAAACACAGAAATCCTCCAGAAATTGCAGAAAAAATGGTCAGAAAACTGCTAACATCTATACTAAAAAACCAAAAATGGCCCATGAATCCATTGAGATTCCAGGGATTTCTGATGAAAAAACTGGGAAAATGGGTGGGCAAAATATCCAAAGGAAATGCAACTTAAAATGGCCCAAACCCCCCAAAATCCCATGAAAAATAGTCCAAAAAATCCCAAAATCCCTACAACAACCACTTAAACTCTGCAAAACTTCCAAGGATTGCTGGGAAAAGCATCAGGCAAAATCCATAATTTGTCCTTCACGTGACCCTGCTGTTACTCCCAGTTTTGGTATTCACTGCTGGATTTTTCACAGGAGCTCTGTTCCAGCTGAGGGGAGTCCCTGCTGTGTTTGGCAGGGCAAAAAGATTTCCTGGATCCACAACAAGAAATGCTGCAATACACAGGAATAGACACCTGAGCCCAGGACATCTGAGCCTGCATGTACTGGCTGGATAGGGGAGAAATGAGGAAGCCACAAATAAGTTTGCCTCTCTTTCCCTTCTTTCCCAGAAGCACAGGAATTCTCAGCCCTGCTCCCTGGATGACACAACCCAGTTTCTAAATGCATTATTTCATCCTTGACTTTGGTTAACAAGCACTTTCAGTTTCAAGATTCATCATCCCACGTTATCCTTAGGGAATCACCTGCTAGGGCTGTCACAATAAACTCAACTGCTGCAGCTCCCACACTCACCTGAATTTTACAGCTCATATTAGAGCATCCTCCTGGCTTCCAGACACCTGTATCAGGCAATTCCTTATTTCAGTCTGGCCACACCACTGCACCACATGGGCCAAGACATACCAATAAATCAGCATTTACTAGCTCAAGTATTTACTCCCTCACAGCAGCGAGTTCTAAGATGTTTGCAGACACCTCATAAAGCACAGGCTCATTATTACAGTCCATTAACATGCATGCAAGACATTTTAATGTGTAAAAATTCCCCATGAAATAAAGATTTTCTCCTCCACTTTCAGGGCAAACCTGCCATCCTTACCATGAACTGGACAATGCTTTCCAGTGTTTTTTTCCAGCTCTTTTCCACCCACCAGTCAAGCCAAGCCTCATTTGGCTGATTTCATAGCACTCCTTTATGAGTAACCCTGACATGTGCCATGGAAGGTCCCTCATCCACCTTCCTCACTCAGTCCCAACACCTCCAACAAGGCTGGAATAGCTCTGGGGAGCATTTCCACTGCAGCACAGGAAGCTTCAGGTGACACCTTTAGACCTTTAGTGTTGATTCCCCACAGCCCTGAGCAGGTACCAGATGGAGCTGCAGCAGTTCTCTGCTCTGCCACTACTGGAAGTGGGATGAGGACACAAATTACCACTTCAGATAAAAGGAGCTGGAGCACACTTCTCCCAAAACAAGAGTTAAGCCAAGGAAGCTTGTACTTTTAGGAGAACACTGTCCAAGCAGGCAGACTTAATGCTGTGTCCCAATGGAAGCAATTTGAGGCTGACATCAGGCACTACAGAAAGTTTTATTCCTGAAATATGAAGGTACTCACTGTACACAGTGATCAGCTGGCAAACTGGAACCTGTCCCTCTTCTGCAGCCAGCTCTCTACTCATCTGTCTGGAGCCTGTTAGAGAGGAAAATGAGCTGTAAATATACATAAAGTGACCAAATATTTTTTAATTTTTTTTTTTAAATCAAGAAGTAGGCCAGGTAATCAATGCAAAACAGAAACACTCAGCTCCCCAGCTCTGAGGTCAAGAACTCAAAGCACCTGCAAAGCTCTCAACAAAATCTCTGAAGCAAATGCTGTGATGCCTGAAAACAACTACAGCACAGGCTGCCTCTGGAGGCTGTCAGGTCAGACCTGATCCAGCCCAGGAAAAAAAGCAAGGTATTTAACCATGAGAGCAGCAGCAACAGCTTCCCCAAGCCAGTTACTCCAGGGAGAGTGAATCACAGCTCTTTGTGACATGCCCTGGTCCCCAAAGCACCATTACACACACAGGGGAACAAATGTTTCTGCAGTCACTGTGCTGAAGGGTTACTTGGGCTCTGATCTGGAGTGCACCAAAGAAGTTCCCTTTAATACATTTTGTTGTTTCAACACACTTTATCCCCTTAATGAGGCGCCACTGAAGTTCTGCTTAAACCCATTTTGATTAAGGAAAAGATTATCCATAGAATTGCCAACATGTACATGTTGGTATACATCACACACAGACCAACTGTGCTTCAGGGAGACATTAAATCCCCCTTCAATTAATAGAGACACCTCTTAAAATGAGCATTAAATAATTCCCCACAATGTAGCAAGACAACTGGCTACTCGAGTAAATTGGAATAGAAATAACTTCCCATCTCTCCACCAACAAAATCCCAATCAAAGCTTGCCCTTAAAACAAGAGGTCAGTACAGAGGGATGGGGGGCAGGAATGTTACTACCTCGGTGCTATTGTGTGCTTATATTAAAAGCTCTTCATCAAAAAATTAAATTAAATGGATGCCTTTCATGTTTATCAATAACAGAGCTAATGGTTTTTATGTAAATGCCATTACTTTCAGCCAGATCTGCAAGAGACTGGAGCCACACAGCCCCATCTCCCCTTGCAAGAGACTCCCTTCAGGCAGCCAATCTAAATGCAAATTACAATCAAATGCAAAACCAAGAGTTTTCTGGATGATGCTGAACACATAAAACTAGGGACAAAGCAGAGATATTTAAGAACAGCCCTCTTTTTCTGGAAAGACCTCCTGATCTCACATTGCTTTTCTATCCTGAACATACATAAAAATTAAAGTATCATTTGGTTCTCATTTACAGTTATATTATTTACCAGATTCTTCTCTTCTACTGCCTTCAGTTAAAAAAAAAAAAGAGGGGGATGTTCTTCTGGGAGAGAATCACCTTTCAGAGATGTTTCCCCCACAACAGGAGCATTCCATCAGCAAGGATATTAAATCAGAGCGATAATAAAGCCCCAGTTGGATTTGCCAAGAACAAACTGCACTTCCACATTTTCAGGAGGAAATTTCTTCTTGGAATGGAGCTGTTTTGCAAATGAAGGGAGAAGGTGTTACTACAGGATGGTTATTAAGAGGCAGAGACACAAAACTGTTGTCAGCACAAGGAGCACCATGTTCCTGTAGCATAAAAGCTTCTTGAAGAACTCTTAAATCCAACCCCTACCTGGAGCTCAGATCCAGCCAGGACGTTGTCAGCACTGATTAAAACAAGGTTCTAATGGCAAACCTGAAAAGAACAAATCTTGGCAACCGTGCTGCTTAGCAAGAACACACAGAGGAGAAGCTGAGATTAAAACAAAGGGTAAAAAGGTGACAACTCAACTGTGGCAGAGCCTGCATGTGAGCCCCCATGGGGACTTGCTCTAACTACCACAGCTCCACACCAAACCTCCATTCCCAAGAGGAGCACAAGTCCTTGGAGCAATGCTGCTAATTAACAATGGGGCTGAGAACACTCTCATTACATGGGTGAGGAGCTGAGCACTTTGTGTGCGCTGCAGGAACACTCACAGAGCAGAACCTCGCTAATTAACATTAATGACTGGGAGAGCAGCTGCAAACTGCTGGATTTTGGGAATCATCCAGCAAGAAACCATGCAAAGTGGGAAACCAGAGGGACAACACAGCCCAGCAGGTGCCTGGTTTGCTTCTTTGGGTATCTGTAATTAAATAATTTATCATTGTGCTCCTGTGTCTACGAGTGAATGTGCAGCCTGTAAACAAAGCACCTCCTGTTATGCAAAGCCTTGCTAAATCTGAAAGTTTGGCTGCCTGTGGAAAGAGGTCATCAAATTAAAAACCACAGCCCTGACTACCTCCTCTCAGAAAGTTTTCTCATGGGCCAGCATTTCAGAAAACTCAATAACTTCTTCTTCATCTGCTCTGTCTCACAGGTCTGCTGTTCTATACACAAAACCTCTGGTTTTCAGTCCTGGATTTTGCTATGGCTCCCTTTTCCTCCTTCCATAAAGCTGGTGAGGCAAGTTTTGGGTCCTCTCTAGCAAATGGATACTTGAGACCCCATTTTGGGACTTGTCACCACACTGACCATGCAGGATCAACCCAATGAGCAGTAAGAAAAGGATGAGGCCCTTCTGAAACGAGCAGATCTCTTTTTTTTGCCTTTTTGTCTGTCACTGCCAGAACCACTCATGATTTCACACCCTGCCACAACCATGTGTGAGCAGAGTCTGATTTCACAGCCGTGCTCTGACTTCAGCTGTCAAACCACAGCCTGCAGAGCTGAGCTGTTCCTGCAGCAAAGCCATTTCCTCCCAAAGCCCACAAAATCAGAGACAGCTACACATCCCCAGCCTCTCCCCATTTAGCCAGCAAAATGAATATTTTTCATGGCAAAAAACTTCCAAGCATCACTTGAATTTTGTGATTTTGCAAGGGCAAGGAACAAAACTGGAAATGTTTCCTTTCTTAACAGCTCCTGTTCTTTGCTGTGCAATTCACAACTGCACTAAACTTACTCAGCACTATAATTTTTATTTCTCTTTTCTGTCATCACACAGCCCATGACTTCACTTGCTAAAGCCCAGGGTTTTCCCTTTGTAAAGGTTCAGGTTTATGCACAGCAAAACGATCTCTTAAACAGTCTTTTCTTATTTCCTTTTGTCAGAGGCTTCATGCTATGGTGAATGTGTAGAAATGCAAAGCAGAAATCCATACAAAAAGAAGCCAGTGTGTGAGGTGGTTTTGTCTTACAAAAAAAGAAAGCAAGGATTGATTTACACCTCATTAAAGAGCCCCAGTCTGCATTTTTATTAGATATATTTAGACACCAATGGCTTTAAAAAAAATAAATTAAAAGCAGTTATATTCTTAACATATAGCCTTGGATCAGTCACATGGATATAAATGAAAGTGGGCACAGCAGATTCTCCAAACATAGGCATGGAAATCTTTTTAATGGTGCACATAACCTATAACATTTCAAGCAACACCAAACCACACAGTGGTGTGACAGAACTCAGCTACTGCAGGGCTGTGTCTTGTCCCCAGTCCTGGCATCACCACACATCCCTGTGCATGTCACAGCTGTTCCAGGAGACAGGCAAGGGAGGAGAGTAATTCCTGCTAATGAACTCAGGCAAATCATGCAGCGTGGTGGAGAAACTGAGGCACAGAAGAGGCATTTTTTGCTATAATTCATTTTCTATCATAAATAAAACCCAGACAATATCCCAGCCATCTTCTTCACTACCAGGTGTCTTTGGCAGTACTGCTGTAGCCCAGTGTCATCCCCTCCTCACACCCTGCTCTCTACCCTACAAAACACACAGTTCCAAGAGAAAACTTATTTCCAAATCAAGAGCCAGTGGAGCTAATTCTGGCCTGCCCAAAGCACTAATTACTAATGTAAATGATGCCTCCCCAGCCTGATGGCAATGATAAATGATGGCCAACCATGTGGGCAGAGACTGGCACTGAACAAAACAACGAGGCACACCCAGAGCAAGCATGTCCTGCAACCACAAAACACACATTTCTGTGCTCTACGTGGGCAGCAACTGCTGTCCAGAATGTTTTAATAGCAGAAACTGCACTAGGAAAAAAAAAAAAACAAAAAAACACCACCACAACATAAAAAAACCTAAGTACATTCCTCCTCAGTCAGAGCCAGAACATAAGAAACAAGCAATATAATTATTTCCACACCAGAAGGAAAATAAACCCAAGAACACACAGAGGGAAAAGAAACAAGCCTCCAAAGCAGATCTGCAAAATAGTTCAGGGCTTCTGTGCTAGGCTGTAATTTCCCAGCACAAATCAGGGGAATAAAAACTACCAGGAAGCCAACTTTGGGGTGATGAACACACCTCAGAGCCACAGCATCCCCTCCTCTGCCCCTTTCCCCACAGAGCCTGCAGAGCGGGTGCCCAAAATCCTGTAATCCTTCAGCATGTGCCCACGTTTCATTTTGCCTGAAATGACCCTTTTTGGTGTGGCCTCTGGTACAAACAGAAAGAAAAAACATTTTTTGCACCAAGCACAAAGAGCATCGACCCCAACTGGTCCCACCTGTCCAGAGGTGCTCATCCACAAGAATTCCAACATCCCAAGAAGATGCATCTGGTGTGCCCAGGTCAGGTTTCCCAGCTGGGACAACACTGGAGCCTAAATCCTGGAAGCAAACAGGAGCAGGAGCTCCTCTGTGCTCCATGCAGAGAGTGGAAACAGGGCTGGGACACACTCACTCTTCACAGATAAGTAAAAGCACTTTAAGGAGAGCTTTTTTTTTCCTCCCTTCACTTTGTTTTAAATGGCTGAAGAATTTCCTCTATGAATGCTCCCAATTGTGGCTCACGCTGAGTTATTTTTAAAAGCACAGAACCAGATTTTCAAGGCCCTGAATGAGGAAATGCAAAGCTTTTATTAAGCAATAATAGCCCAGACAATGGTCACAATTTCCCAAGGGTCTGAACACGGCTGCTGACAATGAGCTTTATTCCTCCACAAAACCCCCTTCACAGGCTCGGAGGGTTTGCTTTGTATGATCCAGGCTCAAGGTAGGGAGTTAAAACAGAAAGCTCTGTGGTCGTTTTCAGTGTGATTTCCTCCACCGATGCACATCTGATCAGAGATATAAAAATCACTGGGAAAAGAAGCCATGCACTGTTTCATTCCTTCCTTTGCTACCAGGACATCATTCTTTCCTGCAGATGGATCCCAGCTGACAAACTGGCCAATATTCCCAGGGTTAGGAGAGTGAAATAAAACCTTCCAGCCTTCTTCATTGATATCTGAACCACTTCAAATTGTGGCTCTCTCACTAAAATACTCTTCAAACCTCAGACCTGCTACCACGGGGTATAATCAGATCCAGTGGCCACATCAGCTCTTCTTTCCTCCAAGCAAAAGGAAGTTGCAGCTATGAGGAGCTTGTGCAGTCTCCAAACTCACCCAGGAGCCAAGTTTGGCTTTGCAAAGACCCAGTTTCACTTTGGTGATGCTGGCCACAAGGGATTCCCAGCACACCTGAACCAGCTGGACTGGCTCTCTCTGCAGCCAGCATGAGCAGCAGGCACTGCTGGAGCACAAAAAATCAGATTGGTTCAAGATGTCTGCTTAGGACAAGATGAACTGTGCTACAGAAAGGGGTGATTTTCTCTGCTGATTATAAAGCAGACCTCAAGAAAGGAGGAGAAAAAAAAATTACTTGATAAACAACCAAGATCTGTAGAAAAAAGTCCCAACCTAAATGTCTCCCACACGAATGCTGTCCTCACCTTCAGCAGAAAAGCAGCTAACACCATAAATTTAGGAGCTCTTCCAACCAAAACAAGTGTAATTTCTATCCTCCCACCATCTCTCCCCTTCCCTGTCCCACTGAAAGCACAGTGTGGCTGCACAGCAAACCGAGATTACAACTAAACCTCTGAAACAAGAGCCGAGCTCAGATTCAATCTGAGCACTTCCCAAACTGCTCTGCCACACAGCCAGGACAGACCACAGCAGCTCTTTCTTCCACCTTACCACAGCCTCCAGGGGTTGTGAGAACACTTCCTAATCTTCTGCAGATCTGTCAGTCAGTCCATAACCAAGAGAGCTCGTGTGCCCAGAAAGAGAAAATATTTCAAACCCCTTTAGAAACACCTGCAGTGCTCCTGCTGCTGGTGCAGCTCCACCACAGCTGCACACCTCTGGCACCAGAGGTGAGACCTCCGTGCCTGCTCAGAATGGTAGGGACACTAGAAAATGCTTTCAAGTTTGTCTAGAACTTCCTAGAGCAAAGGAAGAGGTGTTTTTGAGGATTAATGAAAAATATGCTTTGCCCTCCTTGGTGTTTTCAATTGGCCATAGGGCAACAGCCTCCACCATCCTTTGTCTTTTTTACTGTAAACTTCAAGGCCCCTTGACCCAATGTAATCCCTGAATTTGCCTTAAAATGCTACTGAAAAATAATTGGCTGCTTGTGTGTAAAACTGCTGTGTCCTGACAAGTGTGCAGGAATTTGGGGTATGTTCAGAAAATGGATGCACTCAAAGACTGAGGATGCCAAAGGTACCCAGATATTACCACTCAGAGAATTCACAGCAGCACTTTTTGTGCAGCAACATCTGTAAATCAAAGCACATTATTTTCCACCCTCTTAATCAAGAGATTTGCTAGATTATCTCGAGCTCTGTCTGATCATGACAGACGAAGCTGTTGAAGCTCAGTGCAGCTGCCTGAAATACTCACTCAGGCAAAGAGCCTGAACAATGAGCTCAGCCCCTTCAGTGCTCACTTCCAATTAGGAAAACTCTCGGTGTGATGAGGAAAGAGCCCCTCACAGCCAGAGGAGTGGCCACAGGTGACAAATGTGGTGCTTGGCAGAGGGAGGATCAGGCAGGCTGCAGTCAGTGAGAAACCAGAGAGGAATATGGTGGGGAGGACAGGCAGCAGAACTTTAAAAGGCAGCTCTGCCAGCCAGCACAGCTTCAATTAACAAGCTGCATTTGCAAGGTCAGACTCCAAAAATGCTCCTCAGTATCCAATCATCTAACCCATGCTTAAAGACACACCATTACAGCATGGAACTGGGGATCAGCTGGCTGAGCTAATCCCAGCCAGATGCTAAAACTACCAGCAAATAGGTCAGTAATGCATCCCACAGCATGCAGGGCCCTGCAGTGGGGAACAGTCACACACCACCACTCCTGCACCTGTGGAATGAGTTTGAGAGGTTCCTCCCAGCTCCAAATTCATTTGCTAAATGTTTCCTTCTGTGTTTTGGGGGAAGGGAAGTCACTGCCCACCTCACTGCCAGGAAGCCTTTTCATTGCTGCCTTTCCAGGGGATGTTAGGCAATAAGTAATTCACTCCTACACAGGTAGGAGCAAAAATGCCCTTGGGCATGACTGACAATTCCAGATTACTACAACCAGAATAGAAATCAGATCGTGGAGATTTTATTATACAACTCTGCAAATTACTTAAATCAAGCAAAAAGGGACAAGGTTAAGCTAAGACTCCTTTCCTGCTCTGCCCTCCACATCTGCCTGTGAGAGTACACATGACAAAATTAAATACAGCTGTTCACTTTCAGATGCAGCACAAGAGTCATTTATTAACCTACACAAGGTCCAAACAGGTCCCTCCAAAAGCATGGGTTGAGGATAAGTTATTCCAGGTACTTTTTAAGACACTGCTCTCAAAAGAGAGTGGTGACAGATGCCATCTTTGGAAAGATTCAGGGCTGTATCTTACTGAGCCTCCACTGCCATCAGTGACCTTTACAGTAACACAATAAATATTTTAGCATATAATGAATTTGCTGCATCACATTTTCTCTCTGAGCTATTGAAGATCAGCCAGGAACCAATCGATTGGAGGCACAAAGCTCCCGTAAAATTGAAAGTTACAGTGGAGGTCTTACTACCTGCAGCAAAGAGTTAAGGGGTGAAGAGAAAAAAGGTGTTGGAAAAAAAAAACCCAAACCAACTCATGATCTCTCCACTTACATCAGCATCCATCAGATTCACTGTACCAGCCCTGAGATCCCTGCAGTCACTCAAGCAGCACTGGCCCTGAAGCTGCATCTTTATCGTTTTGAATTCCAAGATTTATTTATGCCAGCAACAAACCTTTCAAAAATAACCTGAAAAACCCACCAACTTCTCAGGAGTTTGAGGGACAGGCTCTGAAACACGAGGGAAGCTGCGTGGTTTAGCTCCAGTTCTGCCATCAGCTCCTTTGGATCACTTGGATCCTTCAGACACCTCCTTGCATCTCCAGTTCTTTGCCTGCTTGGAGGTGTCAGAGCTTTGTCATTTTGCAGCAGCACCTCAGGAACACATGGAGTTGTTCACCTGCAGAGGTGAACACACAAAGCCAGCAGATACCAGCACTGAAGCTGTTAATCTGTGCTAAAACCTCAACCAGCCACACTGCCTCATATTTTTTTCAGATCTCATTTTCAGTAGATTTAGAAAAATTATCCCAGGGGTATGGCAAGGAACCAGAACGTGGAAGATCATTTCATGACATGACATCTGTAACAGCACACAGTTAACAACACCACCTCAATTTTTGTCTTATGACCTCACTCATTGGGAAGAGTTTTTATCACCCTCAATATCTTTACAAACACTCTCCCCCTCTCTGTCTCCACCAAGTCTTCCCTTACTGCCATATAAGCCCAAGGCTTCTCTTTCCTCCCCTTGAGCTGCAGTCAAGGTAAGATCTTAATTTCCTCTACCATCTGCAATGAAACTGCTTCCACACCCGTGCCAAACAAGCTGGAATTACACCACTAATTTCAGCTTAGTCAGCTCACCCTGCAGACTAAGTCAATATTTGACAGATATTTAGCAAGACTACAATTTATTTAAATTCAGCACATCAAAACAGATATAGCAGAGATGAGAGTCAGCAGGACTTGCTGCTTTGGGGAAAAAACACCAGATAACCAGACTGCTTTTGGCTGGGGGTTAGGGGTAGAAAGACCAGTTCCCTGAGATCAGCCCTCTAAAGCAGGCCTGCTTCCCCAGGAACAACCAGCATTCCCGGGAGTGAGAACATCTCAGCTTTCAGAGAGGCAGGGTTGCTAAGGCAAGCAAACAAAAGGCTCCTTGTCTGCAGCCCACAGCTCCTCAACACATCCCCACCACTGCTGGAGATGGGCTGGTGCAGCCCATCCAAGGAGCTCCAGCTAAATCCAGGCTCCATGGCCAAGCTGTGCCCCTCTGAGAAGCCCTGCAGAGCAGTTGGTTTTCCAGTATCTTCCCAGCTGCTCCACAGCTGGCAGGGAGCAGGGAAACTCTGAGGAAAAGGATCGATGTGAAAACAAAGCCAAAGAGGAAGGAGTCAAAGCAGCAAGCAGAGTGTGGGGAATAAAATAATAATAAACAGAACAGATCAAGCACCAGATCAACTCCACCATCAACTGCAAGTGGCTCACTACTCTTAGTTTTCAACCATGGAAAAAAATAAACCATCAGCTGCAGGACAGCCCCTCAGCTTGCCACCCCTCACAGAGTTTTTGTGAGGTTCTGAAATGCAGCTGTCTGAAAGCAGCACATCCCATCAGATCTGGATGCTGTGAGTCAGCTCTCCCAGATGTGATCTCTCCCCAAGTGCTGTTTTCCAGAGCAGCAGCTCCAGCTCCAGCCCCAGCGCAGCGTCAGCACAAGGCTGAGAGGAAGGAAAACTGCTGAGGCCACCTCACATGCCAGGCTGGGTAATGACATCCCCAACAAAACAGGCTCACCCCAGATTGGGGAAGCTTTTAAGATGAAGCTGCTCTGAGTTTGAAGATGGCATTTTTTGCTTTTCCACAGAAAAAGCCAGAGAAGATGGAAGCAATTCCTTTATCTGTCACTTCAATTTCTCGTGTCACATCTTCCCTCCTCCATCAGCACAGGCACACACTGCAGCTCCTGGATGTGTCTAACCCTGCTGTGTGCCCTGGTTCATCCTGCTGGCTGGCAAAGTTTCCTGTGCTTACACAAGGCCTGGGAAATGGTGCCAGAACTGAGGATTAAAGGAATAGGTCAGTGAAAAATTCCAATAAACAGATCATCCCAGGGAGGAGGAGGAGGGGAGTGCTGATCCAAACCTCCCTCTTCCCCAACCACCCAAAGTCCCAGCAGACAAGAAGCACTACACAGACCAGAGCTCCCACCAGCAGAGAAAGTTGCTCATGATTTTTTTTTTTTAAATGTGTGGAAAATTAAGTGTTCCTTCTTTTGTTTAAAACTGGCTGGGAGAGGAGAGTCCAAACACCAAGTAAACAATTCACAGGCAGCCCAAACCAGCTGCAGAACAAGGAGTCTCCCACCCAGCAGTGCCCCAGGGACCCTGCAGGGAGTGAATCTTGCAAGCTCCAAATTCAGAATAATTCAGAATAAACCCTGTGCTGCAGCTCAAAGGGATGGCTCAGGATTTTAATTCAGTCACAAAGTAAAACTTAAAACCAAAAAGATGCATATCGAGGTTTAGAGCAACAAAAGGTTTACAGCAACATTTTCTCTTGCCCCTGGACAAACTCTTTGGCTGCAGAAGCTGAAGGAAACCACACAGTGTGGACACACAAACGTACCCTGCATTTGAAAGCAAAAAGAACAAAGCCCTGGTGAATGTGGGAAATTAGAAAGCCTGATAGATCTCACCCTGGTTTATCCCCTGGCAAATTAGCTACTGTTTAAACATGGAGCCTGGGCATTACATCATCTGTTTGCAGGGGAGGGTTGTTTTTTGTTGGTTTTTTTTTCCTTCTTTTTTTTTGAAGCTAAACCATTCTTGTATTCACAGCTTGAGGAACATTGTTGATTCCAAAGACTCAACTAAATGAAGGGGTGGATCAAGCTTTTTGCAGGAACCCTGCAAGCAGGGAAGCACACACCTAAACTGCTTTGCAAGTTCAAACAGTAAATGATGTTATCTAGAATTTAGCAGGAAATATGGAGCCCCTCAGGTTTATCTGTTCAGATACAAGGATGAAAAACTGACTTTTTCAAGTCGGGATGTGCAGAACCAGCCTGATGAGGAGGCTGAAATCACACAGGCTGTGCTTACTCAGCTCCAGATCATTGTGGCTGAGTCCCATTTGAGTCTCCAGTCATTTCTGTCCCCTGTGGAAACAACTCCAGGTTTCAGTCCTTCACTTCACCAAGCTGCCTTGATCAGCATGAGAGGAAGGGAAACTCCAAACTGAGCTGCTGGACGTATTTCTGGCATCTGTTGTCTTGTTCCAGCTTGGACACTCATTTTGGAGCCTTCATTTTCCCTTGAGAGACACTGATCTCCATCAGTGCAATTTTCTCCAAAGCTGGCAGAAGCTGAATTTTGCAGCACCTGCTCCTTGGCACAGCTCTCACAGAGTTTTTTTTGGTTTTTTTTTTTTTTTTTTGGTGTGTTTGGAGGACCAGGCTCTCACAGCCTCAACAAGTGCAGCTCTACAAAGCACACTGAGCAATGGGCTCTCATGTGAAAACTTGAATGCTGAGAGATTTCACACAAGGTGGTTTTCTGACCCTTCGCTCTTGATCAAGGGTTGTCAGATTTTAAAGTGGAAAAATGCCAGAATTTTCAAAAGGGAAAAAGGAAGAACCATTGGTCTCATCCCTGAGAAGAGCAGGTTTCACACAGAGCTGGTGTGGAGCAAGGCTCTCAGATATTGGACATTTTCCTACAAATCAAACCCACACTGGGCTCTGACCACAACCCAGTGGCATCAAGGAACCAGATTTCACAAAAGCTCTGCTAAAACTCTGTAAAAAAAAAAAAAAAAATTTTTGTTTCCCTAAACGTGGCAAAGTTCTATGATCTCATCACATTACAACCTGAAAAAGACCCAAAAAAAAGCAAACAAAAAATCCAAAAAACAAAATAACACAAAATCAAAGCAAACCCACCAATAAAACCGACAAAAAACCCACAGACCTTTCATCATCACATCTCTAGACATTCAAAAATACAGCGAGAAGTTTCTTCCTTAAATTATTAAATAAATAAATAAATAAAGATGTATGTATTTTCTAATAACAACCAGGATAAGCAATTCTGGCTTTAAAAAATCCAGGCAAACAACCACATCAGAAAGTTTCAAAAACTTCATCTGTGGAAGTCCTGTCAAACAGAGCTTAACCTTTAAAAAAAGCGAAAACAGTAATGCACACAGAAAAACAGGCTTTGCTGTCAGAATGTAATTAAAAAACCCAAAACAACTCAATTTTGCTCTATATCAAGATTGCCAGGAGCTGATCTGGGAGAAAGTCAAGCAAACAAATTTTCTCTCCTAGTTTCCAAAAGGTCATTTTAAACAATTACTAAAACACAGTACTGCAAACAACATATGCCAATTCTTTTTTTTTTCTTTTTCAATTTACAAGATATCTTTACTGCTGCAGTTATTACCTGGAAAGAATAATAATGCCAGGGATCGTGCAGCCGATTAAATAATTGCATGAATTACCAAGGATTAAATGCATTAAAACTGCATTTCAAAGAGAATTGAGAACTGTTTGTTTCTTCTTCCTCTGCTTTTGCATACCAGTTCCCAAAACAGGTCTCATCTGCAGCTCAGCTTGGGCCAGCATGAAGACATTCCTTCCCATTGGACAGGAAGTAAGAAAGATTATTAATTTCACTTCTCCAAACAGAAAGGCAGAATTCATAGCAAGGAGACATCAGAATGAAAAGTCAGGCAATAAAAAGAAAGTCTGAAAAATTGGTACCCAATACACATTTTTCCAGTCATCTCACTACCAAGAACCTTCAAAAAGTGGCATTTTCTTTTCTCAGTGCCACTCCAGCCCCATTGACAGGAACTGCCTGTGTCAGCACAAAGCTTTGCTGCACCCAGCAGCAAGGAGGAGCTGAAAAATGAGCACCTGATTCTGGTGACCTTCATAGTCATATACAACAGCCAACTATTGCTGTCCACTCAGCGTGTTCATGTGGAACAAATCCCTGCACTTCGTTAAATCTCCCTCCTTGGTCCTGAGCTCTGGGGCTGCAGGGAAGATAAAAGTCTGGGTGGCAGCAGGGCCAGGGCAGTGCCCATCCCCTGTGCTGGCACTACTGGGGCACCTCCAGTGCTGGGGACAGCTCTGGGCCAAGGACATGGAGCAGGGAAGGGAACAGAGCTGGGGAAGGGGCTCAGCCTGGAGAAAAGGAGGCTCAGGGGGAACTTTTCCTCTCTGCAGCCAGGTGGCATCTGGCTCTGTTCCCAGGGAACAGGGACAGGAGGAGAGGAATGGCCTCAGGCTGGGCCAGGGGAGGTTCAGGTTGGGTAACAGGAGGAATTTCTTCACTTAAAGGGTTGTCCAGCCCAGGGCAGTGGTGGAGTCTCCATCCCTGGAGGGTTTTCAGAGCCAGTGGATGTGGCACTTGGGGACATGGGTCAGAGGTGGCTTTGGCACTGCTATGGGTGGTTGGACTCCATGATCTCCAAGTGCTTTTCCAATCTAAACTGTTCTCTGAACCCCCTCCAAGGACACTCCAGCACCAAACCTCCCAGGGCACCAGCCCTTGCCTTGTGCTCCCTACCACTAAGGGGACTCCCCATCTCCTACCAAAAATCCCTCAAGTAGTTTGCTGTTGGATTTTCAAGCTGAATCACTTCACTGAGGCATCATCTGAAAGACAGGGACTGCAGGCACCAAGGCCACCCCTTCTAACAGCAGGCTGTGAAATCAGTTCAACCATGTCACAAATCTCAAATTCAGAGGTCAGTGTCAACAAGTACCAGGCAGTACTTCCCTGCCTCACAGACACTCTGTGATACACTCAGACACTATGGAAACGTTAACCTGTATTTCCTGAGCAGTTATAAAGCACAGAAGCACAAGGAGGTGACAAAAAAAGCTTGGATATAATCCCCTCTCTCCTCAAAAGACTCCACATAAATGCACAAACAGCCTGAACAGGGAGATCTCTTGATGCACATACAACAGCTTTTGGTAAACAGGCTAAGAATAGGTACAGGGACAGCAAAGTGCCCAAGCAAGACTCCCCTGCACAAGAACATCGAGCTCACAAGAAGCATTCCCAATACTGCTCCTGCTTTCATCAGTTTTGAGGAGAGGAAATTTGCTTTGGTTCTTTTTATAACACTTGCTCCATTGCATTTGTCAAACAGCTGCCACTTTGTGTCCCAGGGAGAGCTGCTGGGAGCCAAGGCTCGCGTGTCAGAGCTGCACACGGAAATGGGCACCAGATCTGGCTGCAGATTCCAGGTCACTCCTTCCCAGGCAATGGAATTATAGAGGCACAAGTCAGAGCAAAGCCTGGGTCATGCTGGTATAAACTACCCATGAAGATGCTCCTGCATTGCCACCTGAGAAACTTCACCTGAAACACAAGCTCAGCGAAATACTCAGTGCATGCAAAAAACATCTCGTTTGACAGGGGAGAAATAATTCTGTAGCTTGGCCTTTCTAATCAAAATCATCATTGTCCCAACACCGTAAAACTAATTTCCAGAGAAAGAGCAGGTCTGATCCCCGAGGGGTAGGGGGAGATCAGCTTGTGCACAAAAACCTTGAGATATCTGCCAGCTCCAGCTCAATCATTACTCCTAGCTAACTACACTCTTGAGACACTGGCAAAAGGCTTGGTGCTATTCATCATTGCCACAAAGTAAAAACAGGCAGAAAACCCTGGAGGCAAATACAAGAAACCAACTGCAAGATTTCTTTGAATCTTTTTTTTCATTACATCTTGATTTTTGTTTAAAATTCTCAGATTAACATCAACAAGGACACTTTGCAGATGCTACTGACTTACAGTTTTCCCCGTGAAGAATGGCAGCCTCAAACCTGTTTTAAAGGTAAGGAGTGTAAGAAGTTTGCAGATTATGACAGAGCCCAGTAGCAACAAAAAAACCCAAAATGCTTCTGGGTCCATCAAATCTGACCTGCTCTGCTGGAAGGGAACCACCTCAGAATCAGCTCCACCTTCTGCTTTTAACAACCACCCTACAAGATCACTACAAGGCCAGATCTCCCCTTTCTCCAGTTTTGTTTTTTTTTCCGGGATGCACCGTTGAGAACTTTGCAAGGAAAGGCTTAACAGCTAATTGTCAGATGCCACAGTAATTAGTGGCACCTTTCCAAGGCATCCATCTCTGGCTGCTTTTCCGATAGCTGGCTCCTCCTCAATCCCCACATTAAAATGAAGATACACAAGGTAGGCAGCAGATTCATTTACAAGCACCAAGGTCTTCCCAGGAGAGATGCCTAAGGAAAGAAATATCTTAGCTAAACAATGTATGGGTTGGTTTTCTTCCTTCTATTTGCTATGGAAATGCTATCTTTATTAATTATCTGAGAACGATGCTAACCTATTCCCTGACATGTATTATCAGATGCACAAGGCATTTCTGGGAGTCACTGGGCTCCTGTATCACATGGCCAGCAAATTACCTCTAAATGAGATCATACAAGATCATGCTGTCCTGACTTCTGCCCACCTGCTGGTCACACATCACAGCTTTGATGTCACTACTGCACTTATATCAAAGATTTCCGACCTATTCTACTTGCAGACCCTCACAAGTTTCCCTGCAGACAGAAGGGCTCTGGTAGGGAATTCAGGACTGCTCTGCTTGGACTTTCTACACCCTTTAGAAAGAAGCTCACAGCACTGCTTTATATATTTAGGCTCTGCTTTTAACTCTGAGGCTCCCCACTTGTTTGGCAGTTTCTTCTTGTCACAAGCTCCAACGCTTCCACGCCAACCTTTTCCAGGCATCATCTGCGTGTCAGCAGCACTCCCCAGCATATCCTCCACTCCACACCAACACAATCCAGAACACATCACTTCCCACTAAGTGCCTACACAGAGCAGACCTGCAGCATAATGACTTCCTCATGCCTCTAATAGAAGCACTGAAAGGCGTGTACAAATCCCAGCCCGATGTGCTGGGATAGAGCACAAAGATAAAGAAGCCTTTCCCACGTTCAGTGATGTGCTCAGTTCCATCAAACCCAGGCCCCAGAAGGTGGGGAATATGGGATGGGGAAAAGGAAAGCTTCTCTTCACCTTGGAGATGGAAATGTGTTGATGGGATAACATAATGGAGGAGGTTGGATGGTTTTAATTGTATTGTTTTTATAAGCAGTTTTTAATCCCCACGTTAATGTTCAAACTTGAATTCATCATCTCTTTGTCTGGATTTACAAAGTACCCAACCTGTCAAGAAGTGCTCCCTAAGGAAGGCAGTGCATTTTCTGCTCCATGACACTGTGGCCTTTAAACAAATAGAACTCACTTCCAGATGAATCCATCGATGCCAAATATTCAGGCACGGATTTGAGTTGACTTTGAAGGGTAGCACTGAACAGGAAAACAGCTCATCCAGAGGCAGATGTTGGAATCCACACTCCAGGCAGTGCAAACTTCCTGTTTTCAGGAAGGAAAACAAACCTCAGGCTACCTGCACTGTCACTGTCCCTAAGACTAAAGTCAGATGAGATGAGAAGATACCTGGAAGTACTTTGAACCATAAAAGAAAGCATTTTATGATATAAGACAGTAGAAGACCAAGCAGCTGGGTACTGTGCTAAGTAGGGGAATAAAAATGTTACTTATGCACTGGGAAATGTTCTTGACATTTTCTATTAGAAGAAACTTGAAAGTGTTTCTTGGGTTAATCCCATGTCCTGATACCACTCTCAGGCAGGCATTTGCATTAGAAAAGTGGTACATTTCCTTAATGCACCAAAATTCACAGGGAAAGGGGAGGGCAGAGGAGAGCAGAGCAAACACAAACCTCGACTCCAGGCAACAGGCTTCCAATCATGTAAGCAGCTGAGTGTAAGAGCAGAAATTCTGACACTCATGAAGAATATGTGCTTTAAAATACTTCTTATTAGTGGCTACAGATTAACTGCTGGTCTGGAGGTTTAGGTTAGGTTTCTGTCCCACCCAAAAAAAACTACAGGGTTGATTTGATTGATTTATAACTCTCAATTTTCTATATTTCACTCAATTTTACCCTTGAGGAACAGATCACTTTGTAGTGTTATTGGTTATGTCAACATAGCCCTGAGAAACCATTATCCATTTACCACCAATTAGCAGGGACAGATCATCAAATCCCAGAATGGTTTGGGTTGGGAGGGACCTTAAATCTCATCCAGTTCCACCCCTTTGCATGGGCAGGGACACCTTCCACTATCCCAGGTTGCTCCAAGCCCCATCCACCCTGGCCTTGGACACTCCCAGGGATCCAGGGGCAGCCACAGCTTCTCTGGGCACCCTGTGCCAGGGCCTCAGCACCTCCCAGCAAAGAATTCTTTCCCTAAAACCTGACCTAAACCTGCCCTCTTTCATCCAAGATGGATTAGTCAGACCTCTAAACTGCTCTTGCCGGTAACAGGCATCAATTAACAAACAGCAATGACTTCACAGCAACAGGATTGCAATTTGCACTTCAAAACTGGCCCTGCAAGTGCTGTAATAACATCAATTTACCTGGTGGGCCAGCACTTCCTATGCCCAGGCAGCCCGGGGATCGATGAGCTGCAAGCCACAGAGCTGCACATGCTTCTGTCTTTATCCTTCCCAAACAAACCCCAAAACCTCAAACTGCCTTTGCACCTCTTCTCAGGCAGCATCCACCACCACCATTTGCATGTGCTGAGCTGCAAGAGCCAAACTCAACCACGACAAGCCCCAGTACTCAGCACTTTCGAGTGTTCTGCAAGAAGAAAATTCTGCTTTTCAGGATTGCAGCCCCACAAGTGCAGCTCATAGCTGTGCTGGTTTTAGCCCAGCAAGCACAGCCTGTGTTTGCATGGGTTGTAGGAGACAACTGGAGGCCCCAGCTGCATCCCTCAAATCCCATGGGAATGCTTCAAGCTACACAGCAGCAGAGATACTTTTTTGTCTTTTCAGTATAGAGTGGCTTGTTCTAAACAAGCCTGTGAGTTACACTTGTCTTTTTCACATGAAAACAAACAAAAAACACCCATATTTTGCTTGTTGGGTGGTTAAGACCTAAGAATCCTGCTCTAGGTTTCGCTCATCAGGAGCAACACCAACTATTCCACCCAGTTAGGAGCTGCTTCAAAATGTTCACAGTTTGCTCCTTCTCAAAAAATAAATGTATTTAGCACAGATTGCAGGAAAAATCTCTGGTGATGGTCCCTTCCAGGTGACTGTTTCTGTGGGGTCTCCAAAGCAGAAAAATTGTCTCTGGACCAGGAACCAATTCACAAAGGTAACATCTGTGGTTAGCTGCAATTCCCAGCCTCCTGAAAACATTACTGTGGGCAGCAGGAGGAATGCCCTGGGAGAACAGGCAAGGCAACTGGGAGAATCAAAGAGTGAGGAGAAAAAAATCAAGCAACACACTGCAAGGAAAAAACAACAAATACACACATAATATATACGGCCAGAAAGGAGAGAGACAAACTAAAAGCTTAAGCTGAAGGTGTCGTGACATTTCAAGAATAGTCATGGGAAACAAGCTCAGGAAGGGCTCTGGATCCTCATAAGCAAACAAAACTTGGGAATGCATCAACAACATCCAACTCGTCAGCTAAACAGTCCCAGAGATCCACAAATATTCAAGGGAAAATTATGATGATGATGATCATCATGATGATGATCTTTCCCAGCCCATCTGAATAGTACACAAATATAGACCCAGCCTAAGTGAAGGCAATTCAACAATCATGTTTTACTTGTTCCCAGCGTTTGTTGCTTTTGCTCTGACTTGACAACTGCCAAAATCCATCATCACGTGTAAACAAACACGAGAGCTAACAGTCCCCACTTGAAAAATTAGAGAATTCCAGAAAACTGCTCTGGACTTCCCTTCTGCAGCACAACATCAAGAAGTTCAAGAACTGTCTGTACCAAAGCTGAGCTGGTGGAAAAATCTGCTCAATGAAAGCAAGCAATTACCCCAGCTCCAAAATCCCTGAACACTAAGCTGAACTCATGCAAACTCACATTTCTGGAACGAGAAATGGAAAAGTAGAGGCATCCCAAAGGCCTGAGTGGGTACAGATAACACTGCATGATAACAACTGGGACCTCAGATGGAAGGTGAAGTTAAGGGATTTGTCAGGGGGAGATGAATCTCTCTCCCCATCATCACATAATCAGACTGTAGTTCATTTCTGATGCTATTTCTGCATAGAAACGAGTTGGAGATTACTCAGTACTTGATAAAACCCACGTTCCAAGATGTTACTATCTCGGATATCAGAGATTTCTCCATGAGAACAGAAATATCTCAGATAATCACCTGCATGTGACACTCCTCTAAGGAAACAAAATTACTTAATCTTCTTCACACACATGAGCACAAGAAACCCAGGCACTTTAAAGGCAAGTTATCATATTACTGTATCAACACACTCCATCTATCAGACTCACCAAAAGCAACAAGAGGTCAGAAACTGGTCAATGTTTGGATTTTAACGTGCACACAGCAACAGAACAGCTTATCTAAAGTGCTTCTCAGCATCTCTTAGTACCACCTGAAAAAATTTCCAGCCCCTTCAAGCTCCAAATTGTTTGGGTTTGGACCAGCATAACAGGGCATTAGCCTGTTGGCATTAAGTTATTATTATCGCCACACAGGTAAAATTTTTGGTAAAAACCCCGATGTTTCTTGAGCAGGAAGAGACCTCATGTGGGGAAAACAGCTGGGAAAAAAGAGTAACACAGACCTCAGCAAATAACTAGCAAGTAACTCACAGCAATAATTAGCAAATAACTCACAGGAGTGCAATACCAGCCACGCTAGGAAGCCCAGAGTGAGGGCAGCCTTACCCTCACAAGGCAGAACCCCAGCAAGAACCACAGGGGCCACAACTCAGGCACTGCCTCAGAGTGGGAGAAATGGGGCTGTGCTGACCAGGGTGGACATGATGGTCCCTGAAATGCTGGGGATCCAAGGAGGTCTCAAGATCCTTGCTGGATGCAGGAGGGAGGACAAGCAGGAAGGCTGGAGCGTGTCAGCACCACCTGGGCACCACCTGCTACCACAGCCCTCGCACCATGAGGGTCCCCAGGCTTGAGGGGACCCCTCCACAGTGTCCCTCACTCTGTGAGACCCTCCCTACAATGGCACCTCCATCATGCTGTGAGGGACTCTCTCACAACCCATCAGTCCTGAGGGGCTCTCCCAGCCTTATGGGGGTCCCCCCTTGCAGTGTGACATCCCCATATGCTGTGGGGTGAGGGACTCCCTTCACAGCCTCACCAGCCCTAAAGGAACACCCAGCCCTGAGAGACCCCCTCCCCTTTCACAAACCCCCCATCCCTGAGGGAGCCCCCTCATAAACCCCCATCCCTGAGGGAGCCCCTTACAAACCTCCATCCCTGAGGGACCCCCCTCACAACCCTCTATCCCTGAGGGACCCCCCTCACAAACCCCCATTCCTGAGCGACCCCCTCACTAACCCCTATCCCTGAGGGACCCTCTCACAATCCCCCATCCCTGAGAGACCCCCCTCACAAACGCCCATCCCTGAGGGACGCCCTCACAAACCCCCATCCCTGAGGGACCCCCCTCACAGACCACCCAGCTCTCAGGAACCTCTCTCCACCGTGCCCCCAGCCCTGAGGGAACCTCGCTCACAGTCCCCCAGCCCTGAGGGACCCCCATCAGATTCCCGCAGCCCTGAGGGACCCCCGCTCACAGCTCTCCCCAGCCCTGAGGGACCCCCATCAGATTCCCGCAGCCCTGAAGGACCCTCGCTCACGGCTCCCCCAGTCTTGAGGGACGCCAGCTCAGAGCTCCCCCGCCCCTCAGGCACCCCGCGTCCCCCTCCTGCCCCTCAGGGACGCCCCAGCCGAGCCCCCCCACCGCCGCTCCAGGGGGCTTCCCCCGGACTGTACCATTCCCGCCTTACCCGGCCCCACGGGTGCGGCGGGGGGGAAGGCTCCGGGGGGGGTGTTACCGCTCTTCCACCTTTCTCCCCCTCTCCCTGTGCGTGGTACGGTCCGCTCCTACCTCTCGGCGCCCTCACTTCGCCCTCCCGGCGGAGCCGCGAGTGGCTGGGGGGGAGCCATAGCCGCTGCCTCGTCTTCCCGCTCCGTCCGCCCTCCCCTGCTCCCCCCCCCCACAGGCCGGACACAGTTGGTTTATTCCGAGAAGCCGGCCGGTCTTCTCCCCTTAAACCGCTGGGTCTCGCACGTCTTCGGCCATTTCCGACCGAACCGGCGGAAGTTGCCGAAGTGGCGGCGGAACTTAACGAAGAGAGGCGGCGATAGGCGAAGCGGGGGCGGAGATAACCGAAGGGTTGAAGGCGGGGAGCAACGAAACTCTCGCCTCCGGAACCTGCCGGGAACAGCCGAAGCTTCCCCAGCTCGGCTCTTGCCACTGCGCACGCGCGCCGCGCCGGGGCGCGTTTTCCCGCCTAAAAGGCGGTCGCGTGGCTCTCGGCCCTCACACCCTCCGCTCCCCTCATGGAGGGGCCGCCATATTGTCAGTGTCCGGTGCCGCCTCGAAGGGGCAGCCGCAGCCCGGCCCTGTGGACAGGCAGCCCCATATATCCGCCTAAAACCCTGCCAGTGTCCCCCTGGAACTCAGTCAGCCCATGCAATGCTGTGTATCCCCCAAAAACCCCGTGAGGATGGCCCCATGGAGCTCCATCATGCCTCAGCCCTATAGTGATGTGGACGTAATGGATCCTGCTGACCCCCGAAAGACATCCAGGTGCCTCTGGCAAAAGGGGTTGGGAAAACAACTGTATTGTGGGAAACTGATCAGCAGATTAAAACAGCTCTATGGTTTGGAGTTTGATACAAAATAACATCCAGATACACGCTGGAGGATTGGCGTGAACAGCATAAGTGCTTAAATGTTGTGAAGTCAGTGGAGCCAGATAGAAATTAGCGACTATTACCAAACATAGCATGCAACAGATGGTAACTGAAGCAAAAGAGGGGGGAAAAGCAATTAATAAATAAAGGTGGGGGGAAAGTAACAGTGCCAGCATCTTCCCACAACAAAACCATGTCCCACAGGTCCAGTCCTCTTGTTTATGCCTTCTAATTTTATATATTAGGAGCTCCATGAAAGGCATTTGGATCTATGGCAATGAAATTCCACACCAAAACACACAATATAACAACTTTGGGGGAATAAGAGAGTTTTTCACAGGAGGAAATGGGGTTTATCTCCAGGAGTAAAGAGAGTGGTGTGTTTCTGGCTGAACAGCTCCAGGAATCTCAGATTTAATAAAACATGAGCACTTAAAACGGCAAAAAACCGCTTTTCCATCACTCTGCGCTTTTTAACAGTCATTTACACATGTGTAAAGAATGCAAGGAGAAACTAACTTTTATTCTGAGATGAAAAACCAGCCGGGGGTGAGGCAGGGCCACAGGTCTGCCCTTTGATAAGGAACACAAAATCCAATCTCGCCGCAGGGAACGTGCTGTACGGAAGGGCAGGAATAGGTACTGCAGGTTCAAAGGCTCGGAGAAACAATACTTTTTATATGTTATCAGAACAAAACTTTTAAAAAGACTATGACTATGGCACAGCATAAAGACTAAATTAACATTCGAAGCGCTGAACGCACCCACGTTGTCCTACCACACACATCTGTTCCCACTGTGCCAAGGCTCAGGGTTTTGTGTTCCACCCTGATCTACTTGGAGCTCTGCAGGAGGAAATAGGGAGACAATCATTCCCTTCAGGTCCTCACTGAGGAAAAAACACCAGTGGAGAATGTGCACTTCAGGGGCAACTCAGGAGAACAATTCTTCTCCCAGCTCCCAAGAGAAAAGAAGCTGTCAGGATTAGCAGCCAATCTGGCAAGTCTCCCTTTCAGGAAGTGCTGTCAAGGCTATTGTAGATTATATTGACAAAGACACCTTTGGATTTAATCCCCTTCTCTGTGTGTTTTCCCTTCTTCCTCTAACAGGAATTGGTTCACTTCTTCTACCAAGTGAAAAATCCACTGCTCTACTGACTTCTGCTTATCCCAAAAGAAAAAATACTGTATTCAAATACCCCCCATTTCCCACCTCTTCTACCATTTGGGCTTTTATTTCTCATATACATGTAAAATTTCCACATCAGAAATGGACCCTAAAGGGCAGCGTCTATAACCTATCATTAATAATTATTTAAACAAGAAAATAAGTTGATGATAAAGTTGCTCGACACTTTCCTGGCAAGAAAAAGCCTTTATACTCCTATCAGCTTCCAAACCTGTTTTCCCAAAGGAACAGACACAATTCACATTGCCAGTCCTGTTAGAGACTTGGAAACTCCACGGTGACCTTGAGTTGAAGCTGACAGGGTGGAGGACTAAAAGCACTAATCCTGCTGTAGGGAAATGTAAAGCAAAGCCACCTAAAAAGCAGCCACATTTAGATCTTGGCCTTCTGATCCACCTTTAGGAAGAAATTCTTCCCTGTGAGGGTGGTGAGGCCCTGGAATAAAATTCCCAGAGAAGCTGTGGCTATCCCTGGAAGTGTCCAAGGCCAGGTTGGACAGGGTTTGGAGCACCCTGGGATAGTGGAAGATGTCCCTGCCCCCTGGGTGGCACTGGAGGAGCTTTAATGTCCCTTCTAACCCAACCCAGTGTGGGATTCTGCTCACAGAACAACTTCTTTAGACACTCATTTCAGGCTGAGAACCTCCCTTATATTTATTTACCTTATTTATTTACTTTATATTTATTACCTTTCACGTTACTCTACACTTGGCAGCTGCAGCTGAACACAGTGAATGCCATCACACCTTTGTGTACTCTCCACATAAATGATCCCAAATTCCCCTCTTTTCCTTACCCACACCACATTCCCTCTTCTTCCTCATCCCTCTTCCTCCTGAGCATGTCTTGCATCCTGGTGTCTCCAATCTGCTCTGAATTACACTGAGTCACTGCAAGCAGATATTAAGGAGTTTCAGAGCCAGCTAATGCACATTTCCATGGCACACTTCCATGACCTTAAATAAACCTCAGAAAAACATGGAACAACAATGGCAGGGAGGACCCTGAGCTTCCATCTTTTCCCTGCTGCAATCCTTTTGGTACATCTTTTTTAATCTCTTTCTCCTCCCTTCCACAGGAGACAGCACCAAGGTTGGACCATCTGCAGATTTTACAAGTTCCAGGGAATGTTTCCAGACCACACTCTTAACCTCAGACACTCCTATCGGATTTCATAGGATTCAGCCACTTTTTAGCCCCAGGGTGCTGTAGGTGCTAAATAGATTATCTACATCTCTCAGCCACTGTGGAACAGCTACACAGCAAAGCTCAGTTTTTACTCCTGCTGAGACTCTGACTGCTTTTGGCCATCAGGTATCCCACGGCTTCACAGGAGGAAATGTTAATCTGGAATGCTGGCCAAACTCCAGTTTAGGTAATTATATTCTGACAATTTACATTTTCCCTGCAGTTTTTTAATGGATATGGAATTTTTTTTCCCTTCCCTTTATGATATAAAAGCAGTGGTCTGGTCGTGCTCCTGCTGTTGGAGCAGCTGCCAGGCTTTGCAGCTTAAGTAGCTGCATTTCAGTGGTAGGTAAAGGCATCTCAGTACAGTTAAATAAAGCTCTTTGAAGACCCCATGGGCACGAGGAGTATTGTAACAATACACCCCACTGCTGGCCATAAAGCATGGCAAAGGCTGGAACATGAAATGAAAACACCCAGGAGCAGCATCTCCTGGCAGGAGCAGGAAAGGAAAATGGACACACAGACCCTTCCCTCCCAAATCCTAATTCTGCTTTGGACGTGGTGCAGCCCCAGCTGGGATCCAAAGAGCAAGCACAATGAACTGTCAGCATCCTGCACAGAGGAACCAGCTCCTGAGAGCAAAAGAAAATAAGCTGATAAAAATAGTGGAAGCTTTTGGCAAGATGCTGGAGGACACTGCCTGGGGCATAAATGGGATGAGGAAATGAGGGCAGAGTTACCAGTTTTGTTTTACCTGGCTTTGTAAAAGAAAAATCATTGGGCAAGAAATGGAGTAGAAGCTTTTGTTTGGGATGGAATATCATGGATCACACTCTGAATATGTCAAATTGCACTGCGACATGCTTGATTAGGGACAAACATCCTGGATAAATTAATTAAATTACTATATTATTACAGAATCACATAGTGGTATGGGTTGGAGGGGACCTTAAAAATCATCTTGTTCCAACCTCATTACCACCATGCTTAGTTCATAAAACCATTCACAACCACTTTGAGTTGTTTTCTTCACCAGAAGCTTTCTAAAAGGCTCATTTCCCTATTTCAGCAACAATTATTTAAGTTCTGAGAGATGAAGACAGTGGTGACAAATAAACCATGAGATACTGGATGGATACAGGTACTTTTCCCTCCTTCCCAGTATGTCCCAGATCACTGTCAACCAAAGGCTGTTACCAGTACTAGATGAGTCTGTTTCACAAGTAGTTGGTTGATCAAAATGTGGTTTTCCCCATCCCCAGAATGACCAAAAATTAATTTAAATGTGATGAGTCACTCCTGGTTTTGGTGGAGCTGGATGTGGTGGGAGAGGGTAAAGGTAGAGCAGGTTTCCCTCCTCTTGCTCTATAACAGCTCATAGTAATTCTACAACAATCCAGCATCACAAGAAATTATCTAAAACATATCTAAATAGAACTTATATACAGAAATATTTTTTAATCTGATTAAGAAATTCCTATATTGCAATACTCCTGGAAATTCCATGGACTCTTAAGAAAGATAGAATCCAAAGCAGGAAGCAGCAGCCCAGCCTGGTGACAGCCAAGCAAAACTCTGACTGGGTTTTGGCAATGGCTGAGCAATGGCACAAAATACCAGCATTTCCTCTCTCCTCAAGGCTCCTTCCCCTGCACTGCTGGAAAATTCCCTTGAATTCCTGGAGCATTACAGCTAACCATGCTTCCCCTTCATCTCAGCACAGATACTTTGAAGTTTTCCAGAGATACCCATGGAAGAAGACACATCCAAATACCTAGACTAGCCCCAAACTCCACCCTGGAACAGATGTTCTAAATACAGACACATCTGGTAACCACTGGTATGAAAAAGCTGGCAGGCATCAGCTTATTCTGCTCTACTAAATATTCCATCATTTGAACTATATTTAAACAAATTAAAAAGAAACAATTGTTTTGCTTGTCTGTAACATAATCCCCAAACACCTACATATTTTAACTGTGGCATAGCTCAGGCATTACAATCTTGTCTGATCAAAAGCACTTTTTTAAAAAAAATTAAGCACTCAGCACTGTTTACACTTAAATTAAAAATGACTGCAAACCAAGCAGTTGGGTAAAGTACAAAAGCATCATTTTCAGCATGTGCTTTGTTGCACCAGGCTACCAGACTCGAGGCTGGGATGCTCCAGCACTTCAGCTCACCCTTGAATCCACACAATTGGAGGGGCCTTGACAAGCTGCCAGATTGCTGAGGGTGCTTGAAATGGCTGGGGGAGCATAGACTCTGCTCACACAGACCTGTGTGTTTCAGCCAGCTGTTCCATTTCTCCCCACAATGTAAACCAGGGATAATTCTTCCTCATCAGGAAAACAATCTGTTAGAAATTATCATCATCCTGTAAAGTAAAGGCAACTGGGAAACACATCTGCAGGTGGCTGGGGAAAACACCCACCCTCAAAGCCTCCCACCAAAGCCAGACCTTGAGCCTGCACACTGCTCATGGTCACCCTCAAATCCACTCCCAAAATTCCATTTAAATAATCTTCTGGGACACTGTTCCACAGCTCTTTCTGTGAGCTGAGTGAATCATCTGTGTTTGCTAAAAATCCAAAGCAATAGCAGGCATAAAAAATGGTTGTGGATTAGAGTCACTTTGGGAAAAGGCTGTAAAAGGCTGCCTGCTGGGACTGTGCTAGAGGTCCACTGGAGACCCCACCATTGGGTTTGGATGTGTGCAGAGAGCTTTTAAAAATAGCTAGAGAGAAAGAGAAATACTCCAAGGAACTGGCTGATAAGGGAGTCTTAAATTGCAGATACAGAAGGAAGAACAAATACCAACAGTGGGGCTCTGTAAGTCCAGGATGTAAGAGCCAACAGACCTCAGAACAAAACAGGCACTGAGCAAACGAGAGGTGATTCTGCAGGAGACTTTTGGCAAATAGTGAGGGTGCTGTAATAAAAGCTGCTTGTGATCACTCAATTCAAGCCTATTTTCCACAGATTGACTCAGTTTAAGCTAAATAAAAGCAGGTCTGCAAGGTTTTCAGTTTCAAAAAGTTGAGGTAATTAAGCGGACTTGAGAGGCTGAATGGCTGAAAGGCTCCAATGAGAAGACCTTGAAACCAAAAAAAGAAAAACCATCTGCCAGTTGCATCCTGAATAGAGAAAGTGAATAAGAAGCACACGTGGGAAGTGAGGAGAACACGCTGGAGATTGGAGATAGTCAGGGTCAAGCCCCCAGGCTGAATAGAGATGCTGCTGCTGAGTGAGGAGAGCATGGGGGTGAAGGGAGGGTGAGCTCTGACATCCTACAGCCATGTCTGAAAGTGCATCTGAAGTTCTCCTATAATCACAGACATCCCAGATTTCCAGTGTCCCTCTGGAATCATGGAAACCTCCAGGCAGAATATTCCTGCTGAAGGACAGAGGATGGGGAAGACTCAGCTCTCAATGCCAGACAAGGCTGGAGAACTGAGGCTGAATCAGAGCATAAAAACCATGGAAATCCGGAGCACAAAGTGCCCATGAAATCAAAGTTACACCATGATAAAACAGCCTGGCACCATCTTTGATAAAATAACCATGGCCTTCTGACAAAAAGGCTCTTGCTATTATTTATTGGGATTTTAGTGAAGCAACCAGAAATCTGGGGGGTATTTGTAGATGGAGAAAATGGGGATCGATAATAAACACTTGTGTAACTTAAGCACTGCAGGTTTTTAAAAAAGAACCTTGCAATGATAAATAACAATAAATGGTTGTCAGCGTTTGGAGCACTATCTATTTCAAGGCCTAACTTTACTATCCAAAGGCTTTAAATTTTAAAAATTACATATCTAAAGTAGCACAGGCCTGCTGCCAAAACCAATGGCTAAAATAAGGAAGCAGGTGGCAGCTGCTGCTTTTTCCCAGCTCAGAAGGTACTTCCTCCTTTCCACAGTTCACCCAATCCAGCTATTAGTGCACTTGAAACAGTGAAACCCACTCCAAGCTGAATCAGAATGAAAATATTTCTTAAAATGTATTTCTTAAAATGTAAACCTTCCACGGTTTTTTGGTACCTGTAGGATTCTTAAGTGTATTTGCAAAAGCACAGGACTGGAAATCCAGAGTCTGATCCCTTAATACTGAAGCCAACCACATTGCATAATCCCATTAATACATTTATCAGGCTCCATCTTCACAGCAATCAGGTTTTTAGCCCTTTACACAATTCCCATTAGTAGGCTCTTCAAGCTCCTCCCTTGGTCTGAAGCTGTTCTGCTCTTTTCCAGCCTAAACTTTTTCAGAGCCTTTCCTTCTTGTGCCACAATTTAGCTTAAAGAACTCTTTTCTCTCTGTGGTATTTACATCAGTGTATTTAAAGAGAGGGAATCTATTTTTTATCTGCCTTTTTTTGCCACCACCTCACCATCCAGGTTCCTTTAACCATTTTGGGAATCCAGATTCTCTGTTCTCCAGATCATTTCTAGCAGATGCCCTCAGCTGCACCATTTTCAGCTGGAATCAATCTTTCTCCTATGGCCAAGGAATGCAGAATGCATTTTAAGCAATGCCTCACTAAAACCTGGTGCAGTGGCATTCACATTCCTTGTCACCAGTGGGAATAATTCAGCTGACAAATGGGATCCCAGAATGTATCTTTATCATCAGGACATCACAATATCCTATGGTTGATTAATACATTCCCAATTCCCACAGAGAACCTCCAGCTTTCTATCAGAGTTTGCATTACAAGAACTCACATTTGCTTACAGACAAATGGTCCCAAAGTCAGTCATTCTTCTCCTGGGATCTCCTGGTTTTTCTCTTTTGATGACACCTCCAAATCCCATTAATTTCTGCTCTATCATTAGTCAATACCTTGATTAACACCAGGCTTGAGACCAGTCCATGAGGAACACCATTGCTAACTTGCCTGCCAATCCTTCTTCAACCGTCCTGCCTTTTCTGCCTTTAATACAGGATTTATTGGTGCAAAACAGGAGCAAAATGCTTCAATTCTGATTGATTTAAACTCTCTTGCTTTGCATTTTTTGGTTTGGGGTTTGTTTTTTTTTTCTTTAATGAAAGGCTGATTTTTGCTGGTGGAGAACACAAAGGCATATTTCTCCATAAATCACCCCTTTGCCTGAACTGCAAAGCTGTCCTATTTTTACAGTTGGGCATCTGTATAAATTTAAAAACTATGCAAGTCAACACATTTGATGTTAAAAATGCTAAATGAAGTTTTCTTCATGACTAGTCTGACTTTCTCATTGTACTTTATGTCACAAATTTAAAAAACAATGAAAAAGGCACATTGAACTTGTTTAAATAAAATTAAGCTAAATATGCTGAATACATAGTTTAAATTAAAACAAACTGGTTTATTGAACAAAGAAGTTCTGAAGCCTATAAATAGAACAAACTTCTACCTATTCAGCATGTCTTCAGGTTTCCAGAACTTGAAACAAAATTAATTTCTATTCTCATGCAAAGGAAGAGCTGACACACGAGTAAAATGAAAAGTGGCAAAAACCACTTCACTAAACATTTTCTTTAACCCACCTGTCAAGGAGAGGACACTCACACAACCCAAACACAGCCACTGTCCTCCTCCCATCCCTTTTTTCCCTCCCCATAAATCCATGCCCACACAGGAACTGCAGAAACACACCACAGCAGTGTGAAATCCCACCAGCACAGGCCAGGAAGCTTTTCCTGTGCAAGTGCAGCCAAACAGAGCTCAGGAAGGGGCAAACTGGAGAAAATAAACACAGGAGTCACTCCAGCTGCTGTGGGGAGGTTTGACCCAGCTCTGCACATGCACTGCTGCACATCAGGAGCTGTCCCACCAAGCATTACCTCAGTATCAGCCTCACTAACTTTCTTCAGCTTCCTCATCAGAGAGGAAAGCAGAGAATGTGATGACATTGTCCAAATCTTCATCCACCAGTCCTGAAGCGCTCTGAGATCCTCCAACACGTGGCAATGCTTTTATTTAATCAATACCAGTATTGGCTCCCAAGAGTGCAAGAGCAAACAACCATTTGCCCTTCCAATTACACCAAAGTTCCCCTAAAACCACTGCCTATTTCGAGATTTCAATTCAATCAAATTTAAAGATGAAGAAAAATCCGCCCTTTCTCCCAGTACCAGTGACAGAACAACACTATGCTCTGCCTTTTTTTTTGTTTTTTTGTAATTAAAAATAGACTGAACTTTAGAAATGTTATTGCACTTGAATCAGTAGAATAAAGTGCATCATAAAACGATGCCACTGGGATCGGTTAAAGCCAAGAAAATTGAAAACATTTCAAAGGAATGAATCCAAAAACACAGAAGCAGATTTAAACTTGGCGTCTGCTGTGGCAGGAGGCCAGGGGAAGCAGAACCTGCTGGGGGACTGGGGAGAGGGAAGGCTCCCTGCTGCAGCCCACGGATCAGGTGTGTTGGGCCAGGTAATGGGGTGGCACAGCTGGCACAGCTGGGGGACACCAGCGAAGCAAAGCCCACTGCAACCTGCTGGGCTCCATCCCATCGGCTGGGAAACGTTCTCATCTCATTAAGCCACGGCATTAATAAACATTGAGCTGTTATCCACCACTTGCCGTCTTCAAAGAGCTCTAAACCCAGTGACTAATTCTCACAACCACCTCCTTAGGTGCAGGAACTGTTTTTAAAGATGAGAACAAAGGCAAAACGGTGAAGTCATCCTAAAAAGTGATTTTTTAAACCAGAGGAGCACGAGGCTCCCAGTGACACAGCCTCCTCAGTAGGTGGAATTTCCCTCGTGTTTCTTCGACAGCAGGACACAATCTACAACCTGAAACACTTTTCCCCAAACCTGAAACTTCACACATAAAGTTACTTCTGTTATAAATGTATATTGTTGGCTCTTTGCAAGTATCGGGATAAATGCTATATGTATAATGTTAAAATAGCATTTCTATATGAATATAGTCTTTGTTAATAGTAGAAGTTAGACATAAGTTTTTTAAAGATAGTATGCTTAAACTACCTGCCTAGTCAAGATAACAGCCTGTGAACAGGTGATGGAAACCCCTGCAGCTGACACAACAATTATCAACACTCACCAGCTAAGACCACCACCCAAATGAAAAAAAATAAGGAAAAAATTAAAACCACAAGCAAAAAACCACGCATGCTCTAAAAAGGCAAACCCAAGGAGTGGCCATGCTAAACAGTTCCCAAAAACAGTTGACTATGCATGAAAGTCTATAAATATGTAACAAATTAATAAACTGTAAAACGTATTTAACCCGGCCGTTTTAACCCTTTGCTTTATGTTTGTCTCCTATTGTCTTTTTATTAAACCTTTAAATCCTCCCAAGACAGTAAACCGTGTTTTTCACACTTCTTTTGTGTGGGAGACTGATTTTATATCTTCTTGCAGGCAGGGAGCAGCAGAGGAAGTAAACTGTGTGAAGAGATGCTACAATGGACATCAACAGGAAATTTTGGGCACTGAAATTGTATTTCAGCTGATATGGTTTAACCAAGAAAAAAAAAGCATCTAGCTAAGACTCCTCACTAAAAGGTTGGTAAATCACAATTTCTAGATTCTCTTCTTCATCTCAGTTTTTCCTCCAGCACATAAAATCACCTTAACATTTACAAGAAAGCTTTGAAACAGATTCAGGTTTATGGCAAACTCTTGGAGAAGAGATGCACAGAGCATCTCTGTTACCAATGCTCAGCTCAGCAGAGATCTCCAGAGGAGACCAGAACTAAAAAATACCTTAACAAAATACCAGAAACAAGAATAAGTTACTGAAGGGAAAATAAACCCAACACACTTGTGTTTCTAAGCACCTCAACAACGTTATCAATAAACCCAGATGCAGCCTTTCCACAAAAGCTGCAGCCGACAATCGATTCAAATGGATGACACTTCTGTAATGCCCCTGTATTTGACTCTCTCTCGAGCTGAAGCAGATAAAAATTCAAAGATTGGACCTCCTTGGTATTTTTATGTTAATCTGCACAGCTTTAGGGAAATTGTTGTGACTCGACTCCAATTGACTCCGTGCAGTCAGAGCCATTCAAGTACCTACCAGCAATTTTCATACCCCTCGAAGTCTATCTCATAAACTGTCATCAACTCAATGCATTATCTTTCCTGAAAAAATCTGTCAGGAGCACCAGGCAGGCTCCCCCTCAGTGCAGATAAGCAGAGCAGACCTGACTCATCTTTTTTTTTTTTTTTTTTTTTTCCTTTCATCCTGATTTGTATTGTCTCCTTTACAATTTATTTTCCTGTATAGCACAAGATCAGGCTATGTATATGTATAATGTGTGTGCAAGGGACAACAAGAGAAAGAAAGTGTTTTTAATCTCCACCTATCCCTCTTTCTTACAGTTCCTTTTGCTTCATCTTTTTAGAGGCATTTCAGCATTAAATTCAAATGAACTCTCCCTTTCTCTTGCTATTGTTGAAAGAAAACAACAGGACATGTGAGAAACCCAGGTAGGAGGAGATGCTTCCCTGATCAGGAGTGCTTGGACTCGCTCAAACCTTTTGCTGTGTTTCTGCAGAAAGCAGACGAGCAGCTATACCTCACCCCGGGCTACTTTTGCCCAAAGTGCCACGGCATTTCAACTCAGAACCAGTTTTATTGCAAACAGAGATGGGAATCCACAGGCCAGGGCAGCAAAGGGAACATGGAAGATGGAGCAGTTGGAAGAGCTCCCTCCCTCCTGGGGATTGCCTGCTATCCGCAGCTGGAGCTCCACCCCTGCCCGAGGCTCTGTGAGTACCTGGGCTGTCCCTCGTGCCTCCTGCCTGTTTTTCATGAACTTACACAACCTTCATTACCCTTCAGCCCAGAGTCTCCTTGGCAGGCTTGCCTGAAACAAACAGGCTGGCGGGTTCAGGAGCTGTTGGGGTGCCACAAACATATGGGGTGATTTTGTAAGAAAACAACACAGATGTTGGTTATTGTGTCACAGATCTGAGCAGAGATCCCAAGCAGAGAAAGATGTAACCATGCAGAAAAATCAGTATTTGGATGAACTTGGCAACAGTCAGATGTCTAAAATACCACAGTGATAAAGAAACCCCCAAGGCAAGCTTCTTGGCATCAGCCAGCAGCAGAGTGACACTGCCAGGGTCCCAGGGCAGCTGGTGCCAGCCAGGGTCCATCCCTTTACTCCAGGCTGCACAAAGTTTCACTTCAGTCATTTTCTTCCATAAGTCCACCCGAGATTCTCCAGGGTTTCTTCAGATGATGATTGTCAGCCCCAGGTCAGTGACAAGCCAAAAGCTCTAACTCATGAATCCTTTTAATTCTTTAAGCCTCTCTTTTCACCACCATTGTGATTCTGTTTTCCTTTTAACAAGGCCTTCAATGAAACACGAAAGAGCAAGGAGCAAGAAAAGTCCTCAGGTGGTCAAAGATTCATTACAACAGACAGAATCATTCCCTTTATCCTCTCTCCAGCCCCTCTTAATTGAGTAGCCTGATAAATTGATGAATTACAATTAAATGATCTTGCTGTCATGCCTCTTGCTGATGAATGAAGAATATCCTGCCAGAGTCTCCTGGTGTCAGGTGATGGATTTGAGCCCAGGCTGCAACACAATTCCTTATGACTGACAACTCAGCTATTTCCACTCTTAATCTTGATAATATTTGATTGAATAAATCCAAGGTCATCATTTCCCAGGTGGATAAATTGTTCAAAACATCACCAACCCTCCAATTACTTCAAACTGCATTAACAAAAGAAGGTGAAGAATATTCACATAAGAGCTGCTGAGATTTCAGCCTCGTGCCTGGGAAATATCTACAACCCAAAACAAAGCTTTGCTGGAGCATGAACGAGCAACTGTGGAGTTCCATTTGTCATCTCACGGCCCACAGCCCTTTTCTTGCAGCCCTCAAACCTCAGGGACACAGACTCCTGGGGAGCAACATTGCTCATGTTCAGTCACAGCCCAGCAGAGTCTTTCTTTTTTGTGTGAAAGTTTGATAGGAAGCAGCTTGGCTGAACTGGAGTGATTTCAAGACGTGGGAAGCTGGGAAAGGATAATTATTAATTGGCATCATTTGCTTTCAGCACATACAAACACTTTCTAATAGGGGGAAACCTTAAAACTCCTGTATTTCAGCTTCAGTGAGCACTTTAGGGATGCAACCTGATTTTTCCTTCTTATTTTCTTCTTCTTCAAGAGGCAGAAATGGAAGCAAAAACTTCTGCACCTTGGCTGCACAGAACTTTCACACAGATCTCTGCACAGCATCAGCTGGATGGTGTGTCATTTGTGAAATATTCCAGTCCTTTATTGTGCAAGCTCCTAATTATTCACATCTAGGCTCTGTATTTCTGCAGTGAGATTTATGATTTAGCTCAAGGTGGTGGGTTTGAACTAATTTTCCCTCAAATCTACAGATGGGAAACCACAGAAATGCTTTTTATCCCCTCAGCTTCTGTAGTCTCTGGTGCAGAAAAACCCCAAGGAGCAAACAAACCCCTCAAAGGGGGAATCTGAGGTGAAAATTGTCCTTCCCTGCCTCCACCACCACCACAGTGGCATAAATGTCTTTTAAGCAGCTCCACATGTCCCTTGGGGGCAATACAGACAGATTTTAGCAGAATTCCTCTCTTGTGTCTGTTTTTAGGGGGTTCCTCTTTCCATCCCACTGAGGCTTTTCAGACCAGGTACAGAATGGGACTGCAGCAGGAACAGGAGCCTGGAATCAGGAGAAAAGAGACAACTGATGCAAAAAAAAAGCCAGTGGCCACACAAAACCCTTGAGGAGGGAGCCAGAAGTTGGGCCAATAGCAGGAAATGCTGTCACAGAGCTGGGCATGGAAAATCCTGCAAGGGAGAAGCAGAGAACTTCTGGGGATAAAGGGTTTCACTTCCTCACGTGGCTCCCACAGCAAACTGAAAGGGAAAGGTTTTAAGCGTGGAAATTAAGATGGTTTTGGAGGTAAAAGCATAGTTGGACAGTCAAATGAAGTTAATCCATTTTTTCTCCAAGGATACAATAAATTAGAAAAACACGTAGAGTGAGCAACCAGCACCTGGACTGGTGGCACACACTGCTCTTACTGGGCTTAACACAAACAGCTTGTGCTCCAGAAAATTCTCATATTTACATATTCATATCCATATATATGTACATTTCTTCATTCTGGTCACATGGAGTGCAAACAGATCATAAACCCACACCATCTTTTGGCTCCAGGATGTGGGATTTAAAAAAAGAACAGTCTGCACGTGCTGCAGCAGAAGTTGCATTAAAATCAGCACTGCTGGTCCCAGTGAGTTCTAGGTGCTTGCAAGAGGCAGCACGATGGGATTTCACTGTGTTTGGTTCCCTCAGAGGGAACTGCACTCTTATCAGGAGATGCAGGATATGAGGCTGTGACATTGCTCTGATTCATGCCTGGAATAAAGCAGACGTTTGATGGCATCTGCATTGCTGACTCAATTGCGTATCTTCAGTGCTGATCTTGCTGGGAAAAGGGATTGGGAGGGAGGGAAAAGTGCTGCTGTTGTCTGCATGCCATGGCTTTGCTGTTTGCCTGAGGGCCTCACCCGTGAAAATAGGTAAATAAAGAAAATAAATGTGTTCCTGCCTCCATCCCACATCCACCAAGGCAAGGCTTTCAGCTGGTTTTCTCCACCCAAGCTTGGAAAAGCAACTTGAAGGAAAAAAAGGGAATTCCAACTGCTTTCAGAATATATTTGAAATTAAAAGAAAGTAAACCTTGCCCCATCTTCTCCCTGCAGTTTAGTCCCAGCCAGAGTCAGAAAAAGGTGGAAGACAAATATTTTCTTGTTGAGGCTCATTCTACCTCCAAGTGGTTGTTTCCAAAGCCTGGATTTATTTATTTTTTAAACTTTCAGCTCTGGCACATCTAATTCTCTTCCTTCTGGGGAATAAACAAGAAGAGCAGCACCCCAGCAGGTAATGAAACAGATTCTTCTCCAACTCTACAAGTAGAAAGCTGAGACCAAGAAGGTGACAAAGAAGAAAAATGAACACCTTAGAGGACGCTGAGCACACATGGGAGTGGTGATTTCCAACTTCTGCCTCCGCTGGAGCTCTGGCAGCCCTTGGTGAACATTCACAGCCCCAGGTGCCAGCCCCAGCACGGGATTGCTGCTCCTGTTCCCTTCCTGGCCTGCCTTCACCACACAGCTGTGATGGATGTGGCTCCTCAGCCTCTTCTTCTCACAGAGAGGGGCTCTGAAACCTTCTGTGCTTAAAAGTGGGTGATGTAGCAAGGAAAAAAAATCTACAGCTGCATTTTATAGTCATACAAACATGCAGTGGCTTGTGTCTGAAGGTAACTTAAATTTCATCTCATTGCAGCCCCCTGCCATGGACAGAGACACCTTTCACTAGACCAGGTTGCTCCAAGCCCCTCCAACGTGGTTTTGTGTGGAGGTTCATCCCCCTGGCATGACCCAGGTTGGGTTATCCATGTTGGACAAGGGTAATATGGGAGAGGACTCTCTGTGCCTTGTGTTCCTCTTGGTATTTTACTCATCAAGGGTGCAGACAGGACCTCAGGGGGGTCAGGTCTGCTGTCCTGGTGGAGACTGTGCAAGAGTGTCTTGGGTTGCAATTTAGGGTGTGACCAGAAATGTGTGTTCTGTCCCCATCTGTTAAACCAGCTGGGGCAGTGCCCCTGATCTCCATGGCACACATTATCTGCTCATGGGCCAGCTTTAAACCAGCTGGGGCAATCATCTTTATCTTTCCACAGCCCATCCTCCCTCCAGGAGAGATCTCCTGTTCATGGCCATTGAGTCCCAGGGCATGGCTGATAAAATTCCATCATCCCATGGGAGATGCTCCAGCCAGGGGAGGAGCCAAGCCTTTCCTACCCAGAGAAAAACTGACATTTGGAACACCAGAGCAGCCTTTGCCACTGGATTCCAGAGGAAAACTGGACCTTTCCACTTCATCCCTGCACCTTCAGAGGAAACTGCCCCTTCTCCAGGAGCACTGCTCCAGCTGAGCCACATCTGCCACTGCAGGAGGATGCAGCCACCATGGAATGGGACTGTGCCAACACCCTGACTGACTGACGGGTGTCAGCTTGGATTCTGACTCTGGCCCTGTTTTGGGATTGTTCTTTGTAATCCTGTATTTCTATTTTAATTTTCCTAGTAAAGAACTGTTATTCCTAATTCCCCTATCTTTGCCTGAGAGCTCTGTAATTTCAAAATGACAATAATTTGGAGGGAGGGGGTTTACACTCTCCATTTCAAAGAGAAGCTCCTGCCTTTACTGGCAGACACCTGTCCTTCACACCAGGACAAAGAGCCAGAGCCCTGCAGCTCCTCCCAGCCTGGCTGAGTGGAGCCCACAGCCTTGGCTCACACAGCACCCACACTGGCTCTGGACACCCTTGGGATGATCCAGGAGACATTCCCCACATGCAGTGGATGATCCATTCTCCACAGGCTGCTGAGAGACCAGGCCCATCCCAACTCCCACCCTCCCATGTGGCCTGTGGCAATGGCCCCACCAAACCCCAAACCCGAAATTGCCAGAGGATTTACAGCAAACAAGACCAGGCCTGGGGCTGACAGCCTCGATGCCCAGCGCCAGGGCTGAGCCTCCTTTCCAGGGTGTCTCATCAAGCTTTGGCTGAGCTCTGGCCCAGGCTGGGGCTTGCCCAGCCTCCCAGGGCAGCCTGGCTGGTGACTAATTACCCATGACTAATAATCACCTCTTCCCTCCATCATGGCACTTCTGCTGGCACCCACTCCTTTGGCACAAAGGGTTCCCTTCCCTTGGCCACCCCTCTGCTCCACCAAACGTGGTCAGAACTGGCCCAGAGTCATCAGGGATGGGCAACATGGAGCCTCTCATGAAACCTCCAGGTTTTTGGGGGCTACCTCCAGCTACAGCCACCACCAGCTGTGCCAATCAGCCAACCCTGCATTCCTGTTTGGAAGTTCACTGGATTTTCCCCATCTCAGTTCATCTCTACTGTTTAATTACTCACAAACAGCAATTCAGGGGAGGGTGGCTGTTCTAGGACAGCACAAAGTCATTAAATAAAATATAAACCATCCATACTTAACACCAGTTTGATCAACACTGTTTTCCTTCCCTTTTTCAAGGTGATTTGAATTTCTTTGGTTGCATTTTGGGAAGGGGAGGGCTGACTTACTGCGTAATCTCATTTTTGATCTATTATTAAATGCCTGCTTTCTTTTTCCTTTTTCTTTTTTACCCTTTCTCTAGGAAGCCAGAAGTCCCAGTAGGAATTACAGCCAGAAAGGAAGGCAAACTGTGAAATGAAAGCTGCGAGAGAAAGAATTGCCTGGGCTTTTGTTTGAAATTTTCAGAGTTTTCTGATTTTTTGGACTGGAAAATATCTCAGATAGGCAAAGCAAAGCCAAGATTCAGTGGAAGTCTGGGACAGGAGCACAGCACATGAGGGCAGTGGCACTCAAGGCACCCAGGAAAATCAGATTTTTGACCATTTTGATACCATCTGAAGGTGGATCCCTTCCTAAGGCCACGCTGGAGATGCATCAGGGCTGATGAGAGATTTTCATCATCCTTTTTGCCTCCCTGCAGCCCCTCTACATTGCTGGCAGCAATTCCTCCTTCTGCTGTGTTTCTGAAACAAGGAGTTTCTCCTCCTTTGGCAGCAGGACACGCTCTCACCTCCCAGCCAGATGAGTCCAAAGTGAGCCTGGCTTTGCTGCCAGCTCCTGCTGAGAGCTGGATGCTCCCTTGCCATGCTGGCCACTTGGCTGGCCAGCAAATGCTCCCCTCATGGAGCCACATGGCCAGACTGGGTCCTCCAGCTCCCCAGTGAAACTCTGCTCTGACAGCTGGAGCCAACACTGGCTCCTACAGAGATTATCCACAGGCAGCCCCAGAGAAGGCCAGCATTGCCTATTAACTGAATTAATTAGTTTAGCAATTTCCTGGTAATTTCATATCATAATAATTGCCTTATTAACTAATAGCAACAAAGACATCATTTAAGCACCAGGAATGTGACTCAGTGACAGTCACAGCCACCAAAGCTATTTTTTGGGGAAAATAGTAGCTTTTTAAGTGCCTTTGTTTTTGAAGAGTGGCCCATGTTTGCAGCTGAACTGGACAAGTTCAGACTCATTCTGAAGGAAAAAGCATCCCTGGGCCACATTCCATAGAAAACTCTCTGGTTTTTCCAAGGGAATACAGAAAGGACAAGGATGTGACACACAGCCCAGAGAGCAGCTCCATCTCCTTCTGCAACTGCACCTCTCAGTTGGAAGTTCATGGAAGTTTTCCAACATTTCCATGCTGGAAAATTCAGGGGGTGTTTGGGGAAGAAATCCAAAAAATGGCAGATCTGGCAAGAGACATCCCTGGCTGGGAGCAGTGAGGAGATGTGAAATCCATCTGACAGCCACCAGTGCCCACCACCCCTCAGGCCCTGAAGGGCCACCAGGACCTCTCCTGGTCCTGCTACCAGAGTCACAAATCTCCTGCTTGACCATTTCTAGGCAGCTGCTTCCAGGACTAACTATAGATAAAATAAAAACAAATGCTGACATGGCACTGGAAACCCTGTCCTCATTCCCAAGGGAGACAGAGAAATAGAAGAAATGAAGGAAGCAGTGGTGAACCTTCAATGCCAACTCACCCAACAGCCACAAAATCCTTTTTGGGATCCCCAGTGAACAAATCAGAGCTGCCACCAAAACTGATGTGGGTGACATGGGAGCAGATGTTCCCTCACCTTCATATTTTTGCTGGATATGACTGATTTGAGTTTCTGGGCACAAAACCAGTTGGAAAGAGCCTGTTCCCAGAGATGTATGCCAGCTAAAAACACCAGAGGGACACTGTGACATGAGGGATGTGTGTGCCACCTCCTTTCTCCACCTCCAGCCTGAATCCCATCCTGCCTTCCCTTAAACTCAGCAAAAAGGAGCCAAATCAAAGCAACTGTCTGCATTTGGCTTTATCTGCTATAAAATGTCAAACTCTTCAACGAGAATTGCAACATTTCCATCCTCCCTCCCTCCAAAGCAGGAAGAGTGGTATAAAGTAGCCAAAACTAAATCAGAAAAAATAAAGCATCACCTACACCAGCCACAAATGGACTGAAGCTGGAGGCCCCTCTTGGGCAACAAATGGTCCTGCAGGGGAAAAACCCGCCTCAATTTCTCCACATTCCCTCGGGTCACCTCTGAATTTGCATCCCGTGCATCCATTTATACCAAAATGTGAGTGCACGTGTGGCACGCAGGGAATATTGTGACTAATGGATGGAACCTGTGCAAGGTGTCAAAATCCTCCCTCTCCCCCGACGTAGCAGCACTTCACAGGCTCTGGGGACATTGGCACCTACGTTTAATCTGTGTTCTTGTGAGAGGATGGAATGCATTTAACGAGTTACAGCGATCTGATGTCTCACCAGTAGATTCTGCGCTGGCACCGCTGCAGAGAAGCCACAGGTTCCCCCAGGTTATTGCTATGGGATCAACAGGCTTGCATCCCCCTTATTTCTTTTGGAAGAGCACTACACATCGTTTGATTTTGATTTTTTTTTTCTCTGTAACATCCCATTTTTCTCCACCTCTGATCTTTGCCTCCATCTCCTCATCACTCCTGCACACATACAGTGCTCACCCAGCAGGGAGAAACCTCTTAGCCAAGGTTCCTCTGGGATCATTTTTAGTCTCGTAACAACGATATATTCCAGCTCCTCCACCCTGAAATCCGCTCAGCTCCTGCTTTGCACAGACACATTCCCACGGTCAGCGGGACACAGCGGAGACGGGCAGACAAACACCTCAGCACCTTTTAGCAGTGATAAAAAGGCGATTTCCCTCCTTTGCAGCATCCCTTCCATCCCCGGGCAGAGCGCAGGGAGGCTCCGGCTGTGCCCAGCTCAGCCCTGCTCACACTTTCCAAGCTGCAGCATCTCAGCCCGGAGCAGGAACCCTGCAAGGCCCCTTCCTGCAGCAGCCGGGGCGAGAAACAGGGAAAAACCCGAGGGAGGCCGAGGACAGAGCTCTGCACCGAGGAGCAGAAGTTTCTTGGCTCGGCCACGTTTGGAGGTGAAGGTTGGACGGGGCTGGAAAGGAGCTCGGAGTGCCCAGAGCAAAGCGGAACACAAAGAAAACCAGCCCCAGCATGATGAAATACAAGTTTATTTGCTTTAGCTCGGCTCCAGCTTCCCTCCCTGGCTCAGGAAAAATTTCTTTAGTGCTGCTCTGGCTGGGGGCTTTCGTGCAAGCCAGGTTTTTATCCAACTCAAAACACAACTCGGGAGAGATGGCGAGTCCTGAGCACCCCGAGATTTAATACAGGAAGGGGGTTCTGAGCAAGGAACCGGGGCCGGAGCATCATCCTGGCTTCTCCAAGTCCTTCTGCTCTGTTCGCATCCCAGACACGGAGTTCCCGCTCAACCACCAGAGCGCCACGGCACCGGCGCTGCCTCCCCAAGGGCAGCCCAAACCCTCCCCTGCTCTGGGGATCGCTCTCCTCCCCTCCGACCGTTCCCCGCAGGGATTTCTCCTTCTGCCACCCTTCCAAAGCCTCCAATTCTCCTCGCGTTCCCCACGGCCCAAATTACCAAACTCGAACGCAACTCTGACCGGGGGCAGAGCAGCCCCCGCCCGCTGCTCCATCGCAGCCGTGACATTAAATCTGAATTTATGTTGCACCATCCCAGCGGGACAGGAGCCGCTGCCACCCCAGCGCCACCGGCACGAGCTTCCCCCAACTTTGGGGAGCTGGATAAAAACCCACTCCCCCCTCCAAGAAAGCAGCTGCTGGTTCAGCCAGGAAAAATCCCCAGTTCCCAAAAAACCCCAATCCAGGGACATCTCCAGCCTGGGATAGGGAGGGGAAAGGAGGCGGAGGATGAGTCCCCATCCCGGGAGGGGCTGGTGCTGTCCCCGGTTAAATCCAGGGCACCCCTCCTGTGGGGCGGGGAGTGATTATAAAGTAGATCGTAGTAAATATAATCTATAGAGTAGATTATAAAGTAAATAACACAAATAAATAAAATAAAATGGGGGAGTGAAACGCTAAACCAACAAACTAAAAAAATTTAAAAATAACAGAAAATAAATGCGATAAAATAACGTACCATGAAATGAAATGAAATGGAATGGAATGAAATGGAATAAATGAAATGATAGCCGAAGTGTCCCGGGGAGCAGCCCTTACCTGCGCAGCTCCGCGCTGTCCCCGCGGCCGCAGCCCCGGCGTGCGGAGCCCGCGGAGCCCCCGGCCCCACTCGCTGCATTCTGGGAAGCGGAGCCCAAAAATGGGGGCGCGGTGCCCTCTGCTGGCACCTCCCGCGTGTGGGGTCCCCTCGGCTGGGGAGGGCTGGGGGGACACCCTGGCACCCACAGGGTTCTGATAGGGTGTGTGTATAAATGTATATCGCTGTAGGTCTCTGGATGTATACGTGGTGTTATAAATTTATTCATTAATTTATTTATTATATATTTATATATTATTTGTATATTTATATATTTATTTATATTCATGTGTATATTCATATTCGTATATGTATATACACCTATATATAAATGTAATTTTATGGATATCTGGTATACATATATTTTATATGTGTGTTTACACATACACATAAAATAGATGCATACTGGATGTCCATATTTATTTTTATTTTTGTATATATAAAAACTTAGAATTCTAGTATGTTTTGCTTTAAAGGGAACTTAAATATCACTTTATTCTACCCCCCTGCCATGGGCAGGGACACTTTCCACTATACCAGATTGATCCAGCCTGGCCTTGGGCACTTCCAGGGGCAGCCACAGCTTCTCTGGGAATTCTATTCCCTCAAAAGAAAGGATTCTTTCCCAAAATTCTGCCCTCTGGCACTGGGAAGCCATTCCCTGTGTCCTGTCCCTCCATGCCTTGTCCCCAGTCCCTCTCCAGCTCTCCTGGAGCCCCTTTAGGCTCTGCAAGGGACTCTAAGATCTCTCCAGAGTCTTCTTTTCTCTGTGCCCATTCCCAGGCAAAACCCAAAAAAGTGTCTTAAAACACCTGTGGAAAATAAATGGGAAGCACTTGCTTTGAGAGAGGAAGGGCAGAGGTTGGGGCACATCAGCTTTTGGGGTGAAACTGTGGCTGGAGGTGCAAGGTTCAGAGTATCCCCCTTGTGAGAACCTGTTAGAAACACACACAGTGGTCTGTAGGTATAGAAATGTATGGATTGATGGACTGGAGATGTATGGATTGGAGATGTATGGACTGGAGATGTATGGAGTGGAAATTTATGGTCTGGAAATGTATGGATTGGAGATGTATGGACTGGAAATGGACTGGAAATGTATGGACTGATGGTCTGGATGCACCCCTGGGTGCTGCAGGAGGATCTGGGGACTCTGGGTCACAGCCCCAGTCCTGACTCTTTCTGCCCTGCTTTTCCCCACAGGTATCTCCTCTGTGCCCAGGCTGCTTGGAAAGGCAATTAATGCATCTCAGGTGGGTAATTAATTCATCTTGAGTGGATAATTAATGCAGCTCCGTGGCAGAATCACCTAAATATTAACGAGACTCTGTGGCCTGACCTCCCTGGGTCAGCGCTTTGCTCTGCTGAGCCCAGCACTGGGATCCTGCTGGGAGGATCCCAAAAGGGATCCCAGTGGGATGATGATCCTACCCCCAGCCACCCCAAAAATGGGATTAAAGCAGTCCCAACCAAAAACCAAACCTGCATTAAACCACAAAGACCCCAAATACTGCTCTGACAGTGAGACCTCACAAGCCTTGATCCACATTCCCAGTTTGCATCAAGATCTGATGTAATTCCTGTTTTGTTTTGTTTTTTCTGACAGGAGAAGCAGCTGAGTTCATGGACAAGACCTGGAAAAGAGCCCCCAGTGACAAGAGAGGAGAATTGCTGCAGGACTCTGGGGAAAACCAGAGGCACAGCAATCAGGTGTGGAGCACACCTGGAGCTCCAACTTCTGTCTCTTTTCCACGGCATGAGAAGCCTCACAGGAAGGATTTGGCTTTCTGATGCCACCTTGTGTCTGCTGCAGATGTGAAGTGACATTTCAGACCCTGCCAGTAGCTCTGACTCAAAAAGCTGCTTTTCCAACCAAATTCCCCATTCTGCAGCCTCTATTCCCATGATGTCTTTCCACAGCTCCTGTTTCTTCCCAGGAGCAGGGGTGTGGCTCTGTGGAGATCAGGCTCCCTGTCCCAATCAACATTTGGCCAAATCCTCAGGAGGCCTGCAAGTATTTCTCAAATCCCAGAAAATCCTTTGTGTGTGTTTGTCAAGGCTCATGTCCAGAGCAGCAATGACTGTTCTGAACAGCTTAAATAAAGTTAAAATTGTGAATGTCCCTGGGGAGTGCCCAAGGATGGGGATTGGGGCTCCTTTGTGAGAATTTTTGCCTCTGACTGGTTTTTCTGGCACCATTTCTTCCAGCTCCAGGTGGCAGCTTGGACACAGATAATCCTGGTGGAGCACAGCAATTAGTGGAGATCACAAAGGCTGGAATAATTTCCATGGAGCATCCAGGTCTGGTCAGATGGACAGGGAAGAGCAAAGTCAGCAAGGAGAATCTCTTCTGCATCACCTGCAGCTCCTGGGGTCCCTGGAGGGGGAGAATTCCATCTTTTCCACTCGATTTTAATCAGCTCATCAGTGGGGGGCACTGACAGCACACCAGCTAAGGGGTTTGTGTCTGTTATTCCCTAGGGATTAGCCTTTGGAATCCCAGAGAGGGGAGTGGTTGTGTCTGCAGCTCACTGGGGGTGTCACACCGGAGATTCCTTGCAAAGCTGTCTGCCCAAAATGCCCTGCTGCTCCTCCATCATTTATTTGTACAACCCAGGGACCATTTCCTTCCTTCCTGGAATCCTTCCTTCCCATCCTTCCTGGAGTCCTTCCTGAAATCCTTCCTGGAATCCTTCCTTCTGTCCAACAAATCCCTCTCCCAGCCTGAGGATCCCCTGTGGCCCCTGTAGGTTGGGGGTGCTTTGTGTGGCTTTGTGCTTGTGCCCTCAGGTGTGTGCACACCCTCCTAAAGGAAGGAACTAAAATAGCAACGCCTGACCCTAAAAATGTCCCCAAAGCTTCCTGTCCCCATTTGATTCCCTGAAACAGTCTGGGGTAGGTGGCCATGGAGGAGCTGGGACGGGATTGAAATGATCTGGGGAGCTGAAACCAGGGATGGGGCTCTGCTGCCTCCTCCTGGGTGCACCTGGAGGCTCTCTCAGTCCCGGGGTGTCAGGGTGACCCCTCCGGGCTGTTTCTGCTCTCTGGGGTGCTGGGGAGAATCATCATGCTTAATTAAATATATTAACATTAAAATAATAATCAAAAAGTAATTGCTTCCCCGCCAGCCCTCCCAGAGGCCACAAGTTGTGACACCTGAATTATCCCAGATATCCCGAGGGGTTTCTCCCGGGTGGTGCTGCTCCGTCCCGGGGCTCAGAGAGGGGACACGGACCCTCCTGCAGGGTCACTGATGGGACATTGCCGTGATGTCCCCACATCTCCCTCGGGGCAGGACATGGAGCACAGGAGGGGACTCTGTGGCCCAGAAAGGTGAGAAAAGCATAAACCAGCTCGAAATTCCCGTTAGGAGCTCCAGGAAGCGCCGGGTTTGAGGTGATCCCTACAGACCAGCGCCACGGGTTTGGCCTCTGCAGGATCCCAGCGGCAGCGGGATCGGTGATTCGCAGGGAATGTCCCCCCTTTTATCCGCACCCCGGGGTGTTGATCCCCAGTGCCACCACCTGTCCTCCCTCTGTGTCACTCGAGCCCAGGGCTGGCTCGGTGCACAGGGTGGCACCATTGCCTCAAAAATCCGCGCTGGCCTCTGGGGACGCCGCTTTCCTGGGCTGATCCTCCCTCCTGGTCCCTCGGAGGAACCCTCGTGGGTTCCCCAGACCCAGCGGCCAGGCCGGGCAGGGTCCGGCGGATTTTCCTCGTTTCTCCCCCGCGGTTTGGGTGGAAAAGCTGCGGCGGATTCTGCCAAACTGCCCCAAGGGTGGATGTGGGGCATTGTCGGCGCTCAGGGCCCTGCGCTGGATTAACATCGTGGCTTTTCCCATAACATCCTCCCAAACCTGCCAGCTCCAGCCATTCAGGGGTTCTGCGAGCATCCCGAGCGCCGATTCCTCCCACCAGCATCCCCAGCATCCCTGCACAGCAAAACATCCTCCCTGCAGCCAAGAGCTCTTTGAAAAGGATCCAACTCCCCGCTGTCCCAGGATGGAGGAAGAGCATTTAAGGATGGCTCATCCATGGGGAAAACAGGATACAGAGGAAACAACTGTACAACGGAGCAGGGGAGGAGGAGGAGAAGGGGCTCAGCTGGTGCCGGGAGCCGGTTGAGCCCAGTTTTGGGGTGCTGCAGCTTTTTCTGCTCCAGCACCACCCCTGATCCGAGCACTCTGACCGATTCCAAGCCCCGGAGGGTCTGGGGCAGCAGCAGCACTGGGAATTCCATTTACAGCTCCTGGGCTTCCAGGGAAAAAAACCAAAAGTTTAAATCCTGCCTGTCAGAGCTTTTCCAGCAGCAGCTGCTCCGGACGGGGCTGAGAAGCCTCCCCCGCGGCCAGGGCGGGAGGTTGAGTGGCACCGAGTGACAGGGGTCAGGTTTTTGGGGTGACCCGGCACCTGTTAGGGCCGCGAAGCTCGGCACCTCCTCATTGTGCCGCTGCTGATTTCTCACAGCTCTGGAGGCCGGCGCTCCAATTAGCGCCGGGCCGCTGCCCCCCGCTGCTCACCCGCTAACAAGCTCCGGCAGGGTTCGGGGCCTTTCTCCCAAAGACCGAGTTTAACCCTTCACCTGCCCGAGGGGAGCGCCAGGAACTGCTGTGGAACAAGCTCTGTGGAACCCGCAGGTTCTTGGGGGCTGCTTTTAGGGAGAAACGCTCCAAGTGGAGAAAAGAACATGAAAACTAAAAATGGTTTTTGGTTTTCACAGAATTATTTAGGTAGGAAAAGACCTCTGAGATCATCGAGTCCAAGTTTGGGCTGATGTTGCGCTGAGTGGGATGGAGACTCCAGCACCTCCCTTGCAGTGTTTTCTGTGAGGAAATTCCTCCTGGTGTCCGACCTGAATCTCCCCTGGCACAGCTTGAGGGCGTTTTCCTCTCACCCAAACTCTTGGTTAGCCCCAGATTTTACTGCTCATCCATGGCCCTGCTTCCCCTTGTGCCACCGTCCCCAAGGTCACCTCATCCTCACAGTCTGGGGACCACCACGAAAGCCCCAAACCCACCCTGCAAAGTAGAACCTGGGAGCTGGTTTTCTCCCAAAAATTAGAGCTGAGGAACAAGGTTAAGTTTTCCCTAACCCCCCTTTGTGCAGCCCGGCAGATGTTCTGTTCTTTTGGCACGGGCTGAGCCTTATCTGATGGTGCCGTTTCCAGATCCGAGGGCTTTGAAGGCATCGGGGGAATGTCGGGGCTCGTCCCTTCTGACGGATTCCAGGTGGGATTTGGAGCTCGATTATGTTGCAATTCAGGGCCTTAAGGGATCTTTTCAGCAGGAACTCTCTGCTCCAGCACTGAACGGGAAGCAGCAGAGGATGTGTCTACACCAAAATATTTATATTTAAAATATTGCACTACAGCAGCTTGGGAAGAGGCTGGTAACCATTTGGCGCTGCAGATCCATCCTTCTTCAGCTTTCCCACCATCTCCAGTTTGCTGAGCATCTCGTGGACACCCTGGAAATATTTTGAGGCAGCTCCTGGGATGCAGAGGTTTTGAAATGCATCAAGGTGCTGCAGGGGGAGTGTGTGCAGGCAGAAATGGGGGCAGGAAGCAAAGGGGAAGGTGGGATCGCCTAAAACCCAAACTCAAGGAGATGGGAGAGGAGAAAGCGGCTGTCCCCAGCCGGGATGGCCCCGGGGGATGGAGGGGCAGCAGGAGGAGCCAGTCGGGTGGCAGCAGCAGGATGTGGGTGCAGAAGAGGTGGCACAGAGGTGCAGGCACTGAAACTGCAGACTGGAGTATCAATCAAAGGTGTCTGGAGTGTTACCATAAAAACCAGTCAGACCGGTAGCCAAGGGCGTTGGAAATGTGGATCCTGGCTGGTCACGCTCCAGGGCTGGAGGTTTGATCCCACTGGGCTGGAGATAACACCTTAAAAAATGTTTTTTTTAGAAAAAAGATCCTTCTATTTCCACCTATTTTGTTTCAGTCTTTTGTCACCAATGATTTCTTGGAGTAGGTTCTGATTGGATATTAGGAAAAAATTGTTCCCTGTGAGGGTGGGGAGGCCTGGCACAGATTCCCAGAGAAGCTGTGGCTGCCCCTGGATCCCTGGGAGTGTCCAAGGCCAGGCTGGATGGGCTTTGGAGCAACCTGGGATGGTGGAAACTCCCTGTCCATGGAAAGGGGTGTAATGGGATGAGCTTTGAGGTCCCTTCCAGCCCAGACCATTCCATGATTCAATGACTTTGTTGTTTTTAGGATTAGTGCATGGCCAGATGCTCTCCACAAGGGCACGAGCTGGCAGAGCTGAGACAAAGCTGGCACCAAAGCAGCAAAGTGGGTGTTGAGGTGCGTCAGGAACGCGACCGTGACTGAAACAGCCCCAGCCCTAATCCCAGCCCGGGGGGCTGAGCTGACCCTGCTCCCACCACAGCCCCTCCTCGGCTCCTCTCCCCACCTGCAGGTTCAACCACCTGGGGAGGGCCCAGCAGGACCCAGGTGCCTCCATCTCCTCCCCAAGCCCTGCTTTAACCGCTCGGAGCCGGCAGTGAGATAAACTGAGCTGTGAACGCCCGATGGGCTCAGCTGCACCGGGAATCCTCCCTTGGCTGCTCCGCTTCAGAGCTGGTCTCTCACAACCCACAACAGTTTAAATCAGGGGAGATGGAGCAGACTAGCAGCTCTTAAAGTTTCATCCCTGAACTAATTATCTAATTCAGCACCATTAATTAGCGAGAGGAGTTGTTTTATCACCAGCCATGCAAGACTCAGCACACGGCTTCCAACCCAAAACCACCACGTATCCGCCCAAATCCCAGACAGCTCCTCCAGATAAATCAGTCATCCTGTCCTCAGCTTGGATTTGGCAATAAAAAACCCCAAACATCCCCGGCAGTGCTGCTCCCAAACCTGTTTGCTCTCTGCTCCTCTGTGCCTGTGAATGCTGGTGCTCTGAGTGGTCTGTTCTTGTCCAAGGGCGGAGCAACCCAAAACCGAAATCTGCGGAGAGTTTGTGTTTGCTGGAAGCGTGCCCGGCATCCACGAGTGCAGATGCTGGCGGGAGATTAGGTCTGGAAAGCCTTTCTTTAAATTCAGAGAGCTGCTGGCCAGAGTAAAATCGGATCTTTAATTATTTCACCTTTATATCTCAACTGCTGAACTGGGTTTTTTTAAGGGAGGTAGGATTATACCCACAGGAGAAGAATTGCAAACCTGTTACCAGTTTTTCCATCGTTTTATTAAAAACTTCCAAAGGTCTAAAATGAAAATGTACACCAACTACAAGGGGAACCAATTTGTACACTCACAGTTAAAGTGCTAAAAATTAAACGTTACAAAACCGACACTGGACTAACTGTAAACAAGTCTAGCAAGAGCTGAGTGCAAGTGGGGTCAGCCCACACATTCCAGGAGCTCGGAGGATTCCCGGGAGCCCCTCGCTGGGCGGTGGCACCGAGGGGAGGAGGAGCTGCGGGAGGCGCTGCATGCACCGAGCTCCCCAGGCACGGGCACAACCTGGGGGAAAAGCACTCCTGATCCCGACAGAGAAAAGCACAGGGGTTTGGGGTAAAGCTTCACATTCAGCTGGACATTCTGCTGCTCAGGGGGGAGCTGGGGACGGCCCCTGGGCGGGATGCTCCGCTCCGTGCCCTGCTTTCACCACACACACAGAGCTGTGGGCTCCCCGCTGCTTTTTGGGATCCTCAGTGCCCCGGAGCTGGGCTGGAGAATGGGCTCCCCTGGAAGGGTGGGCACTGCTCTGAGGCTCTCCCTGTGCCCTTCCTGAGGGATTTTTTCCCTTCCATCCTTGCTGGAACAGCTCGGGAGCAGTGCTGGGTTTGGCCATGATGGAGCCTCCCGTGCTCACCACTGACCTCTCCCCTAGAGCTGGTGGCTTCAAGCTTCCAGCACAAAATCTGGGTCTGAACTAGAAGAAAAGGGGAGAACACAAACACACTGACACCCCAAATGTGGCTGTTTGCTGCTGTTGGGTTGCTTATGGTTTAAAAAAGAGGAGCAGCTCTTCCATGCAACATGAGCTCAGCTCCAATCCAGAATATTTCACAGGAGCTGTGAAGGGATTGAAAGAGAGGGAACACCACAAACTCAGGGGGATCTGCTGTCAGCACAGCCAGGCTGGTAAAACAGGAGCTGCAGATCCCTGGGAATACTGGGAATGGGGAGTCATGCATTTTGTAGCTTTGACAGAGCAATCTCACAGAGCAGAGTTTTGGTGGGAGGGACAGGATGAAGTTTGGGATGAGCTGGAGAACCAGGCCCTGCCCAGCTTCACTGCCTGCTTCCTGGGAACAGCATCCAGCTTTTGGTGGCTGCTGGGGAGGGACAGAGCACTGCAGGGACATCCAGGGAGCCCAGAGCTCTGGAGTGACTGCAGAAACGCCCGGGGCTTTCAGCTGGGGGGAATTTAAAGCTTGGCACCAGGGCTGGAGCTCTCAGCAGGCAGAAATGCACCCCAAAACACTCCTGGTGCCCCTGCCTGAGGTGCTGGTGGGGCCACATTCAAACTGGGATGCACCTCAGGGCACCTGGGCACGATGGTTTGGGAGCTGCAGCCCTGGGAGCCCCAGCTGGGGGAGAACCATGGGTGAGGAATGCTCTGAAAAGAGAGCACAGCTCAGGGGTGGAAGGTTGAGGGGGCAGGGGGAAAAAATGCAGCCAGAACTCCAGTTTGGTGTTTAATCACCTCTCTGAGCAGCCTGTTCCTTTAGGATCCATCAGCAAGGAATGACTGAGACATTCCCACCTGGAAGCAGTATGGGGACTGGGCCTCACTAATTAACATTTCCAGCAGGATCCTTCTCCAAGCTCCATCAGCATTCCTCTCCCTGTCTCTAAACAAGTCAAAGCATTGCTGCAATTTATTAAAAAAAAAAAAAAAAAGATAAAAGTACTGGAAATTGAGCCAAGAGGATCAACATAAACCCTTGAGCTTATTTAGTTCAGTTCCAGTGTTTAGAAAAACTCATCTTCCACAGATCCAGATTTCTACCAGATCACCCCCCCGAGGCAGCAGGAGAGGCAGGAGGAGCTGAATCTGAAAACAGCAAAGGTTCCACCCTTGGGGCTTCCTGGGACTTGCAGCTTCTCCAGCTGAAATCACTCCAAAGGATTTTCCAGGAGTTTGGATCTGGGCAGTTCTCCCTGGGACAGGACAATCCCAGGGCTGACAACAAAACTTTGTTACTCCATGCTGGGCTCCTTTTGTCTTCTCCTCTGACCCCGTGGGAGCAAGAAAGACAATTTGGGATGAATCTGTCTGGGAGCCTTTGAGTGCACAGCACACAGGTTATGAGCTTTGCTGTTGTGTCATCTGCTGCAATTAAAAGGAGTTAATTGTGGAGCAGCTCCTGCCCTCGAGGTTGGTGCACAAAGGCTTCTCCAGCAGGTCAGGGAGGGAATTCTGGAAGGGCAATGCAAAACCAAGGATTCATTTCCCAGCAGTGATCTGCAGCAGTTACTGAGGTAGGTCTGCCTCGTTCAGAATGAACCTCTGCAGAAGATGCTCCAGAAGATCTCCAGCACCATCCTCGACTTCTGCCTCCAGTGTATCCCACACAGAAAAAGCCCAAACTGGAATTCTCTACCATGAATCTGCAGTAGGGGATGAAAACAACCCCAGCAGAGGTGGATCTGTAACCAAGGTCCCTGAACTGGATCCTGTCTCCTCCTCAGCTTCCAGCTGCCACTTCCTCCTTTTTCCCCATGTGGGGACAGCTCCTGCCTCAGTTTCCCCCACCCATCTCTGAATTCTTGCTCAGCTCAGAGAACCCTCCCCAAAGCAGCCACGGCATCACAAGGCAGGTGGGGCATCCTTCAATCAGCTCCTCTGCTGCTTCTGGCCTCAGGTGCTGGGGTTTGTAAACAGGCTCAGCTCTGGCTGTACATTCCTGCTTGGGTGGCAAATTCAGCTTGTCTAGGATCTTTTTTTTTCTTTAAATAGATCAGAAACAGGCAATCTCAGCTTTTGACTCTAAAAAATAAATGGCTGAATATTATCTAGATAACTGCTTTTAAAACCCATCTCTTCCTACAGAAATTGTAAACGAGTAGAAAATTTAAATAGTCTTTTGTAAAAAATGCAAGGACAATACAAGTTATAAAAAAATTGCTCTTGCCTGCCTCTCTCTTCCCCTGAACCCTGTGGACAACTCTGATCCTCAGAGGAGTTTCCTTCTCCAAAATGCTCATTCCTGTGGTGTTTCCAGTGTGACCAAACGCTGCCAGGCGTCCCTCAGGCAGTGCTGGACGTGTCCCCTGGAGGGAGGGATTCCTTCAGCCATCAAGAGTCCCCTCAAGTCTCGTCAGAACAACTCCCAGCACGACCCCAGCACCGAAATTTCAGGGCCAGAGCCCACGGAAGGAGGGACAGAGGGAGAGAGAAGGAAGGGGGGGGAGATCGTTTTCCACAGAGAATCAGAAATTCAGCAGTTGTGTGTGATGAGCAACAGTTATCAAATAAATAATCACCTCCAGAGAGGTTTCAGAGGAGACAACCAGCTTTTTACTCAGGCAGAGAAGCCAACCCGCGGCTTCCCAAACTGAGCCCAGACTGAGCACCTGAGAGGCTGAGGGCAATACTGAGTGTGTCACCTGGCTGGGGCAGGCTGCAGCAGCCTCAGGCGCTGGTGCCATCCTCCTCGATGACGCGGTTCATGCTGGTGCCGTGCGTGATGTGTGTCCCGGCGCTGCCGCTGAGGTCCCTGGCGCTGCTGTGCCGCGACTGCTCGTTGAGGCGGTGCGAGCTGCTGTGCCGCGAATGGTCCGTCAGCCGCGACAGGCTGCCCTGAGGGAGCCGCTCCTCCACGCCCCTGTAGCTGCAGGGAGTGTACCTGATTGAGGGGGGAGAGATTAGCACAGAGGGGTTTGGGGGGGAAAGGCATTGCCTGCTGTGTTGGGTTGATGTGACCAGAAATGTGTGTTCTGTCCCCATCTGTTAAACCAGCTGGGGCAGTGCCCCTGATCTCCATGGCACACATTATCTGCTCATGGGCCAGCTTTAAACCAGCTGGGGCAATCATCTTTATCTTTGCCACAGCCCATCCTCCCTCCAGGAGGGATCTCCTGTTCATGGCCAGTGAGTCCCAGGGCATGGCTGATAAAATTCCATCATCCCATGGGAGATGCTCCAGCCAGGGGAGGAGCCAAGCCTTTCCTACCCAGATAAAAACTGACATTTGGAACACCAGAGCAGCCTTTGCCACTGGATTCCAGAGGAAAACTGGACCTTTCCACATCATCCCTGCACCTTCAGAGGAAACTGCACCTTCTCCAGGAGCACTGCTCCAGCTGAGCCACATCTGCCACTGCAGGAGGATGCAGCCACCATGGAATGGGACTGTGCCAACACCCTGACTGACTGACGGGTGTCAGCTTGGATTCTGACTCTGGCAGGGTTTGGGATTGTTCTTTGTAACACTGCATTTCTATTTTAATTTTCCTAGTAAAGAACTGTTATTCCTAATTCCCTTATCTTTGCCTGAGAGCCCCTTAATTTCAAAATGATAATAATTTGGAGGGAGGGGGTTTACATTCTCCATTTCAGAGAAGCTCCTGCCTGTACTGGCAGACACCTGTCCTTCACACCAGGACAGCTGCTGTAGCCCCTGGGTGAAGCGTTTCAGTTCTTTCTCTGGCTAATTGATAATTAGGGGACTGAAACGCTCAATGATTAATTACTCCAGAAACCTTAGCTCCACCTCAACTCAGAGCAAGGAAACAAAAAGGGAACTTGTGCCCTTGTTCACTTGGGAGTATTGACAGACACAAAATCCACTGGCACACGGACAAAAGCAGCCAGGAAAGTGCTGAGCTGATGTTGGGGCAGGGGCTGCCATGCAGGAAAACCAGCCCTGCTGTGGAATTAATTCACCAAGAGAAGCACAGACTCTCAAATCCCATGGCACTTTTTCTCTCTGATGTACCAGAACATCCCATTTTAGCAGAATTAGGACTGGAATGAGCCTGTCCAACTTCTGCACAAGATTTACCAGAGAAGTTGTGAACCCCCCACATCTGCAATTATTTGAGGACAGATTGGAGCAACCTGGGAGAGTGAAAGGTGGAAGGAGATGATGTTTAAGGTCCCTTCCCACCCAAAACCCCCAGGATTTCTTGGATGCCACTCAGAAAGGAGGAAGGAGATGATGTTTAGAACACTCAGGATTTTTTGGAGGCCACGGAGGAAGGAGGAAACAGATGATCTTTAAGGTGCCCTCCCACCCAAAGCACCGAGGATTTTTTGGAGGCTGCTCAGAAGGAGGAAGGAGATGATGTTTAAAACCCCCAGAATTTTTTGGAGGCCGCTTAGGCAGGAGGAAAGAGATGGTGTTTAAGATGCCTTCCCACCCAAAACACCCAGGATATTCTGGAGGCTGCTCAAGCAGGAGGAAGGAGATGATCCTTAAGGTCCCTCCCCACCCAAAGCAGCCAGGATTTTTTGGAGGCCGCTCAGGAAGGAGGAAGGAGATGATCCTTAAGGTCCTTTATCACCCAAAACCCCTAGGGGTTTTTTAGATGCCACTCAGGCAGGAGGAAGGAGATGATATTTAAGGTGCCTTCCCACCCAAAGCATCCAGGATTTTTTTGGATGCTACTCAGGAAGGAGGAAGGAGATGATGCTGAAAACACCCAGCATTTTTTGGAGGCCACTCAGGAAGGAGGAAGGAGGAAGGAAGAAGGAGGAAGGAAAAAGGAGCAAGGAGATGATCCTTAAGGTGCCTTCCCACCCAAAGCAGCCAGAATTTTTTTGATGCCACTCAGAAAGGAGGAAGGAGATGATGTTTAAAACACTCAGGATTTTTTGGAGGCCACGGAGGAAGGAGGAAACAGATGATCTTTAAGGTGCCCTCCCACCCAAAGCACCGAGGATTTTTTGGAGGCTGCTCAGAAGGAGGAAGGAGATGATGTTTAAAACCCCCAGAATTTTTTGGAGGCCGCTTAGGCAGGAGGAAAGAGATGATGTTTAAGATGCCTTCCCACCCAAAACACCCAGGATATTCTGGAGGCTGCTCAAGCAGGAGGAAGGAGATGATCTTTAAGGTCCCTCCCCACCCAAAGCAGCCAGGATTTTTTGGAGGCCGCTCAGGAAGGAGGAAGGAGATGATCCTTAAGGTCCTTTATCACCCAAAACCCCTAGGGGTTTTTTAGATGCCACTCAGGCAGGAGGAAGGAGATGATATTTAAGGTGCCTTCCCACCCAAAGCATCCAGGATTTTTTTGGATGCTACTCAGGAAGGAGGAAGGAGATGATGCTGAAAACGCCCAGCATTTTTTGGAGGCCACTCAGGAAGGAGGAAGGAGGAAGGAAGAAGGAGAAAGGAGATGATCCTTAAGGTGCCTTCCCACCCAAAGCAGCCAGAATTTTTTTGATGCCACTCAGAAAGGAGGAAGGAGATGATGTTTAAAACACTCGGGATTTTTTGGAGGCCGCGGAGGAAGGAGGAAGGAGGAAGGGGGAAGGAGATGATGTTTAAGAGGAAGGAGATGATGTTTAAAACACCTGGGATTTTTTTGATGCCACTCAGAAAGGAGATGATGTTTAAAACACCCGGGATTTCTTGGAGGCCGCTCAGGAAGGAGGAAGGAGATGATGTTTAAGAGGAAGGAGATGATGTCTCAGGTCCCTCCCCCCAAACCCCGGGTTTTGGGCCCGTACCGTCCGTCCCGCGAGCGGTGCAGGCTGCCGTGGTAGCTGCTGACTTTGCTGTGCACGCTGCCGGCTTTGCTCCTCTGCTCGTCCAGCATGGCCAGCTGCGTGGACGAGGCGTGCGTGGAGGTGCCCTGCGTGGAAGTGCCCCTGGATTTTCGGATAATGGGGGTGTTGGGGTCCCGCAGCAGCGACTGGGCAAAGTCCGGCTCCTGCAGCACTTGGCGGCTCTCGTTGACGACCCTGGAGCAATTAACGCTAATTAGTGCGGTGTGAAGTGATCACAGCACTGCGAGTGCTTTACAAACGGAACGAGCAGCACGGCTCGGCAAACAAGAGCATTATTTACATGATAATGGCCCTGTTTGCCTGATTCTGAAGCACCTCCCTATCCGGTTATTTTAGCCTTGAAGCATGGACCAAAAATCAGGAAGGAGTCACCCAAAGGCTTCTTCTGTCTTTGTGGATCTGTTTTAAAACATCTTTGTTATAAATGTATGACGTGTTGTTGGCTCTTTGCAAGTATTGAGATAAATGCTGTATGTATAATGTTAATATAGCATTTCTATATGAATATAGTCTTTGGTAATAGTAAAGGTTAGACATAAGTTTTTAAAGATAGTGTGCTTAAACTACCTGCCTAGTCAAGATAACAGCCCGTGAACAGGTGATGGAAACCCCTGCAGCTGACACAACAATTATCAACACTCACCAGCTAAGACCACCACCCAAATGAAAAAAAAATTTAAAAAAATTAAAACCACAAACCAAAAAACACACATGCTCTAAAAAGGCAAACCCAAGGAGTGGCCATGCTAAACAGTTCCCAAAAACAGTTGACTATGCATGAAAGTCTATAAATATGTAACAAATGAATAAACTGTAAAACGTATTTAAAGGGATGTTCCCGTAGCAGCGGTGTGCTCGTAGCAACATGCCAAACACCCGGCCCTTTTAACCCTTTGCTTTATGTTTGTCTCCTGTTGTCTTTTATTAAACCTTTAAATTCTCTAAAGACAGTGAACCGTGTTTTTCACAATCTCAAAGGACTTTATTAGCAAAGTTCCTACCCATGGCTATCACAAAATCACCCAGCTCGTCTCTAAATCGATGCCAACCTTCATCTAAATTAATGTCAACTTTACAGAAGCTCCAAGAAATTCCTGTTGTCGCTATCAAACTGCTCTTCAGCACCAATCCATAAAAGAAGATTAAAAGCAGAGACATTCTTTCAGCTGCAACCATGGTGAGAGGAACCTGTGTTTAATTTTAATTTAAAGCTCTGGTTCAGTTGGTTAGATGCACATTTATAAATTAAATGTTTCCATTCCACTTCTCAGTAAGAAGCTGGTTGCAGTGTTTATTTGACACTTAATTCTCGTTAAAAATACTTTGAAGACAGAGAAATGCAGATTTGATTCTGGGAACAAAGAATAATTAGGGAGAAATAATTAGGGAGTTTTTTGAGCTGTTGCCTGTGCTCTGAATAGTGACTTTTCCATCCATTCCTGCCTTTGCCTCCATGACAAACCAGCCCAGACTCTCTCTCAGGACAGCAAGGGAAGGGTTTATCTGTAAAATATCCAAACTCACTCTTTTTTCCTGCGCCCATGGAAGAAGCTGGCCCACTCAAAGCAGGTCTTCTTGCTTCCCACCCAGAACACCGAGGGGATCCCGACCACCAAGGCCATCAGATACTTCATGAGGAACAAAATCAGATCGGGACGGCTCATCTGAGTGACCTGCCGAGAGAAAAAAAGAGAGAAAATGAAGATTCCATCACCCATCCTGGCTGGGCACTCGTTTATTTCACACATTTGAATCATCCCTCCGTGCCTGGAGCCAAAGCAAACACGGTCAGGATTCCTTTGTTCCCTGGCTCCACGGAGCATGACCGAGGGGCTGCACAAGCCACACAAAAGGCTCAACTGCTGAGAGGTCCTGGCCTTTATTTGTATTTCTGGCCCTTTTGTCCCTGCCCTGAATAATTGTGAAATGTTTTCTAGTCTGCAAATCAGGAAGAGTCAGTTCCTTTGATGGGATTAACCTATATAGGACCAGGTGCTGGGGCTGCTCCTGGGAAAATGCCACTGGAAGTTCATGGCTGATCCTTTATTCCCTGGAGGGTTTCCCTGGCTCCCTCCCTTGGGAATTCAAGGCTCTGGCCAGGTACAAGTGCCTGGTTCTTATCAAGCCACAAAACTTTCTCTCTGCAGGGAGATCAGCTGAACTTCAAAACACTCACAGGATCTGTTTTTCCAAACTTTTTTTGCACGCAGAGGGTTTGTTTGGAAAAGAAGACAAATATTTTCCTTCCAGGAAAACAAACACCCAGGGGTTTTGTGGAATTGATAACCCAGCTCAAAAACTGAACCTTCAAAGAGAGAGAAGTTCCAGAGCAAGGCTGGAAGAGGCCACCAGGCTGTGGAGAGAAGGAACAAACTCCTGGTGGTGTGAAATCCTCTGGGAGCATTTGTGTGATTCCGTGGAATTCTAGAAATTCCAGCAACTGGGAGAACTGGGATAAAGGCTGGGAATGTTCACCTGGAGCAGAGAAGGATCCAGGGAAAGCTGGAGAGGGACTGGGGACAAGGGATGGAGGGACAGGACACAGGGAATGGCTTCAAACTAGAAAAAGGGAGATTTGGGTGGGAAATTGGGAAGGAATTGTTCCCTGGGAGAGTGGGGAGGGGATGGGATGGAATTCCCAGAGAATTCCCAGAAAACATTTCCCCCAGCATTTCAGCTCCATTCTCCTGAGCTTGCCACACCTAAAACACCATTTCAGCCCAATTCTCCCCAGCTTTCCAAAGCTAAAACATCATTTCAGCCCAATTCTCCCCAGCTTTCCAAAGCTAAAACATCATTTCCCAGGCAAAACATCATCCCAGCCCAGAGAAGCCGTGGCTGCCCTTGGATTCCTGGGAGTTTCCAAGGCCAGGTTGGACACTGGGAGCAGCCTGGGATAGTGGAAGGTGTCTCTGCACATGGCAGGGGATGATCATTATTTCATTTTATTAATTTAATTTAATTTAATTTAATTTAATTTAATTTAATTTTATTTTATTTTATTTTTATTATTTTAATTTTATTTTATGGTTATTTTATTTTTTTAAAAATTATTTTATTTTATTGATATTTTATTTTATTTTAATTTCTATTTTCTCAGGACATGAGGGACGAGAGAGAACGTGGAGGACAAAGAGCAGATTTATCCTGATCCCAGCAGAAATAAACTCAGTGCACATCCCTTTTAAACACTTTAAAAGTGTTCAATCTAAGCAACAGGAAAGCAACACTGCACCAGCCATGAAGGAATTCCATCCTTGGGACAGAAGGATTTTGGAATGGCTTCAAAATACGAATTTTGAGTCTGTGACAGAGGCTGACAGAGACACTCAGAGCTCCTTTGTGATCCTGTACAGGTGTAGAAACACAGGCACAACCTCCTGGAACAACACCAGAACTGCTTTTCCCCTCAATTTAAAAATCCAAAGTGAAATCATGCCCTGAGTCAGGGGGATTTGTCAGAAATAAGGGATATTGCAATTAATGGTTCCACTGGTTTAATCCAGCAATCCATAGTTTAATATTTTGTATTATTGCACATTTTTTAGTCCTGTCACCACTGGACTCATTTATTATTATACAATAAAAGTGCAGAAGTGTAATGAGCATAATTAGGAGATGTTTTTTAGGAGTTCTGCATCCACCTCTGCCCCAGGTCTTGGACACCTCTGGACCTTCCTGCAGCATTTAACAGAAACAGCTCTGAGGTGGTTTTGGAACCAAGCTGTGAGATTCTATCCAGAAATCAAAAATATTAATGATTACCCAATAAAAAATTACCCAGCAAAACAAAGCTCTCAAAAATCTCAATTCTTATTTCACCAGGAGCTCGTTTGGCACTAAGTGGAGGAAGTGGTGAAATTCCTCATTTCTTAATGAAGGTGACATCCAGGTGCATTTCTGTATTTAATTATTCATATTTTTGGCCTGAAGGGAATTGAATTTTGAATTTTTTCATCAAGAATAAGCCACCAGTTCTAATGCTAAAGCTCACTGGATTATTTCCACCAAGATATCAAGTCAATCACTCAACAGCAAAACTCCTGGCTCAACGTGCTCGTGCTGAGTGCTACAAATAATTCCAAGTGAAAAAAAAATTTAAAATAAATACATGCAACAAATCTTTTAGGTGAGAGGAAGCACGTTCTGCTCTTTGGCAAACAAAACAAAACAAAACAAAAAACAACAAAAAAAAAGCCTCCAACTCAGGGAGGAAGAGCCATTAAATTCACATTAATACTGAGTGACTGCACCTGTTTGAAACAATATTAACCTGCAGATAGGAGGTATTTATAATAATTAACTCCATTTAGAATAATTAACACTGGGAAAATTAAACTTGAAATTATTCTTCCAGGTTTAAAAACAGGTGTTTGAGCCCAAAGGCACTGGGGCACCTCCAACCCCAAAACACTGGGACAAACCAGTTTTAAACCCAGCAAAATTAGGCAAAAACTCACCTGTGCTCATCATCAAAATTTCCATTTTTTTAACTGCCCAGCTAATTAGGAAGAGTCAAAAATACAACTTTAAAGAGTGCAGGCTTGGATGGGGATAGATTTATTCACCACCCATGAAATGATGAATTTACCTGGAATATCCAAACTCAGACAAAAAGCAAAATATTTTCCAAAAGTCCCTGTGATCATGATCTGCTCTGGGTCCTTATTTATAATAAATCCTCCCTGACAGGGAATGGGCATCAGAACCACTTCAGAAAAGTGAAAACTGGACAGGATCCCTGCTTGGAATTTATCTTCTTGGAGAGAAGAGAATCATCAATAAATCAATAAATCAATAAATGAGGCACTCTGGAGATGGCTGAGGTTCTGCAAGAAAATCACCTGATGCACTTTCCAGCTGTGCTTTTGAAAATGAAATTAAAATTTATTAACATTTTTAATTGATTTAATTTAAATTTAATTTAAATTAGATTAAAATAAAATTTTGAAAATTTTAAACCCTTTGGGTTTAAAAGCAAATTTCTTTGAGCATTACCTGACTCTATTTCTGAATAAATGAATATTTCTGAATAAACCTGAATAAACTGTTGGTTTTTTTAAGAAACTTCCCTGAAAGCTGAACTATTGCAAGGAGGAAAAGGAATTAAAATGAAGTTCAGGAGAATTTAAAAGATATTTTCTACAAAACCCTTCAGAGCTGCTGATCCTGTATTTTATATAATATATAAAAATATAATTATAATATATAATAATATATATAATATTTATATTTATATTTATATTTATATTTATATTTATATTTATATTTATATTTTTAAATTTATATAACCTCACACTGGTTTGGGTTGGAAGGGCCTTTGAGACTCATCTCACTCCAACCCTCTGCCTGATTTTTTTCCTGGGAGGGAAAAAATGACAGAAAAATCACTGTTGTGAGCTCTCTGTGCAGGATTTCCTCTTCTTTTACAGGAACATGAAGCTCTGCTGGTGTTTTTCAGGTTGGAATTCACTCAGGAGAAATTATTCCAATATAAAAAGCACCTTCTCAGCAGCACAGCCATCCCTGCAATGAGGGATTTTATTAAGAAATTTATTAAGCACTGACTTCACCTTTCAGCTCTGCTTTAACATCTCTGAGTTGTGAAACACCAAAATTGAGTTTCAGCTATGAAATAACAATTATCACTATATTTTTTTTTTTTTTGTTTTTTTTTTTTGAATTCCACTGCTGATACAACCAGTGAGGGGGAAAAAAAAATTCCTCCTAAACCTAATTTTATCCTCCACATTCCTGTCACCAGCTGAAACAATAACTGGGAATATCTACTAAGGAATTTAATTGTCATTTTTTGTTTCCCACCCTGCACTGTGGTCAGACCCTTTTTAATCTCTCTGAACCTCAATGTTCTCCTCATAATCCTGTACTTTCAAAATTCCCCTTTTGCTCTGAAAATCCAGAGACTCCTCTGGGCTTTAAAAAAAAATGGGAAATGTTATTTTTAGGTAAAACCCTGTTTGTTTTTATCCAAAAAGCTGCTTTTCTGTGAGGAGTGGAAGGCACTGGGGCTGTGTCCTCAGAAATGAGAACTTTTCCCAGAGGGAGGAGAATTCCAGAATTCTGCTGATTTTGTGATTCTCTGTTTTCCTTCAGACCTGACTGAATTCTGGGGATGTAAGAGGGGTTTGTGCACTCCTTGAACAATTGGTGACTTGATGGATTTTCAGAATGGTTTGGGTTGAAATCCAAGAATCCTCAGTGCTGGTTTGGAGGAATTGTTTCTTCATGAAACTCCAGTGAGCGGGTGCTCAGAAAGGAGATTTAAAAAATCAATTTCTAAATAAATGCATTTTTTACCCCATTTTTCCTCTCCTATCTGCAAAACATCCAACAAAGAAAATTTCCCTGAGTGAATCCAAGAATCCTCAGCACTGCTTCAGAGGAATTTTGTCCCTCATGAAACTCCAGTGGGCAGGTGCTCAGAAAGGAGATTAAAAACATCAATTTCCAAATAAATGCATTTTTGTACCCATTTTTCCCCTCCTATCTGCAGAACATCCAACAAAAAAATTTCCCTGAGTGAATCCAAGAATCCTCAGCACTGGTTCAGAGGAATTGCTTTCCTCATGAAACACCAATGGAGCAGGTGCTCAGAAAGGAGATTAAAAACATCAATTTCCAAATAAATGCATTTTTTAGCCCATTTTTTCCCTTCTATCTGCAGGAAATTCAATAGAAAATTTTTGAGCTCAGTGTGTGTGTGGAGGGGGGGGGAAAAACCCAAATAAAATAAAAATAAAACACCTGTCCCCCTCCTCTGGGGCAATAACATCAATAATTTGATATTTCCCTCAGGATAAAAAAGCAATGAAATTTAAATGAACCCATGTTTTAGTTGGAAAATGGGGAAAGACCAAAAGGGAATTTGATTTTTGGTTTCAAAAATGTTTCCATCACTGTCACTGCTCTGAAATTCAGGATTACACTCACAATTTGTTTTCCAGTCAAATGGAGGAGGATTTGTCACTGTAAAGGGAATTATTATTAAAATCTTGCTTGTTTTGGTTTTATCAAACATCATTCTGGGTGTTCTGGAAGATTTGGGTTGGTAACAGCTTCAAAGCTAATCCAAAATAAAAAGAAATAAATAGAAATGTAAATATAAGTTTATAAAATTATCATATTTGTGGGGAATAGCTATTCTGGGGAAAAAAGAATTCACCCTGGAAATTAAATAAATAAAAATTTATAAAATTACCATCTTCATAGGGAACAGGTATTCTGGGGAAAAAAATTCACCCTGGAAATCAAAAAAATAAATAAAAACTTATAAAATTACCATCTTCATAGGGAACAGGTATTCTAGAAGAAAAAAAAAAATCCATACTGGAAATTAAATAAATAAATAGAAATTTATAAAATTACCATCTTCATGGGGATCAGCTATTCTGGGGGAAAAAAAAAATTCACCTGGAAATTAAATAAATAAGTAGAAATTTATAAAATTACCATCTTAATGAGGAACAGCTATTCTGGGGGAAAAAAAATCACCCTGGAAATCAAATAAATAAAAATTTATAAAATTACCATCTTCATAGGGAACAGCTATTCTGGGGGAAAAAAAATTCACCCTGGCAATTAAATAAATAAATAGAAATTTATAAAATTATCATCTTCATAGGGAACAGGTATTCTGGGGAAAAAAAAAATCCACCTAAAATCCATTTTTTCCCAAGAATTTTAACTGTTTAAGTGCCTAAAAAACACATCCCTGAGTCTTTGAAAAATAATTTGGTGTCAGGGTTATTCCATCAACTTTTAATTTTATAGCATAATGCTGCACTGATATATATTCCAATATAATTAATTACAAGTTATTAATGATTTATTTCTGCTTAAAACTCCTCTCAGTTCCCTCTGAAAAACTGCTTCAGGAGGAGAAATTGGAAATATTTTTATACATGAAAATTGGGCTGTTAAACCTATACAATAACAGTAAAAAAATAAAAATAAAATAAAAAATAAAAATAAAAATAAAAACAAAAATAAAAATAAATAAAAAATAAAATAAATAGTAATAAATAAGTAAAATAATATAATGAATAAAATAAATAATATAAAAATAAAAATTAAAAAAGAATAAATGATAATAAATTTAAAAAAAATAAAATAATGCAGAATAACACAATCCCCAAAATTTAAACACAAGCAGTAAAATAAATTGGCCAAAGCATTACTCTGATTTAGATACAGCTCATCAATTTTGATTTTTTTTAAAATCAATTTTGATATTTCTTTATCAATTTTGAGATTTCTTATCAGTTTTGACATTTCTCATCAATTTTTGATACTTCTCAGTTTTGTTTCATCCTGGTGAAAATGACAAATTGACCCCAGTCTTGCTCATTTTTTGAGCAATTATTTAAAAATAATTCAGATTATTATTATTATTATTATTATTATTATTATTATTATTATTACATTCATTTGTGAATAAAACCCAGCTCCTAATTCCAATTGGGATTCATATGAAAAATCTGGTTTTTATCTCCATCTTTGTTGGGTTTTTTTTTGTTTTTTTGTTTTTTTGTTGTTGTTGTTGTTGTTGTTGTTGTTGTTGTTTTTGTTTTTATAATAATCCATCCAACAAGAAACAATTCCTCAGGGCAGATTGAAGCAAATTTAAAATCTCTCCTGAGAGGAATTTTAAACAATAAATAATGAAGAAAGAAGATGATGGAAAATTCCAGATTTACAGATATTTTCATATGATTGGTGCTGAGAATTTCCTGACAAATCCTCTTTTCTTCAGCACTCCTGCAGCCCCACAGATGGCAAAACAGCTGAGACACTCTGGGTGGGAAAAAAAAAAAATAGAGGAGTGGAGAAAATGGGGAGAAAAAGGGAAAAAATGGAATAAAAATGAAAAAAAAAAGGGGAAAATGAAAATAAAAGGGGGGAAAAATGAAAAAAAAGGGGGAAAATGAAAAAAAAAAGGGGGGAAATGAAGAAAAAAAGGGGGGAAATGAAAAAAAGGGGAAAAAATGAAAAAGGGGGAAAAATGAAAAAAAAGGGGGAAAAATGAAGAAGGGGAAAAAATGAAAAAAGGGGAAAAAAAGAAAAAAAAAAGGGGAAAAACCTTAATTTTCTCTGTGAAAAAAGAGAAATTCCATCCTGATTTGAGCAGAACTGCAAATCCATGGGGTTTGTGTGTCAAGGATTAATTCTTGGCAGCTTTTCTTGGTTTTTCTTTTGTTTCAGTTGAAATTTTATTTCAAAGAAGCAGGAGGAGCCAGGATGTTCAGCAGAGGAGGAATGAAACTTGGAAATTACCCTTTTTTAAAAAAAAAAAGCAACAAAACAAAGAATTTTGGGGATGTTAGTGAGGAAATGAAGATATTTTGGTCATATCATGGTAATTTTGGGACACAAAAAAAAAAGCAGAATGATTTGGTTTGGAAATGATGTAAAGCTCATCCCATTCCATCCCCATTTGCATGAAATTTGTGATAAAATAGCATTAAAATTGCTGTTAAAATTTCAATTTTCACAGGAATAAACTGGCAATTTTGTATTTTTTTATTCCAGTAAAATCTCATTGAACTTTATCCCACAGCAAGGTCTCAACTTGGAATGAAAATAAAGGGGGAAAAAAATGAGATGATCTGTTTTTGTTGCTGATAAAAAAAAAAAGATTTGCTATGACATCATCTCACAGCTCAGAATAATTAAATTCTTCAAAACACCAAAGCAGTTTTAATTTTTTTTTTTTCCAAGAGGAGATCAGAAGGAAAATAGAAAAGATTTTGAGATAAGCACAGGAACTACTTCAAAGAACTTGGTGAAAATTGAATTTTGAAAGAGTTGTTCTCATTGTTCCTGCAGATAAACTCTTCCTATCAGCAGAAAAGTGAAATCATCTCTCCAATTTTAGAAAATTCCATTTTAGGTGCTTATTTACATTCAATCCTCAAAAAATGGGCAAAAAAAAATTTCTTCCCTCATTTTTTTTTTTTTCTGGAATGATTCTAAAGATTCAACCAAGGCTGAATTTTTATCATCTATATATATCTATATATATCTATATATATAATTGATAATAATATCTATAATAATCTATATCATCTATCATATATATCTATATATAAAATCTATAATAATATCTATAATAATCTAGATAATCTATATATATATATGAATCTATATATCTTTATATATTCTGGATCTAGGAAGTGAGTTTAAAAGAGTTTATTCTCATTTTTAAAAGGGACTGATTGCAAAAAAAAAAAAAAAAAAATTCTCAATTTTCCTACCCCCTTTCCTCCAAAATTTTCTCAGAATTTTGCAGCAAAAATCCCCAAATTAAAAATCCCCACTAAGAGCCAATGTGACTCCAATTACAGCTGTAAATGTCTTTGAAATTCTTTATTTTCCTTTTGGTTTTTGGTATCTGAATTGGAAGCCTCTCTCAGCAGCTCAGTGCTGAGTCCATTGATGGAAATTGTGGATTCAATTCAGGTTTGGATTTGAGAGAAATTCATTCTAAAACTTGATTTGCTTTGCAGGAAATCAGATTTTTTCCTGGTTTTTGAACTGAGAAAAGAAAAATACATTCCCAGACTTTACTGAGTCCCTATTTTACTTTTTAACCAAATTCATCCCAATTTTCAGACCTTTTTCCACAGACTGGGGCAGGTCACTGTGGCCCAGTTTTGATTTTCTTTGGAATTCCAAGAGGAATAAAACTCAAATAAACCACAGACAAGGATGTGGAACAGCAGATAAATGAACTTCAAAGTGATTTTTTTTTCTTTTCCCTTTATTTCTGGGGTCAAAAGGAAATCACAGATTTTTTTATGGAATTCAAAAATTGATTGGAACTTCTTCCTAAAATCCAACCTCCCCATCAACCTGAGCCATCCTGTGCTTCTGCAGAGTGAGCAGAATTTCATCCCAGGGTTAATTCCAGGGTTAATTCCTGTTTCAAGGCAATGAGTGAAAAGCAGGATTCCACTGTAAAAATCAGCCCCTTGTTTGAATATTCCTGTGCTGAAAGGAGCAAAGGCACTCCAGGAAAAGAAAAATATCCCAGCCTTGGGAAAGAGAGGTGGATGGGTCAGGATAGTTGAGCAGAGATTGATTTCCTTCCTTCCTTCCTTCCTTCCTTCCTTCCTTCCTTCCTTCCTTCCTTCCTTCCTTCCTTCCTTCCTTCCTTCCTTCCTTCCTTCCTTCCTTCCTTCCTTCCTTCCTTCCTTCCTTCCTTCCTTCTTTCTTTCTTCTTTTCTTTCTTTCTTTCTTTCTTTCTTTCTTTCTTTCTTTCTTTCTTTCTTTCTTTCTTTTCTTTCTTTCTTTCTTTCTTTCTTTCTTTCTTTCTTTCTTTCTTTCTTTCTTTCTTTCTTTCTTTCTTTCTTTCTTTCTTTCTTTCTTTCTTTCTTTCTTCTTTCTCTTTCTCTTTCTCTTTCTCTTTCTCTTTTTCTTTCTTTCTCTCTTTTTCTTTCTTCATTCCTTTCCTTTCTTTCCTTTCTTTCCTTTCCTTTCCTTTCCTTTCCTTTCCTTTCCTTTCCTTTCCTTTCCTTTCCTTTCCTTTCCTTTCCTTTCCTTTCCTTTCCTTTCCTTTCCTTTCCTTTCCTTTCCTTTCCTTTCCTTTCCTTTCCTTTCCTTTCCTTTCCTTTCCTTTCCTTTCCTTTCCTTTCCTTTCCTTCCCTTCCCTTCCCTTCCCTTCCCCTTTCTTCCCTTTTCCTTTTCCCTTTCCTTTCCCTTTCCTTTCTTTTCCCTTTCCTGAAACTTTCCTGAAACTTTCCTTTCCTTTCTCTCCTCTCCCTGGATATTTTGGAGCCCAGAGGACACTGAGGGCAGGACAGGGCACCACAAACTCCTCCTGTCCCTGCCCACCAGGAGAGGGGAAATTGGGACATTGATTCCCTGTCCTTGTGGCAAAGAACTTTTTATTCCACAAAGAAAGATTCTTCCCAGATTTGCCAAAAAAACAGAATAATCCACACCCAGGTCTAGCCAGGAATCATTGGGTGGGTGGGGATTTTGTGGCTTTCTCCACATGGGAATATTTCTGATTTTTTGCCAATATTTCTGATTTTAGGCAGCCAATTAAACAATTTCTGTTTTTTCTGTGAACCCCAGGCTGGTGGTGGAGCAGGCAGGAGAATCCACAGCAGCTGCACATTCCCACCCCCCCTTCAGTGGGAATTTTGCAGAAGGAGTTTCTGTGGCATCATCTCCCATGGCAAAGATGATGTCACGCCCCAATGGATTTTTTAACCTCAGATTTGCTGGGGTTTTTCTTGGGAAAAGCTCCTGAGCACCAGGACCCCAGGGAAGCTCCACACAAAAATCCCTTTTATCAACTCCAGCTCTCCATTTAGGATGGTTCTGCTCTCAGAAACATTGGTAGTTAATTAAATAACATTAAAGCTTCATAAAAATAAACTCTTATTTCACCACAAACTCCACATTTCCCCCTAATTTAAGGATATATTTCACTAGCATCAACTAAGGATAAAATAATTTTCCCTCCCACAGCTTAGGGAATTTCAGTCCTAAATCTAGATTGTTTCATATGTTTAGTTTGAGGGGGAAAAAAAATACAAATGGATGGGTTAAAAGAAAAAAAAAAAAAGAAAAAAAAAAAAATCCAACCCCTCTAATGCTCCCTGGGGTCTGCAGGTCCTTCAACCCAATTTGATGTGAATGAAACCATTATTGTTCTTTTGGCTCCTGCTGGGCCATTCCAGCAACGGTTTGCCAGGGATTGCAGCAGCATTTTCTTACATGTTTTCATTATCCTCTCAGTTTGGAGGTTTAAAAGAAGTTTTTCCTCCTAATTTTGCCTCTCCAAAACCCTCTTGATTTTATAGATATTAAATTTAGATTGGTACACGTGGTGGGTGTTGGAAATTAAAAGAGAAAGCAACGTCTCCCCCACCCCCAATATTTTTTTTTTTCTCATTTTTTTTAAGCATCAGCCAGTTTGAACAGATTAAAACCTGCAGCAGTGAAGACTCAATCAAGGCAATGGAATTGCACACACCCACTGCCAGAGATTTCCTGCCATAAAAATGCTCCCACAGAGGATGGGAGGGAAGAGTCCAACCCTAATAAAATATCATTAAAAAAACCCCAAAACAACCAGAAAGGGTTAAAAGGTAATAAAAGGATTATTATCAAGCCTAAGCTGAACCTTTAAGTGATATTTTATTGCATTAAAATGTAAGCTTTGATGACTCAGCTGGTGTTTTAACTGCTTCAGAGCCAAAATGGTAATTTTTAAATATCCCTCTGTGTGCAGCTGTAAAACCCTTTGGAAATAAAGTTCATTTAAAATAAATGGCAGGAAATATCTAAGGAATGTCATTCCAAAAACAATCTGCCATTCTGGCCCAAAAGCAGGCAATTAATCCCTAAAATACTTTCTTTTCAACTGCATCTGAATAAAGCAGTGCAGAGTTTGATCTCAGGGCTCTTAGAGGTTTCTGTTCCTGTGATAACTCAATTAAACCAAGCAGATAAGCCTCAATTTCTTGGGAAAAAAACACAAAACTGATGAGCTGCAAGCTCTGGTTTTCTTCAGAAGATGCTTTAAATCAGATTTTATACAGATGTTACTGGCACAAAATGAGCACAAAACCTCCAGGCCACCAAAGCCCCAAAAATTGCTTGAGATGAAGAAGAACTACAAAAATCAACGTGATGAAAACTCAGCTTAAACACCAAAATTCCTCACCAGCAAAACTTCCAACGACCAAAAATAAATTCATCAAGCCCTGGTCTTGAGGTTGGTTTAAAATAACATTTTTACATCCCACAGAGCCCAGAAATTCCAGGAAAAATCACCAAGCAGCTGATGGGAATTCCTGATTTCCCAACAACACCCAGCCTATGGCATTATCCCAATAATTTGAGTATGGAAATGAATATTTTTAATAGGGACAAGTAACTCTCCCCTGCCACCCAGCTGAGCTTCCACACCCTGCAGGAATTTTTTCCCATTCTGAGGAAGCTTTTCCCCATAAACCCTCTGTGAGACCCCCCCAGGCTGCTCAGGCCAGGACCAAAGGGCAGCCACAGCCCCCTCCTGCCTTGGCCTTCTCAAAATTCCCCCTGTGCTCAATAATTCAACATCTTTTGGTTTTAGCACCAAGTGGCCCCAAGCTCTGCTCCCTCCAGACCTTCAGCTGCTTCCAGAGGGAGAATGCACAAAGAATTCATTTTCCTTTAAACAAATCCAAATTTTCTATGCTCACTTTGTTCTCAGTGCACGTTTTAGAAGTCACAGCACAAAAAAGGATGATGGAAGGTGTCTTGGGTTGCAAAAAGGATGTGACCAAAAGTCTGTGTTCTGTGCCCATCTGTTAAACCAGCTGGGGCAGTGCCCCTGATCTCCATGGCACACATTATCTGCTCATGGGCAGCTTTAAACCAGCTGGGGCAATCATCTTTATCTTTGCCACAGCCCATCCTCCCTCCAGGAGAGATCTCCTGTTCATGGCCATTGAGTCCCAGGGCATGGCTGATAAAATTCCATCATCCCATGGGAGATGCTCCAGCCAGGGGAGGAGCCAAGCCTTTCCTACCCAGAGAAAAACTGACATTTGGAACACCAGAGCAGCCTTTGCCACTGGATTCCAGAGGAAAACTGGACCTTTCCACATCATCCCTGCACCTTCAGAGGAAACTGCACCTTCTCCAGGAGCACTGCTCCAGCTGAGCCACATCTGCCACTGCAGGAGGATGCAGCCACCATGGAATGGGACTGTGCCAACACCCTGACTGACTGACAGGTGTCAGCTTGGATTCTGACTCTGGCAGGGTTTGGGATTGTTCTTTGTAATACTGCATTTCTATTTTAATTTTCCTAGTAAAGAACTGTTATTCCCAATTCCCATATCTTTGCCTGAGAGTCCCTTAATTTCAAAATGATAATAATAATTTGGAGGGAGGGGGTTTACACTCTCCATTTCAAAGAGAGGCTCCTGCTGTTATTGGCAGACACCTGCCCTCCAAATCAGCCCAGCAGGAGAGGATGGGAGCTGAGCTGGAGGTGCTGCTCACCTGGTAGGGACAGGGGATGTGGTACTCCCGGCAGCGCTCCTGCACCCACGTGGTCTCCCACACGCCCCGGTTCGCCTGCTCGTAGAAGTAGCAGCCGATGACGACCAGCAGGGGCACGAGGTAGAGCACGCTGAACACGCCGATGCGGATCATGAACTTCACCAGCTTGTCCTGGTTCTCCTTCTCCAGCGGGATCTCGATGCGCACGCGGTTGAGGGAGATGATCCCGGCCAGCAGCAGCGAGACTCCCACCACCACGTACAGGCAGAGAGGAGCCAGCACGAAATACCTCAGTGCATCCACATCGTAGAGGCCGACGAAGCAGACGCCGCTGATGTTGTCGCCCTCGATCTTGTTCATGGCCAGCAGGATGATGGTGAGCGTGCCCGGGATGCCCCAGGCGCTGGTGTGGAACAGCAGCGCCTTCTTCTCGATGGCCTCGCTGCCCCACTTGGGCACGGCGGCCAGGAACCAGGTGATGGTGAGGATCACCCACCACACGCTGCCCGCCATGGTGAAGAAGTAGAGCACCATGAAGAGCATGGTGCAGGCTTTGTTGTGGGAGCCCTGGGTCACCGTGGAGGCTTTGTACTGGGAAGGGCTGGAGGCGTTGCAGGCCACCCTGTCCTCCAGCAGGAAGCCGATGAAGAAGATGAGGGACACCATCATGTAGCAGACGGCGTAGAAGATGATGGGGCGCTCCGGGTAGCGGAAGCGCGTCACGTCGATGAGGAAGGTCAGGAAGGTGAAGAGGGTGGCCGAGAGGCAGACGATGGAGATGACGCCGATGAAGTAGCGGGCGAAGGAGAGCTCCTCCCGGCGGAAGTACATGTTGGGGCAGGGAGGGGAGCAATCCCGGACCCTCAGGAAGGAGTAGCCCAGGTCAGGGTCGATTTTGAGCTCCCGGGGACACCAGAAGCCGTAATCCCTCTGCACGGCCATCGGCGCCTCCTCCGTGGGCTCCCCGGCCATGTTGAGGTCAACGAGGCGAGGGTAGGGCTCGTCGCAGTCTGGGAACCTACCAAGAGGCATTTGCAGGAGATGTACTCACTGTTTACAAGCACTGGTAACCTCATTTCTAGGTGTGACTTCAGCCAGATCAGCTGGAGCAAAGCCACAATCCAAAAAATTGGGAATCCCAGAAATCCTCCACTGTTTAGTTACAAAATCATCCCACAGAGCAATGCTTTAATTAATTACTATGTTAAAATAAGTTTAAAAATAAAACAGATGAGCCCATTTGGACTTTAAGAATGAAGGTATGGATGCAAAATCCATCCCAGGAAATCTGTGAATTCAAGCCCATGGCAGCAGGATTTTAAAAACATTTGAAAGTCTTTCCTAAAAAACTGCCTTTGCTGCCATCAGACAGGGCAGTGAGGTGGTGACACCAAAATTCCAACTAGCAATGCCACCAGCATTAATAAATGGAATTATGATGGAGATATTTGTGTAGTTGACACCAGCACTAATAAATGGAATTATGATGGAGATATTTGTTTAAATAAAGCTCTGACTGGAAGATGGAGTTTCATTGAAGCAATCCAAACAACCTAGAAACATCCTCTCACTTATTTAACTAAAAAGTTAAACTGAAACATTTAAAAGTTTAACTAAATAACTAACTTATGTAACTAAAATAACTTTGCTTTTCATTCTCTCCAATCCAACTGTAAATTATTTCTTCCTGTTTCTGCTCCTCAGTTTCATTAATGGTTGGAGTCACTTACAAAAAACAATAAAGCATGAAGATAGTGGTTTTAATTTCATGCATATTCTGTCTTCAACAGCTTGGAACGCCACTGGGTCGTTTTTCCAGAAATTTATTTGTGCAGTGTAAAGCTGAACACAGCTGTTTGCAGCTCAGCATGGGGTACATGCTCTGCAAACAGCTTTGAGATTTCAGCCTCATCAAACCCAGCCAATTTTCAGGTGACCTCTTGGGCAGAAATAGGAATTCAGTTCCCACTTCAGGAAAGGCTGCTGGCAAATGGGAAGGAAAACATGGCTTTGTGATGGAAAACATTTAAAACCTGCTTTTTATGGGTGTCTTAGGTTGCAGTACAGAATGTGGCCAAAAATCTCTGTTCTATCACCATCTGTTAAACCAGCTGGGGCAGTGCCCCTGATCTCCATGGCACACATTATCTGCTCATGGGCCAGCTTTAAACCAGCTGGGGCAATCATCTTTATCTTTGCCACAGCCCATCCTCCCTCCAGGAGAGATCTCCTGTTCATGGCCAGTGAGTCCCAGGGCATGGCTGATAAAATTCCATCATCCCATGGGAGATGCTCCAGCCAGGGGAGGGGCCAAGCCTTTCCTACCCAGATAAAAACTGACATTTGGAACACCAGAGCAGCCTTTGCCACTGGATTCCAGAGGAAAACTGGACCTTTCCACATCATCCCTGCACCTTCAGAGGAAACTGCACCTTCTCCAGGAGCACTGCTCCAGCTGAGCCACATCTGCCACTGCAGGAGGATGCAGCCACCATGGAATGGGACTGTGCCAACACCCTGACTGACTGACGGGTGTCAGCTTGGATTCTGACTCTGGCAGTGCTTTGGGATTGTTCTTTGTAATACTGCATTTCTATTTAAATTTTCCTAGTCAAGAACTGTTATTCCTAATTCCCTTATCTTTGCCTGAGAGCCCCTTAATTTCAAAATTATAATAATTTGGAGGGGGTTTGCATTCTCCATTTCAAAGAGAGGCTCCTGCCTTTCTTAGCAGACACCTGTCCTTCAAACCGAGACAATGGGTCTGAAATAAATATATCCTAAAATAACATAAAATTAAAAAGTAAAAAAAAGGGGGATTGGGGATGTTGTCACCTGGTGCACTCCATATCCTCGGGCCAGGAGACGCCGAACATCTCCATGAGCTTGGAGCACTCGCTGTGGGCGCGCTGGCACAGGCGGCGGCAGGGCAGCGTCACCCGCCCGTACTCCATGCACACCGGCGCGTACAGCGCGCACAGGAACGGGCGGAAATCGCGCGAACACTCCAGGTTCACCATGGGGTGGAAGGGCTGGCAAAAAGGAAAAGAAAGCAAGAAAGCAAGAAAGCAAGAAAGAAAGAAAGAAAGAAAGAAAGAAAGAAAGAAAGAAAGAAAGAAAGAAAGAAAAAGAAAGAAAAAAAAAAGAAAGAAGGAAAGAAAGAGAGAGAGAGAGAGAAAGAAAGAAAGAAAGAAAGAAAGAAAGAAAGAAAGAAAGAAAGAAAGAAAGAAAGAAAGAAAGAAAGAAAGAAAGAAAAAAGAAAGAAAGAAAAAGAAAGAAAGAGAAAAGAGAAAGAAAGAAAGAAAGAAAGAAAGAAAGAAAGAAAGAAAGAAAGAAAGAAAGAAAGAAAGAAAGAAAGAGGAAAAAAAAAAGAAAACAGAGAGAGAATTCAATATTCCGAATTCAACACTCCATATTCAATATTCTGAATTCAATACTCCAAATTCAATATTCTGAATTCAATATTCTGAATTCAATATTCCACTCTTGCAGATGTAGCAGTTCTGGTTGATTGATATGAATTTTTTTTTATTGTGAGATAGGATTAGGAGGAAGGTAAAGCAGGTCTAATTTAAAATGGCACCAAGAGAAACTTTATTATTAGAAATTACAAGAGAAAAAAAAATGAGGATACTTTACACTAGTTTTTCTTTTTTTACACATTTGTTTTCTTTTATACTGAAATCATGCAGAAAATAACTTAGTTTATTATCTTTAAAATAGTTTTTTACTAATTTATTTGGGAGAGGAGGCATTTCTTCATTTTAGGAGATTTTTTTGTGGTTTTGATGTTACAGTGATTAGTCACTTGGGAGAATGGAATTCTTATTACTATGTAAACGTATCTTTTACTAACCAACAGGTTTTTTAGAATTATTATTGAGGACTATATTAATTATGGGGTACATTTTAAGGATTATAACAGTTCAAACAAAATGTTTTTTTTATTTTTGAAAAAAGAGGTCTTTTTAGGTATTTTTTTATTTTATTTATTTTATTTTATTTTATTTTATTTTATTTTATTTTATTTTATTTTATTTTATTTTATTTTTCTATTCTATTTTTCTTTTTTTTACAAACCACCACCTTGGAATATATCACTTTAGTGGCATCACAATTGTAACTGCGACCTGTTGGGAGAAATGATTGTCAGGACAGAACTTGGGGGTTTTAGGAAGACAGATGACTGTGGGGAAAATGAAAATATTCCCAAGGAATATTTATGCCCTCCATTTGGATTAAAATCATGGATTAGATGGATAAATTCCCCTGAGGTTGGATTTCAGCTCTCTCATGAAGGTGCATCCATGGAAGGAAAACATTCCCAGCCCTCAGGTTATCCCAGTTCTTTAAATTCCCAAACAGCCACAGAACTTCCAGGGCTGTAATCCCACTGAAGGCACAGCCAAGATGTCATTTCTTGCCTAAGCATCAGAAAACATCATGAAATCAAAATAAAAAATTTAAAAATCCAAATATATAACTGGTGTCTCGTGCTCCTTTATAACAGGTTTGGTTATTAATGAGAGCAACGCTCCTTGGAAACTCTGAGAGAAAATCTATCAGAGTTAGGCAAATCCAGCTGGTCTGGAGTGTTCCTGAAGGATAAAGAAGGAAAAATAAGGAGGATGGGGATTTATGTCTCAGAAGAAGCTGGTGCACAGTGATAATCCACATTATTATCCAGTGTGGTTTCATCCTGCTCTTGGTTTTTGTGCTTTGCTCTTAAAACTCTCCAAGAATTAATCAATGTTTGATTCCAAATCTCTGTGGCAACAACCAAAGCCTCACCATCTCTTTGGATATCAATGTAAGATCAATGATATTCCTGTGAGAGTGGAATTAGAGAATATTGGAATACATTAGGATTTCCAGTTCTGGAATAAAACAAACCCCAGACTGGAGAAACATCTCCACAAGCCACTTCTTCTCCTGATTTATATTTCAAATCACAGCTTGAAGGGAAATGGTGACAGTGGCTTCATCCATAGCTTTGTTCTACACAGGTTTTTACAAGAAGTCCATTATTTGATATCATTATTTCTCCACAACCTAGCAGGATTAAGAAGCAGGAATTCTGATCCTTGGGATTTGCAGTGCACAGTGAAACACAAATGAACCTGCTGTATATAAATACCTATAAATCCTAAATCTTGTTACAAGTGCAGCTGAAGAGGAGCTGTAGAAAGATTACATTCTCAAGCAGCAATTTCCTGAGAAGTGTTTTAAACTAATTCAGCATTTTCTTTTTCCACACTGTAGAGTAGAACTGATCTAAGAGGAAAAAGTAGGTCCAGAAAATGGCAAGTACTGGGAACTACAGGAAAAGTTTCACTTCTCCCTTATCACCTCTTTACTCTTCCAATCCTTCCCAGAAGTCTCCTTCCCTCTGCAAAAGGTTAATTTTGGGAATACAAGACACAACCATGCTATGATTTTAATGTGGTTTTTTTAAACATCATTGCTATTTACCAAGTTGATTAAATTCCCTTAATTTCTCAAATATCCCATGAAATTCAGCAGTAACTTGCAGGAAGAGCAGGATGAGCCTCCAGAGTTATCAAGCAGGAAAAATGCAGCAGCAGTTGGGAAATATTTACATTTACAGGCTCATGTTACTCAAGGAAGTCCTTCTGTTTGGCTGGACATGTACTTCAGATTTATTTTTATTTACATATTGATTTGTGAGTATTTATTGTCTACAGCAGAGTTAAAGCCATTGTTTGACCACATGGATTCAAAAACTGATTCCAGGGAGTTACAACACCTGCCTGGAAAAGCTGGAGATAAAAGCCTTTACTTTATGCAAAGGGAAAATAAAAAATTATTCCACTTTTATTTCTGAAATTCCAACAGAATTTCCTCATGGAAAAGCTGTGAAACATCAGAAGGGGATGCCCAGGGAGGTTTGGAGTCCCCATCCCTGGGGGTGCCCAAGGAACAACACTCAGAGCTCTGGGCTGGTGACATGGTGAGCATTGGTCACAGGCTGATCCCAAAGATCTTTTCCAGCCTGGGATCCTGTGAATTTTAAAATCAGGAAGAGGCTGAGCTGGAGAACAAAAGAAAAATCCTTACAACTCCTGATAACACAGAAGAAGAGATCACTGGCCCTGAGCCAGCATTTGTGCCCGTGGGCAGCTCCCTCTGTAAGCACCCCAAAAATTATCTCCAAATTGTCCTCCCCCCTCGCAGCTCCTGAGATGAAAGGTCACCTCCACCTACTGATTATGGTGTTCCCTATTAAAAATAAACACAGGGAGATTAAAAGGCTCTTTTCATGCTCTTGCCCAAGGACGCAGTGCAAGTTATGACATCGAGCTGAACAAAAGGCTCTCTGTTCTTCACAAAAACGCCTGGTGAGCAACTCCAGGAGGAAAAAGGGAAGAGGATGAGGGCAAGAGGAGGCGTGGCAGCAGCCAAATTGATTGATTTGGGAAATCCAAGAGAAGGAAGAGAGAAACTCTTCTTGTACTTTGCTTTGGCACTCAGGTGTTGTGTGAAGGGACCTTAAAAATCATCTCATTCCAACCCCCAGCTTTCATCCTCCAAGAGAAGAAAAGCAAAGGAGAGATGGAATGTGTAGATTTTCCCTAACTCCAAATCATTTCCTTAACAAATCCTCACTTTTGGTTACAAAGCAAGAGCAGTAACTCAAATTATAAACAGTTCCAATTTCAGACCTCATAGCACTGAGAGATAATAAACCAAAATTATTTTATTTTACGCTGTTATTTGGGAAGTGGCTTTGCAAGATTTCAACCAAATTACTCGGGTGATCTTTCCCCCATTCTGTTTATTTATACATTCTATTCTTTGATCAGAGAACTAAAGAACATCCTCATAAACTCAGAGAGGGAAGGAGGGAACTTTTCTCCCCTGGGGCTCCAGGGAAGAGAATGATGCTATGACTTTCAATTGCTGCTGCAATTCCCGGGTGGAAGCAGCTGCCTCGGGGCACATCCCGCCTCGGAGCAGCCACATGAGCAGCTCTTTGTCCTGAATCTCCCGGCCTTTGATGGAGCTCGCTGTTCATTAGGGAAAAAAATCGGGAATTGTGTCTCAAAGGGCGATGCACCCCCTGGAGAACTGGATCTGTTTTGGATTTAACTCTGCAGGCAGCTCCTGCTTCCACTGAGCACCTTCTGCTCTTAAAAGCAGAATCAGTTTTCTCGAGACTGAAAATTTATTTTCATCCCCCAGACTCCTCTGAAGCTCTCTGGATTGTGCTGCTCACACTCCACCTGCAAATGTTTGCTCCAAGTTCCCACCTGAGCTGAAAAGCTGCTGGAATAAAACAGGCTCCTGCCTCAACCCAGCTGCTGCTTCCTAAAAAAAACCCAACAAACCCAGGGAATGTTCACCCAGGCACAGCAGAACACAAAGCAGGGATTTGGGCCACGAACTTGGCAGAAAATCAGGGTTATTTCTGCTTTTCCTCCCAGGTTGGCTGGATCATGAAATGCAAGGTGGCAGTGAGGGCTGTGAACACAGCCAGGTGTGCAGGAGCCAGTTTGTTTCTGCTGGAACCAACCCAATTCACCCAATTCATGTGACTTTGGCACTGCAGCCCCTTTATTCTGTTTTCTGAAGGCAAAAGGTGACTTTGCCCAAGCCTGCTCCAAGTGCTCGGTGCCAAGAAATTCAGTGAGAACTCCTGGCACAGAGCACAGCCCAGCTTACCTCACCACTGATTTCCCTGCTGAGACACTGAGGTGGACTTTTATTTTTGGAATTATTTCTGGTTTCTCTCAGTGCTACACATATGAAAAGCCAAATGGGGCACAGCTCTGGCTGCTTGTTGAGTTCCTCCCCTTCAGCATATTCCCAATTATCTGTATGAACCCACATCTCATCATCTGATGGCAAAATCCTGGAAAAATCCTGATTGCAACGAGGATTAGGCTGACACTGCACTGCTTTAGGGGCTGGGAAGGGAAAAAAAAATCAGATTGCTTTTACTTTAGCACTAAAAATAAATGTCTGCATTTAAAAAGTTATTTAAGAAACTCCAACAATAAAAAAAGACAAGTAATTACTGTGGGTTTAAATGATATTTTTCCATGCTATAGGTTGAACTAGGCACTCACCCTATTATTCACTTTAAAACCCAATTATTTTACCTGCCTTGCCCTGAGAGGGCAGCAATCATGAAAAACCATCCTAAACTTTCTGTCTGCAGACACACAGCCAAGGTTAATTTCTGCAGAAAATAAAAAGGAGGATAAAGATGGGAGCAATTAAAAGCCAGTGAATTACATTAATCTCTGCCTATAGGTGCAAAAAGCAAAGCCATCTGCTGTTGCTCTTTAAAGATGTCTCCTGCTGCATTTTAAATTCCAAAGTTCCTCTGGAAGATGGCATCCATCTGTCAATCTGCACTTTTCCTGCATGTGGGATTTGTGTTTTGGGAATGGGAGGATGCAGATGGGAACCTGGGAACCATTTCCATTTGGGTTCAGAGGGTTTGGGTTTCCTGCTTCCTCTCCACGTGCCTGCTGTGATGGGCTTGGCAGAATTCCAGAGGGATATTAGCAGGGAAATCAAGCCACAAATAAATGCAGCATCCTCTGGACTGTGTTTTAGATGTGTTAAATAAAGACACTTTGCCTGGGTGAGGAGGAGACTCTGGGGCAGGAGCTGTAAATCCTGTCAGGATCCTGTTTGTCACAGAAATGCCCCACTCCCATCTCCTGCAGGGGTGGCATTCATTCCCGGTGGGAGAGGGATCCCAGCTCCCAGGGAATGCTGGGAATGCTCCAGGAGAGGGATCCCAGCTCCCTGGGAATGCTCCAGGAGAGGGATCCCAGCTCCCAGGGAATGCTGGGAATGCTCCAGGAGAGGGATCCCAGCTCCCAGGGAATGCTGGGAATGCTCCAGGAGAGAGATCCCAGCTCCCAGGGAATGCTCCAGGAGAGGGATCCCAGCTCCCAGGGAATGCTCCAGGAGAGGGATCCCAGCTCCCAGGCTGCTGGGAATGCTCCAGGAGAGGGATCCCAGCTCCCAGGGAATGCTGGGAATGCTCCAGGAGAGGGATCCCAGCTCCCAGGGAATGCTGGGAATGCTCCAGGAGAGAGATCCCAGCTCCCAGGCTGCTGGGAATGCTCCAGGAGAGAGATCCCAGCTCCCAGGGAATGCTGGGAATGCTCCAGGAGAGTGATCCCAGCTCCCAGGGAATGCTGGGAATGCTCCAGGAGAGTGATCCCAGCTCCCAGGGAATGCTGGGAATGCTCCAGGAGAGGGATCCCAGCTCCCAGGGAATGCTGGGAATGCTCCAGGGCTGCTCCCACCTGGGGAGGGAAGGACACCCACGGTGACAAATGGAGAAAAAACAACCTTCTCCTTCTCCCCTTCTCCTTCTCCTTCCCTTCTTCTCTTCCTCCTCTTTCTCTCTCCTTCTTCTCCTCCTTCCTTCCTTCCTTCCTTCCTTCCTTCCTTCCTTCCTTCCTTCCTTCCTTCCTTCCTTCCTTCCTTCCTTCCTTCCTTCCTTCCTTCCTTCCTTCCTTCCTTCCTTCCTTCCTTCCTTCCTTTTTCCTTCTTTTCTTTCTTTCTCTCTTTCTCTCCTCCTCCTCCCCTTCATCTCCTTCTCCTTCTTCTTTCTTTCTTTCTCTTTCACTCCTTCTCCTTCCTTCCCCTCCTTCTTCTCCTCCCCTTCTCTTCTCTTTCTCTCCTTCCCCTTCTCTCTCTTTCTCTCCTTCCCTTCTTCTCCTCCTCCTCCTTCCCTTTCTCTTCTTCTCTTTTCTCTTTCTTTCTCTTCCTATTTCTGTTTTTCATTCTTCCTCTTTCTCTCCTTCCCCTCCTTCTCCTTCCCTTCTCCTCCTCCTTCTTCTCTTTCTCTTTCTTTCTCCTCTTTCTTCTCCTCCCCTTCCTTCTTCTCCTCCTCTTCCTCTTTCTTTCTCTCTTTCTCTCCTTCTCCTCCTCCTTCTCCTTCCCTTCTTCTCCTCCTCCTTCTCTTTCTCTCCTTTTCCTCTTCATCCTCCTTCTCTTTCTCTCCTTCCCTTTCTCCTTCTCCTTCTCCTTCTCTCCTTCCCCATCCCTGATCCACATGCCAAGGTCACACAATTCCCACCAGCTCCAGGGAAGTCTCCTTGAAAAATAACAGGAGAGAAAGGAGTGTGACAATTCACTGCTCAAAATTTTCTCTTGAGCAAAGGAGGAAAAGCTTTTGGTGGGATTTATTACAGGATTTGACACTGATTTAAAAAAAAAAAAAAAAAAAAAGGATATTTCACAGAGAAAAAAATAGAAATGTATTGTTTAGAATAATTCTAATAAAGATATGATATTATTTTTCCCCTCTGTCAGTCCAGGACACTGAGCTGGCTTTTTGGTGGAATTAATTCAAAATATCAGCAGGTTGCTCTATGTGCAGAAATAATTCAGGATGGTTTTCTGTTCTCCACAAACTGCAGCCCTGCTGTCCCCTAAATGATGGAATCACACAATTATGGGATGGTTTCATCCAGTTCCTACCCTGACATCTCTCTCTACCCCAGGTTGTTCCAATCTGGCCTTGGACACTTCCAGGGATGGAGCAGCCACAAATTCTCTGGAATTCCATCCCAGCCCCTCCCCACCCTCAGAGGGAGGAATTTCTGCCTCATTTCTCTGCATTTCTGGAGTAGGATCCCCCCAAACCAAGCTGCTCCACCACCAGATCTCCATTTGGCAGCACCTCCCATTTAATTCTGTATTTACTCCACCTCAGCTGTTGTTGCTTCTCTTCTCTCTCCTGCCCCAAGAACAGACATTTCACAATTTTTAACTCCAGACTATTTTGTTTGTGAGGATTCTCATGGTTTGGAGATTATTGGAGGCAATTTCCAACTGCAGAAAAGCAAAGCTGCAGCACTCAGCACTCTCCCTGTGCATTCATTGGGAAGATGTGGTTACATTATGACATAATTCACATTTTACTCAGGAAAACCTGTTCATTTACCTGAAAGTCTGGGTGAAAAACCAAAAGTGTTTCTCTCAGTGTCCCCTGGGGCTCCACACAAAATCATCAAAAAGCCAAAAAAGTGACTTTATTCAAAAATACAAGGTGAGCTTTAGCTGAATCTCAGGAACAATTTCCCACATTTTGGTATTTATGGAATTATTCCAACAGCTGGACACCAACAATGAGGAAATTAGGTGGGTTTGGGGGAAAACTTCAATCTTTGGAAAGAAATTTTCCTTTTCTTTCATGATTCTAATTCTCCAGCCTGAACAAACACTAAGAGAATTTTTTGGGGATTTTTTTTTTTTTTTTTTTTGCCCATCCCAATATAAATTTCTCTTACTCAATTAAAGAATTACAAGAGGGCAAGCATAAAGGCCTCTATTAATAATGGAGAAAAGCTAAGACTGAGAATAATTTATTCCAGTGGATTAAATGAAAATTAATTTACGCTTCTAAATGGAGGAATTAAGATAATTAGGGGGCAACTTCAATTTTTAAGCATTTTTAAGCCACTAACCATTTCTAAAAAATGTGTGAAGGCAGCAGCTGTAAATTAAAATTTAAGTTTCATCAAGGAACACTCTGCTTTCCATTCAGTGCTGAGTTAATGAGGTCACAGCTGAATGCTACAGGGGAGGACAGGGGCAAAGAATTCCAAATAATTGCAATTGTATCCCATTTTCCCACTGGCCAGACAGCTGTTACCCACCTCAACCCCAAAAAATCCTCACCAAAACTGAGAACAAACTTGATTTTCTCAGTTAATCATTCACCAGATAAATATTTGACAGGAATTCCCACAGTGCCTCCACTCATTTGTTTCCGTGGCACCCTAAAAGGTTTTTTTTTTTTTTTTTTTTTTTTTGTGCTCTCAAAATAGATTAAAGAACAGTTTGCCTTCAAAAAAAAACTGGATTTTGTCCCTTTTGAGGCCAAGAGTTTGTTGCCAGCTCTGTTTTGGGAGAAATCTCTGGAATACTCACAAGCCAAGGCCAAAGAATAATGGGATTAATAAAAGTGAGAGAAACAAGGGAAGAAAAAAGATTTTGTAGAGGATAATTCCAAATTCTTTCTCAGTTAAATGGAATAAATAATAATAATAATAAATAAGATAATAATATTAATAATATTTAAATAAATATAATTATTATAAATATAATAATATTAATAATAAAAATAAATAGGTGTGAGACAAGATAGAGAATTTTGAGTGTTGTCTCTTTCTGTCTTTTTCCTTCTTCATAATTTCAGGTAGATTTTTGGTTAAATAGTTCATACTACACTACAGGTCCCAAGTGTTTGGTTATTAAGTGAAAAATAGAAATAATATAGATGTTAGCTCTTTATTAAGACTATTTAGCTTTTTTTTCATTTTTTTGCTCACTTTTAGGTAGAAGTCTTGCAGAACTCTTTGTACTTGAAATAAAAATTAATAAACAACTGAGCCCAAACACGAGAAAATTTGTGTTTTTTTATCCTAACTCTGAGTAAAAGCCAAAAAAAAAAAAAAAAAAAAATCCATAATCCATAACAGGTAAGAAAGGAAAAGAGCTGGAAGCAGCAGCTTGGAGACACTCTTTAAATTTATTAGTTTGTTGCATATTTATAGATTTATCATATTATTTTGAAACTTTATTATAAACTAGTTTTTTTATATTTTAGGAACTATTTTACATGGTTAATTTTTGAGTCTGCTTTTTTAGAGCACGTGTGTTTTTTGGCTGTGGTTGTAATTTATTTTTTTTTAATTAGTTTTAATTTGGGTTGTGGTTGTTAATTTTTAATTTTTTAATTTTTTAATTTTTACAGATGGTTGGTAACTATTATTAGTAGGTGTTTTAATTGGGTGTTATCTAATTAAGCAGGTAGTTTACTTAATACAAAGATATTTTATTATTATATTTTTATTATATGTTATATATTTAATTATAATTTAATTATATTAATTAAACTTAATTAATTAATTATATATTTATATTTATTATTATATTATATTATTTTTTATTATATTATGTTATTTTTAAACATTTCAACATCACAAAAAAGACAACTCCAGATCCACCAGCTACTTTTTTTTTTTTTTTTCCCTGGCACTACAGGAGGCAAAGGCTGCTTTTGTTTGGGAATTGGGAACTTTTAAAATTTGTAAAAAAATTTATCTTTTTGTGATGCCATTTAATGAAGGTTATTGTGAGTGTTTTAAATACATATCATGGTATTGGATTTTTATAAATATTAGAATAAATACTAGATGTGTGGTGTTGAAATGGTTTTTAAGATACAGTTTAAAAATAACATAAACTAATAAAATGTCTTTGTAGTAAGTAAACTACCTGCTTAATTAGATAACACCCAATTAAAACACCTACTACTAATATACCAACACCAACCATCTGTAAAAATTAAAAACCACATCCCAAATTAAGACTAATTAAAAAAAAAAAAAATTAAAACCACGGCCAAAAATCACACACGCTCTAAAAAAAAAAAGACTCAAAAAGTAGACATGTAAAACAGTTCTTAAAATATAAAAAATAGTTTTAAAAAAGTTTGAAAATGTATAAGTCTATGAATATGCAACAAGCTAAAAATTTAAGAAGTGTCCCCAAAATAAGTGTGCTCTTAAATGCCAAGCACTCAGCTCTTCAAACCTGTTCCTTTATTCTTTGTTTGTTATTATCTTTTATTAAACCTTCTGAAATCCACCAAGAAAATAAACCTCCTTTCTCACATGAGGAATGATTTGCAAAGGAAGAGGAAAGAAAATCTCTGCAGGGTTGGTGTTTTAGCCACAAGATTTGGAGGACAGAACCCCAAATAATTCCTTTTTCTTGGATGTGAGGTAAAGACTTTTTCTGGAAGAATTGGAGAATCTGTCATTTAAAAAGAAAAACTTGGAGGAAAAGTGACTTTAATACATTTATATCAAACCTTGTAACTGAACATATTTGCAGATAAAATGTCACCATCCCATGATATTTTTATATTTTTGTTTCCTTGCCTTTTTTTTTGTTTTGTTTTTCATTATTGACAACAAGCAGCAAACCTAAAACCCAAGATCAAATTTTATTCTCTGCAGTTACACCTGCACAGTGAGGGTTAAAATATAAAATAAAGAGGGAAAATGAATTTTCAGGGGGAGAGAATTCAGCCCTGGCTCTGCTGATTCTCAAGAACACAAAATTCACCCATTCCCCCACAGAGACACATAATTGACAATATCATTGAGTCCTTATGGAGTGGAAAATATGTAATACAAAAATACAAATATGTAATATGTGTGAGTTTTCAGGGAGAAATGTTCAAATCATGAGTGATGCTTTCAGAGATGGGAGTGGGGAGAAGAAAAGGAGTGGCTGGCCAGAGCTGTCTCCCTGAATTTATAAAGAAAGATGTTTCTCCCTGCTGGACACGCCAACTTCTGTCCTACAAATGGAGAAACAGGGAATAGAAACGAGTTTACAAATTGAAAGCAACTTTGGGAAGATAAATTTTGGGGTTTCCAAGAATGACAAGGAGCCTTCCTCTGGCCTTGTTCAAATTCAAATGAAGCAGCTCTTTGTGCTTCTCTTTTCAAATTTCCTTCCTTGTTTCCATGGGAACCTGCAGGAGGCCAAGCTCAGCGAGGGGTGTGAGAAGGGGAGGGAGTCAAAGGGCAGGATTTGGCTCGGGAGGAGCCAGATGCCAACCTTTGTCCCCCCACAAAGAGGGGGTAACCATAGGAACAACTCTGCGGGACACGGCAGGAGCTGGGGGGATCCCCGGGCAAAAGCGCCAGGAAAATGGGAAATAAACGGGGAGAAAATGGGGAAAAAATGGGGAGAGAATGGGAAGAGAATGGGAAGAAAACGGGGAAAAAATGGGAAGAGAATGGGAAGAAAATGGGAAGAAAATTGAAAGAAAATGGGAAGAAAATGGGGAAAAAACGGAAAGAAAATGGGAAGAGAATGGGAAAAAATGGGAAGAAAACAGGAAGAGAATGGGAAGAGAATGGGAATAAAATGGGAAAAAATGGGAAGAAAATGCAAAGAAAATGGGAAGAGAATGGGGAGAAAATGGGAAGAAAATGGGGAAAAAAATGGGAAAATGGGAAGAAAATGGGAAGAAAATGGGAAAAATATGATGCCAGGACTTGGTAAAGTCTTAAAAAGAATCCAAAATGAAAAAAAACTTCAAGGGTTGAGTGTCCAACTTTGTGCTGGTTCTGCCTCCAGTTAATTGATTGATGGGAGATCACAGAGAAACTGGGAAGAAGGGATTCCCAAATCTGACAGGAGAATTTAATGTTCTGGGAGATGCTGAAAGGCTCAGGAGGTGTTTAATCTCTCAGTCTAGGAGCATTGCATCTCATCCATCTACTCTATAAAAAATAAAGAAATAGCTGCTCCATAAAAATATAAATATGGCACGTTTTGATTATTGCACCTCGTAAAAGAGACAGCAGGAGGATGAGCCCTATAAAACCACTAATGGCACAGCAAGGAAAACTTGTGTCTTCAACACAAAGAGCAAGGAATAAAAAAGCAGCAGGTGGTTTATTGAAGATTTAAAAAAAAAACCCAAACAAAGCAAAGAAACAACAGCAAATTGTGATTTGTGTGGATTTTGTTCTGAAGGTCAGGAGTTTGGGGAGAAAATGGATAAATTTGGAGAATATCAGAAATATATCCCTGTACTGAGCATGGTTCTGGTGCTGCCAGAATGAGGAGAACATGGAATTGCTGGAGCAGCAGAGATGCTCCAAGGGCTGGAATTCCCAAAAAAGCTGTGGCTGCCCCTGGAAGTGCCCAAGGAAAGGTTGGAGCAACCTCAGATAGTGGAAAGTGTCCCAAATCCATAAAAACCCTCTGAACTCCCTCTAAACTCACCAATGCTCCCCAAAACAAAGAAGGAAACTGCAAGACAAATATTTCTGACAGCTTGGTGCTGAAGTTATTCCAGATTTATTCCTTGTCTTCTGTGGTTTTTATTCCAGATCCATCCACCCTCTAACTGGAACCACCATCCCACAGCAGAAAAAGCAGGGAAAAGCCAATTTCCAACCCACAAAAAGCACATTCTGCTTTTAAGCAGGCAGACATTATTTATTGCCTGGTTTTTGCACAAAAATCATACAAAGATGGGAAGGAATAGCTGTGATCTCATCATGGGTGAGAGTAGTAAAAGGCCAAGCAAATATTCCCAAAATGTTACCAGAGAATTACATCCTCTGGCACCTAAATTTGCCAAGCTGCAGTTGACTGTGCAGAGCTTTGTTATTTAACAATTCCAAATAAATCCACCTTTTTCCTAATCATTCCTCCTTAAGGCTGTAGCAGCTGCTGCAGAATGAGGCACAAGGCAGAGCCATCTGCCTCCCTGACCCCAAAAACATCCCCCTGGGAATACATCTTGATTAAGATGTGCAGCATTGACTTTCAACTGAATCTTTACATAAAAGATTTTTTTTTCTTCTTCCCCTATGTTTGCACTAAGCCATTAAGGCTTCACTTGGTTCTCTCATTTCCATAGTTCAGAATGAATCTTGGATTTCAGCAAATATGAAAAAGTGACAAAGTTCATCTCTTTGTCATTTTAACAAAACCTCAAAACCTTTTTTCTCTTCCTTTTTTTCCTCTCACTGCATTTAAAAAATACTCACGTGGCATCTTGTTCTCATTAAGAAACATAAAAGATTAAAATCAGTATTTCTTAAATTATTCTTTGGGGAATATGTGTTAGGCAGGGGGGGAAAAGTTCAATTTTTCTCACACCTGTGATTTTATTTTGATACTTGGGCACTGGTGATCTCCAGGCAGAAGTTTGACCCTTTGAGTGTTTTGTGTTTGTTTTAGAAAGAAATCTCAACTTTTAGATCCCCCAAACACCAATCACTGCACATAGCAGCCCCAAAATTCCAAAATTTATTTCTGGACATTGTCTGCTTCTAAATATTCTCATCCAAATCTCCTTCCAGCCTCCACCAACCTCAGAGCAGCTCCACCAAAAACAGAGCTCTGTGTTTTATCTGAATGCAAATTTTCACCTCCTGTGGCAGCTCTTCCTGTCCAGACAATCAAAATTATTCACTCCTCATAGAATTTGCAATATTCATTCAGAGTACACTGGATTTTCCTGTGAAAATATCCAGCTGATGGCTCTAACATGAGCTCACCCAAGGCTCTGCTCCCTCATTTTACAAAATTGTCAGATCATGCTCATTTTTGTAGGAAACCTGCTGGGGGATGTAAGAGCTCTGGTTCTTCCCAGATTGTTCTTTTCCCACTAAGGATTTCACCTTTGCATGACACTTTGCAGATGAAGCCTGAAGCAGAGGCTGCTGCATTTCAAACAGGTATTCCCTCCTAGAGCAGGAATTCCCAAGGACATCAGCAGGAATTCCTCGGCTCCAGCTTTGCTTTAACAATAAAATCTAAAAGTGTTTTTTTTTTTTTTTTTTTTTCCAATGTAAAAAACTCCAGCTGGAGAGAAGAGAATATAAAATGAATGAAATTGAAGGCTTTAATCAGCTCCCATCCCTGTGATCCTGCACAGCTCTATTGTTCTGAGGGGATCCCGCTAACGAGAAAATTAATCCTTGCTGCAAATTAGTGCCTGAGATCAGGGTGCTTACAAAACAGCAGCTGATTAAAACCAACTTTTTCATTAGCTTTATGTGCTTCCAGGAGTGTGGGAGGCAGAGCTGAGAAACAGAGAGTCAAGGAGAGGTGTGAAATTTGGGATTTGAACAGGGAAGGCAGAAAAAGGAAAGGAATAAAGGTGGAATTAAATTAAGGATTTCCCACTCTGCTTTTTCCCCACCTTTGGTGATTATTAGGAAAGAAACACTAAATGAGACATTTAATACCTGACCTGCCTCTGCTGGAAAAATTCCTCTTGTCACAGATGTTGAGATTGGGCTGGGAATAAATAAAGCCTTGATGCCATTTTAAACACACTCTGGTTCTTTTCTAATTCAAAAAATGGATTAAGACTCCAAAAGTGATAAAAATAGGACTGGCAAGGGCACACAGACCTCTGTGAAAACCAGAACAGGTAAAAAAATCACTAAATCTGAAATCAGATGTCCTCACACCTGTAGTTGGATATTCTGTGGAATATTTGGAATATTCTCAATATTCCAAGAATGGGGGTTTTATTTCTATCAATGATTTCCTGGTGGGATCAGCACAGGAGTGGACATTGCTCTCCTGCTTTTCCACCTTCTTCTCTCACACTGCAAACCCCAAATCAACTCCAGGATAAACCCAATTCCTCCATTTCCCCCTTTTCCATCTCCTGGTCAACTCTGAGTTCCAACTGCTGCTCTTTTTTTTTTTTTTTTTTTAATAGGGAAAATAGGAATGGAGTGCAAAGGAGGGGCCATTATCTCCCTGGCCATATGGTGACTGCAGCAGCTCCTTTTTAGAGCCTTTGACCTCCAGTTTAATCCCAAAAAAACCCTCAGATTCAGCCCTCAGCCATGTCTGGCTCCTGTCCTTTAAAGCCTCTTTGATCCCATAAAAATCCTAAAAATCAGGGTGAGGAGAAAGAAGTGGTGACAGCTTATTTAATTCAAAAAAAGCTTGGCAATCATCAAATTAAACTGCTTTTCTTCATCAGTGATGACAAAAGCTGTCACTGAATGGCCACAGGCCACCAAAATCCAGGTTTTCTGATCAAAATGTTTGCATTGAGGCAGATAAACCCCACACCTCAGCAAATCCTTCAAGGAATATGAAATGGAGATAATTCTTTGGAGCAATAATAACCCAAAGAGATGGGAAAACAAGGTCAGGTCCCTGGGGGGAACAGGGATAATTTATAATTTGAGTTCTCCACCAGCTCAGGATTTATGGATTTATGGAACACATGGAGCTGCAGCATGCTCAGAAATATTTGGGAGGAAAGTTTTATCAGCAATGCTAAAAACCAGATATTTCCTGATGGATATTGCTCAAAAATCAATATAAATATAGAATAGAAATAAATATATAAAATATATAAAAATAAAATTAAAAATAAATATAGGAAATGTCCCAGACAAGTCAGAGCATGCTGTTCCACAGTCAGGAAATGAGAATCCCTGGACAGCTCCCAGCCCTGGACAGCTCATCCCCCCAAAAAAAATCCTTCCCTGGGAAGGTGGGGAGGCTGTGGAACAGAATTCCCAGAGAATTCCTGGCTGCTCCATCCCTGGGAGTGTCCAAGGCCAGGCTGGATAACCTGGGATAGTGGCAGGTGTCCAGGATGAATTTAAAGTCTCCTTTATCCCAAACCATCCTGGGATTCCCTGACTTTGCTGATTCTCTCACCTGATGATGTGACTTTAATACAATTATGAAGGAATCAAAGCCTCAAAAAGGCAATTTAATTTGATTTTTCAAGAAATAATAAATAAGTTTTTAAGCAATCAGCAGCACTGGGAAGAGAAGTCCACTGAATTTATTGATGGCAAGACAACAGCTACAAAAATTCTCTTTTTTTCTTCACCTCCACTTTTTGTTTTATAGCACAAACCAGCTGAATTTTTTTGCTTTTTTTTTTTCTTTTCTGTGAAAAAGAGGTTCTGAAAACCAGAGATTTCCAAAGTACACCAAATGAATCACCCTGATTCTGTTTCCACATCATTTTATGTTCACAGCAACCAAGGAGGGAGGGCTGGGAAAGGAGAGATGTTCCCAGAAAATGCCACAGTGCAACATTGAACAAAATTCAGCCCATCTGAGTGCTCCACAACAACTAAATAATAAATAATAAATAATAAATACATTTTTAAAAATATTTGTTTAATTCCCTCTTCTTATGTGTATATTAAAGTGGAATCTAAGTTAATACAAGAAATGGGAATAAATTTATGAAAAGCTGTGGATTTTTAGTCTTTTTTTTTTTTTTTTTTTTGCTGCTCAAAAATCTGAAGTGGAAGAATTTAATGTTGATAAAGATGTTTTCCTCACATTCACCTTTACTAAGAAGTGGCCCATAATCCATCCCCAGACTGGAATTACCACCTTAAATATTGATTTTTTTATTGGTAAAAAGGAAGTGTTAAACACACCCACGCAGTTGGTGTGAATTGCAGCATTTTGTGCTGGATAATTTCTGCTTTTAACTCGAATTTTTACAACACAGAGGGCAGAAAAGAAAAGCTCAGCCCCCCTCAGTTCCCCTCTCTCTTCCACAAAAATCAGGATATTTGTTCTGGAATTATTCCTCAGCAAATGGGATTTAAGTAAAAATTATATTTCTGACATTAAAGGAGGGGTTTAATGTGCAATAAAAAGGTTGAAAAAACGAGCAGGATGTTGGGCATTATTAGAGAAAAATGAGATTTTATTCATAAATGGTGTCCACACCCTGGACAAGGACAAAGCTGGGGAAAAAAAAAAAAAAAAAAAAAAAAAAAGGGAGAGGGGAAGAGAATTCAAATTATCCCAGGCAGGAAGGAAAAGCAACATTTGGAGAAGGACACTGCAGGGAAAAAGTTGGAATGATTCCATTTGGAGAGGAAAAACCTGGGGGATAAAAAAATCCCAAAGGGGATTGAAGGAAAGCAGCAGAAAAATGGTTGAAAAAAGATTAGAGAATGAAAAAAAGAAATGAAATGATGAAATTCCAGCATGGTTTGGGTGGGGAGGGAATTTAAATCCCATTCCTGGGTGCTCCAACCTTTCCTTGGAGAATGGAAATTGCAGCTTCACTCATTTTGATCTATTTTGCAATAAAATTTACTCCTTTTGCTCTGGTTTACAAAAAAAAAAATCACTAATTTTTGCTTCATATTGCAATAAAATTCACTAATTTTTCTCTAGATTGCAATAAAATTCACTTATTTTTCTCTATACTGCAATAAAATTGACTTTTCTCCACATTGCAATAAAATTCATTGATTTTGCTCTATTTTGCAACAAAATTCACTCATTTTCCTCTGTTTTACAATAAAATTCACTCCTTTTGCTCTATTTTATAACAAAATCCACTCATTGTGCTCTGTTTTCCAAAAAAATCACTAATTTTGCTCTATTTTGCAAGAAAATTCACCCATTTTGCTCTGTTTTACAATAAATTTCACTCATTTTGTTCTGTTTTCAAAAAAAATTCACTCATTTTCCTCCATATTCAGTATCTATTCAATATAATATTCCATACCAATTCCATGTCCAATATAATATTTTATATCAATTCCACATTAATTAATTTCATTTTCAATACCATCTCCCATATCTGCAGAATCTGCAGATCCATCCAAAGGAGCCATTGCAATCCAAGCCCAAAATTCCTCCAAATTTAAGGGAAAGGAGGTGCAATTTTTAAAAATCCACCACATTTAATTCCAAACTCTTCCACAGACAAACCACACAAAAATAAAAGTTTCTATTCTTTCAAAATGAAAATTCAGTTCCTGTGCTGTCAGGAAAAGCATTCCAAGATGAAAACATAAAATTATTCTTTCTTTTCTCACAGATTTATCCACAAATGTTCCCCAAGCACTCTAAAAAAATACAAATAAACCAAAGTTGCATAAATCCCTTATGGAATTTTGAACAGGTTGAGAGCAAGAACTTGATTAATATTCTGAATTTTCATTTATTTTAGTCTTATCACAGAATAGCAAGTGAGGAAACTCTTTGGGTAGGATGGGAAATAGACTCAAAAAATGATGTATAAATTCAGATTTTTAAAGGTATTTTAAATAACAAGCAGAGCATTTCCCACTCAGTGATATTAAATTAGATATTCAATCAGATTAGATATTAAATAGAATACTTAGATAAAAATACAATATTTAAATATTATATTAATATATATGCTATTAATATAATTCATAATATAAATTATATTAATATATTATCTAAATTATCTACCTAATTATCTTAAATATCTTGATAGATAATGATTATCTTAATATCTATATATCAGTGATATATAATTAGGTCTTAAATTAGGCAGAATGTGCAGCCATGGAATATTCTGATTATTTAGAATATGGTGGAAAATAGACTGAAAACATCTTTTATAAATTAAGATTTTTAAAGGTATTATCTAAATTATCTATCCAATTATCTTAAATATCTTAACAGATAGATTATCTTAATAGATAATAATTATCTTAATATCTACATATCAGTGATATATAATTAGATATTAAATTAGGCAGAATGTGTAGCCATGGAATATTTTAATTATTTTAATTATTTAGAATTATTTAGAATATTTTGACTATTTAGAATATGATATTGGGGTTATATTTGAATTATTCAATACTTTGATTTTTTTTTTTTTTTCATTCTGGATTCTCTTATCAATTATTGGCCAAAATGAGATAAATAATGATATATATAATGATATATAATTAGTTTTAAATGGAATATTTTGACTTTTTAGAATATTATATTGGGGTTATATTTGAATTATTCAATACCTTGTTTTTATTTGGATTCTCCTATCAATTATTGGTGAGCTAAAGGCTGAAATGAGATAAATAATGATATATTTATGCAAAAAAAAATTACAAATCCATGAGCTTTACCTCCATGGCCAGAGCTGCAGTTTGCTGGTCGTAGTGGTTGAGGAGGTTGGGCATGAAGGTTAGATAATAGATAGATTATCTTAATATATTATCTGTATAGATAATAATAATCTTAATATCTATATATCTGAGATATATAATTAGGTATTAAATTAGGCAGAATGTGTAGCCATGGAATATTTTAATTATTTTAATTATTTAGAATATTTTGACTATTTAGAATGTGATATTTGGGTTATATTTGAATTATTCAATACCTTGTTTTTATTTGGATTCTCCTATCAATTATTGGTGAACTAAAGGCCGAAATGAGATAAATAATGATATATTTATGCAAAAAAAAAAAAAAAATTAAAAACCAATGAGATTTACCTCCATGGCCAGAGCTGCAGTTTGCTGGTGGTAGTGGTTGAGGAGGTTGGGCATGAAGGTTAGATAACAGATAGATTAAGATTATCTTAATAGTTAATAGATTATCTGAATAGATAAGAATTATCTTAATATCTACATATCAGTGATATATAATTAGGTATTAAATGGAATATTTTGACTTCTTAGAATATTATATTGGGGTTATATTTGAATTATTCAATACTTTGATTTTTTTTTTTTCATTCTGGATTCTCTTATCAATTATTGGCCAAAATGAGATAAATAATGATATATTTATGCAAAAAAAATTTTTAAATTAATGAGCTTTGCCTCCATGGCCAGAGCTGCAGTTTGCTGGTCATAGTGGTTGAGGAGGTTGGGCATGAAGGTTAGATAATAGATAGATTAAGATTATCTTAATAGATAATATATTATCTGAATAGATAAGAATTATCTTAATATCTACACATCAGTGATATATAATTAGGTATTAAATGGAATATTTTGACTTTTTAGAATATTATATTGGGGTTATATTTGAATTATTCAATACCTTGTTTTTATTTGGATTCTCCTATCAATTATTGGTGAACTAAAGGCTGAAATGAGATAAATAATGATATATTTATGCAAAAAAAAAATTACAAATCCATGAGCTTTACCTCCATGGCCAGAGCTGCAGTTTGCTGGTGGTAGGGGTTGAGGAGGTTGGGCATGAAGGTTAGATAATAGATAGATTAAGATTATCTTAATAGATAATATATAATATATTATCTTAATAGATAATAATAATCTTAATATCTATATATCAGTGATATATAATCAGCTATTAAATGGAATATTTTGACTTTTTAGAATATTATATTTGGGTTATATTTGAATTATTCAATACTTTGATTTTTTTTTTTCATTCTGGATTCTCTTATCAATTATTGGCCGTAATGAGATAAATAATGATATATTTATGCAAAAAAAAAAAAAAATTAAATTAATGAGCTTTGCCTCCATGGCCAGAGCTGCAGTTTGCTGGTCATAGTGGTTGAGGAGGTTGGGCATGAAGGTTAGATAATAGATAGATTAAGATTATCTTAATAGATAATATATTATCTGAATAGATAAGAATTATCTTAATATCTACATATCAGTGATATATAATCAGCTATTAAATGGAATATTTTGACTTTTTAGAATATTATATTTGGGTTATAGTTGAATTATTCAATACTTTGATTTTTTTTTTTTTTTCTGGATTCTCCTATCAATTACTGGTGAGCTAAAGGCTGAAATGAGATAAATAATGATATATTTATGCAAAAAAAAAAAAATTACAAATCCATGAGCTTTACCTCCATGGCCAGAGCTGCAGTTTGCTGGTCGTAGTGGTTGAGGAGGTTGGGCATGAAGGTTAGATAATAGATAGATTAAGATTATCTTAATAGTTAATAGATTATCTGAATAGATAATAATTATCTTAATATTTATATATCAGTGATATATAATTAGCTATTAAATGGAATATTTTGACTTTTTAGAATATTATATTGGGGTTATAGTTGAATTATTCAATACTTTGATTTTTTTTTTTTCGTTCTGGATTCTCCTATCAATTACTGGTGAACTAAAGGCTGAAATGAGATAAATAATGATATATTTATGCAAAAAAAAATTACAAATCCATGAGCTTTACCTCCATGGCCAGAGCTGCAGTTTGCTGGTCGTAGTGGTTGAGGAGGTTGGGCATGAAGGTGCTGTTGTAGGGCAGGTCCTGGCACATCCTGAGGATGATGGGCTCGCAGGAGAAGAGGCTGTGTGCTGCTGTGGGGGTCACCCAGCACCCCCAAATCCACAGCAGCCACCCCAAAGCCATCCTTGCACCCCAACAAAGGGGCCAGGAGATGTCCCAGCTCCTCATGGATGGGAAATTTCTCACCCAAATATCACCAACAAGTTCCTTTCCTGCCAGTTCTTGGGTTCAACATCCTCAGCTCAATCCAGATGTGCAAATCTTCCTTTTTTTTTTTTTTTTTTTTTTTTCTTTTTCTTCCTTTCTCTGTTGCATGAATTAAATATTGAAATTTCAACCACATTCCCACACCACTGAGCCCATGGTGACAGGGCAGAGCTCCAGGGGATTCCTGTTTTTTTTTTTTTTTTTCCTGGAAAACCTGGAGCACAAAACACAAGACAGAAGATATTGAAAAACTTGGTAAGCCACAAAAATATTCAAATATTTTATCTCTCAACTCCTAAACTGCTTCAAGGTCTCCTGGGCAAAGCTACAAGGTTCTTCTGCAAGTTTTAATCCTGATTTTTAAAAAAAATTTCTGGAGGAAATGAGTGGGAGATGGAGGAATGGAATGGAAGAATTTGATGGAAGATTGGCACCAATTGGCACCAAAATTGGCAAAATTGGATGGAAGAAAAGCACCCAAAATGGTGAAAACACGAGAGTGATATTGATTATGGTATTAATATTTTATATGTAATATTGATATTTTAAATTATGATCATTAATATTATTTTAAATATTTAATAAGCCACCAAAATTGGCAGAATTGGATGGAAGAAAAGCACCCAAAAATGTTGAAAACACGAGGGTAATACTGATTATTATATTAATATATTTATATTTAATACTTAATAATGATATTTTAAATTCTGGTTGTTATTATTATTATTATTTGAATATGTCATAATCTACCAAAATTGGCAGAACTGGATGGAAGAAAAGCACCCAAAAATGGTGAAAATATGAGGGTTGTATTGATAATGATATTAATATTTTTGTATGTAATAATAATATTTAAAATTACGATTATTCGTATTTTTTTATATATTTAATAATTCCAAAATTGGCAGAATTGGATGGAAGAAAAGCACCCAAAAATGGTGAAAACACGAGGGTAATACTGATTATTATATTAATATCTTTATATTTAATACTTAATAATTATATTTTAAATTCTGGTTGTTATTATTATTATTATTTGAATATTTCATAATCTATCAAAATTGGCAGAATTAGATGGAAGAAAAGCACCCTAAAATGGTGAAAACACGGGGATCATACTGATTATGAGATTAATATTTTTTATTTAATATTTCATAATGATATTTTAAATTCTGGTTGTTATTATTACTATTATTTGAATATTTCATAATCTACCAAAATTGGCAGAATTGGATAGAAGAAAAGCACCCAAAAATGGTGAAAACATGAGGGCCATAATGATTATAATATCAATATTTATATATAATTATAATTATAATTATAATAATAATAGTAATAATAATAATAATAATAATAATAATAATAATAATAATAATAATAATAATAATAATAATAATAATAATAATAATAATTTAAAATTCTGATTATTAATATTATTTCATTATTTAATAATCAGAATATTTTAAGAAAACCCCCCTCACTTTCAGCCTGGCCACACTGAAACCAGGCTGTTTGTGACTCATTCCCCCTGATAGCATCTCAGGAATAATTAGAAATTCTAATTATAAAACAAAAACACAAAACCAGTCACCAACCCCACAAGTCCCAGCTTGCCACTGGCCTGCCCAGGGAGCTCAAATGTGGCATTTTAATCTGTTTTTTTTTTTTTTTTTTTTTGCTGTTGTTCCCAAATCTATTTTAATTGCACACATCCATCCTCTCCTCCATTCACAGAGCCCCAAAAGTACAAAAAAAAGTCAATTTTTAATAACAATTTTGCTTTACAGCAGTAAAATTTGCAAAATCCAGTCTCTAACCAGCAGCTTTAAAGGGAATTATTGTTTTAAAAGCAACAAAAATTTAGAAAAACCTGAATATTCCATCAATATTCCCAAAATCTGAATCAGATTCCCAGTCTTGAGAGAACAGAGTTTTTCCTGGGAAAAAGTTTTGCACATTTTTATTTATACAGACCCATCTTATGGTCAGAAAAATTAAATTTTTAAACCCCTTGGTGCAGTTTTGTGGGTTGGACAGGATAATCTTGAGAAGTTCCTTCCAACCTAAACAATTCTGGGTTTTTATTGTGGGAGGGGAAAGGGTTTGGCTGGAACTTTTTGGAGACAGGTTGGTTAAAAACAAACATGTAAAGAGATGGGGAAAAAAAAAAAGGCCAAGCTGCTAAAGATAACTTTGTGAAATTCAATTTATTGACAACTCTGCTTTCACTTTGCTTCTCCCTCTCACAGGGATTGGTGGCAGTGAAATAAGGGGAAAAAATAGAAATAGGAGAAGTTTCAAAGCCAGGAAAAACAAAATATGAGCCAAAAAAAAAAAAAAAAAAAAAAGGGGGAAAGAGAATTTCCTACACATCTGAAGTGGTAGAAGCAACATAAATCTGAATTGTGAATTAGTTTTGTGAAATTCTCTGGCAGAAAAATTGGAAATGAATGGTCCTTTCCAATCCAAAGCAATCTGTGATCCCATGTTGGACAAGGTGATAAATCCCCCTTAAATCCATTCCCTTGGGTTTAATATTTTAATAACAGCTCTTCAAACTCAGAAAAAATTTTAAAAAAGCTTTTTGAGTTTGTTGGCATTTCCAGAAGTCTGGATTTACAAATTTTTTTGTTGTTTCTCCAAAGGATTTTATTCCCCAATTTGAGTGAGGTCACCTTGCAGTGTGGATGAGCAAGGGATTTTTTTTTTTTCTCTCATTGTAATTGAGGTGTAATTGCAGTGATCTGTAAAAAAACCATCACAAAAAATGGTTTAGAAGCAATCTAAGGTGAACTGTGCTCCAGCTCAAGTCTGTACCATAAAAATTGGGCAAATCCAGGTCAGGATGTGAAGTTTTTTGGGTAAAAGTCCAAGAATGCTCCATAGAAATCATATTAATGACATCAAAAAACAGCAGGATCCAAACAGATCCACTCCTCCTCAAAAACAAAGATTCAATGAGCCACAAAAAAAAAAAAAAAAAAAAAAAAATTCATCGTGTCCCTTCAAGACTTTTCCATTTCACATTCTCCTCACCACAGATCCAGTTTGTGCACTCTTGGTTAAGGCCCTGCATAGCAGATTTTGTGGTTGTTTTTGTTATGTAGATGAAAACAAAACACTTTTGATGACACCAGGGATAAAAAAAAACAAGGAGGGGTGGCTTCCCCTCCCACCACAAGCACTGGAAATAAAACGTAGGCAAAATGAGCAGTTTGTTGGTGTGGTTGTGGATTTTTACATTGTTTATCAGCAGGATAATGCAATTCTTGCTGGGAAGGATTAATTAAGACATGCACTGACAATTATTATAAAGAGTGAAAGGGTTGATTCCCACCAGGAATTTTTTTGTTTTTTTCAAAACCTAAATTTCAAAGTCCCTAAGGGAGCAATGAGGGAGAAGAATGAACTCATCAGAGTTTAGAAAGAAAGGATGGGATTAATTCCTAGAGAAAAAGATAAAACAACAAACCAGACTCCTCCTGGAGGAGAGGAAAATGTCCTCTCAGCCATTCCCCACCCAATCCTGACCCCGGAGAAAGGAGAGGAACTCATTCACTGCATTTCCCCAGCCCTTCCCCACCCACACCAAGGCACAAAAGGAGAATAAATTATTCTCCCAACTCCATTCTAATTAATTACTCAGAGGGAAAGAAGCTCCAGCGCTGTTTTGAGGGAGAACCACACATCCCTTATTTCAATTAGCAGCAGAGAGGGAGTGTGGAAAGGCAGAAACAACCCCGGAGAGATTTTCCATGATTGTCACGGGATCATGGAATGGTTTGGGTCAGAGGGGACTTTGAAGTTCATTTAATTCCAAGCCCAGCACCAGTCAGATACGGAGGGACAGGTCTGTCACTCTCTGCTCGAGTTCCTGTTCCATGGGAAGGGCCTGGAGAGGGAAATGCCGGCATGGGAAGCAGGCAGGCTGCGGGCTGAGCAGCTTTGGGAAGGCACAAGGGAGCAAGTGCACGGGATCAGCAGCGCTGCGGCACGGCCGAGGGGAGCAGCGGATCCAGCTCCGGTCCAGCACGGATCCGGCCCGGATCCAGCGCGGATCCAGCACGAATCCAGCATGGATCCAGCACGGATCCAGCACGGATCTGGCACGGATCCAGCCCCGATGCAGCGCGGATCCAGCCTGGATCCGGCCCGCACCATCTTCCCGGAGGGAGCCGGGGAGAGCACGGACAGCGCCGGCATCCCTGAGCCCTCAGCGAAGTTCCAGCCCTCAGTGAGGATCCGGCATCTCCGAGCCCTCAGTGAGGATCGGCACCACCCGAGCCTTCAGTGAGGTTCCAGCCCTCAGTGAGGATCCGGGACCCCCCGAGTCCTCAGTGAGGATCCAACATCCCCTGAGCCCTCACGAGAGCGGAGAGTCTCCACCTCAGCGAGGCTCCAACATCCTCTGAGCCCTCAGTGGGGATCCGGCACCCTCGGAGCTTTCAGTGAGGATCCGGCATTCCCTGAGCTCTCAGTGAGGATCCAACACCTCTGAGCCCTCAGTGAAGGCGGTGAGGTTTCACCTTAGTGTGGTTCCAGCCCTCAGTGAGGATCCAACATTCCCTGAGCCCTCAGTGAGGCTTCGGTATCCCTCGAGCCCTCAGCGAGAGCAGTGAGGCTCCATCTCAATGAGGCTCCAACATCCCCGGAGCCCTCAGCGAGGATCCAACATCCCCGAGACCTTAGCAAGGCGTGGGTGAGGATCCAGCATTCCCGGAGTCCTCAGTGAGGATCCAACACCCCCGAGCCCTCAGCGAGGCTTGGGCGAGGATCCGGCATTCCCTGAGCGCTCAGTGAGGATCCAGCATTCTGAGCCCTCAGCGAGGATCCGGCATTCCCGAGTCCTCAGTGAGGATCCAGCATTCCCCGAGCCCTCAGTGAGGATCCAGCATTCTCTGAGCCCTCAGCGAGGACCCAACACCCCCGAGCCCTCAGCGAGGCTGCAACATCCCCCGAGCCCTCAGCGAGAGCGGTGAGGATGCAGCATCCCCTCCCCGGGGCCGCAATACCGCACTACGGCACGGCGAGCCCGCGCCAGCCTCCCCGGCCTCACGGGGAGCGGATCCGGCATCGCCCCGTCCTCCACCCACCCGCCGAGCTCAGCAGCACCGGCATCCCCGATCCCCGTGCTGCGCTGCACGGCCCCGCCGCCGCCTGTGCCTGGGGCGGGCAGGACGAGCCCCTGAGGGCAGCGCCGTGTCCCTGCCGTGTCCCTGCCGCGTCCCCTCCGTCTCCCCGCCGTGTCCCCGTTACCTGTGCAGCTCCCGCCGCCCTCACGGTCCCGCGCGCGCCTCTCGGGTGGCGGCGACGGCGGCGGCAGCGCCCGGCCACGCCTCCCGCATGGCCACGCCCCCCGCGCCATCACGCCCCGCCCACTCCCCGCCGCCCAGCCAATCAGAGCGCGCCGCGCTGGTTGCTAGGTAGATCGGAACCCCCGGCCGCTCTAACCCCGCTGGGGGGGCTCTGATTGGCTGGCGCCCCCCGAGGTTGCCATGGAGACGGGATGCGGACGGGCGGGAGGAAAAAGGCGGGAGGTGATTGGTTGGCGCCGTCCCCTCCCCAGGGGTTGCCATAGCGACGGGATGCGGACGGGAGGGGGGAGGAGGAAGAGGAGGAGGCGGCGTCAGCAGGCAGGAGGAGGAAGGTGAGAGGACACCGGGGGGACACGGAGGGACACGGGGGGACACGGGGTGTGGCTGGCGTGGGGCACGAGCGGACACACCCCAGGGGACACCAAATGCGCTGGGACACGGCGGGGAGGCGAGACAAACTGCGCCGGGAACGCCGAGGGGATGAGAGATTCGGGGTGCGCGGAGGAAGGTGGGACACGCCGGTGGAAGATGGAAGCGGTGTTCCCAATGTTTACATCCCTATGGATGCGGGTGCCCAGGTGGGCTGTGCCAGCTCTGGGGTGGCAGCAGGGACAGGGCAGTGCCTGTCCCCTCCAGTGCTGGGGACAGCTCTGGGACAAGGACATGGAGCAGCTGGAGCGAGTCCAGGGCAGGGAACAGAGCTGGGGAAGGGGCTGGAGCTCCTGTCTCTTGCTGCTGGAGTATTTTGGGATCACCTGAGCCTGAGGAATTTCATGCCGGGATGTGGGAAGAACGAGCTGGAGCAACCTCTGGAATGTCGTTTTGGGCAGCCAGCCCAAAGATAACGAACCTTGCAGGAGGAAAAGCGAGGCTTTGGCTGAGCAGCCTCTCACTGCCAGCCCTGCTCAGCATTCCAGCTGCTTTTCCATGGGGCTGCAGCCAGCCTGGGAGAGCTGGGAATGTTCACCTGGAGAAGAGAAGGATCCAGGGAGTCCTTCCAGGGCCTAAAGGGGCTCCAGGAGAGCTGGAGAGGGACTGGGGACAAGGGCTGGAGGGACAGGACACAGGGAATGGCTTCCTACTGCTAGAAAACGGAATTTTGGGAAGGAATCCTTTCCTGTGAGGGAATAGAATTCCCAGAGCAGCTGTGGCTGCCCCTGGATCCCTGGAATGCCCAAGGCCAGGCTGGATGGGGTTTGGAGCAGCCTGGGACAGTGGAAGGTGTCCCTGCCCATGGCAGGGATGGAACTGGAGGATTTTTAAGGTCCCTTCCCACCCAAACCATTCCATGAATTCCTAAATTCTGCAGCTCTGAGGAATTTCAGTAAATACTCAAATGTCCAGCCCAATCCAGGCAGTTCTGTGGCTTGTGCAGCTTTATGGAACTATGGCATTATGGAATGATGGAATGGTGGAATGATGGAATGATGGAATTGTGGAATGGTGGAATGATGGAATTGTGGCATTATGGAATGATGGAATGATGGAATGATGGAATTGTGGAATGATGGAATGATGGAATTGTGGAATGATGGAATGATGGAATGATGGAATTGTGGAATGATGGAATGATGGAATTGTGGAATGATGGATTGATGGCATGATGGAATGAACGATGGAATGATGGAATGATGGCACTATGGAATTATGTCATTATGAAATTGTGGAATGATGGAATGATGGAATTATGAAATTATGGAATGATGGAATGATTGAATTATGGAATGATGGAATTGTGGAATGATGGCATGATGGAATGATGGCATTATGGCTTGATGGAATTATGGAATTATGGCATTATGGAACTATGGAATTATGGAATGATGGAATTGTGGAATGATGGCATTATGGCACTATGGAATGATGGAATGATGGAATTATGGAATTGTGACATTATGGAATGTGACTTCTCCATATGACCCACCCAGATCATCACATCCAACCCCTGGCCCTGCACAGACATCCCCAAAATTCCCACCCTGTGCCTCCCTGGGAGCGTTGTCCTGGAGCTCTTGGGAATGTCACCATTCCCTGGGGAGCTGTTCCAGTGCCTGACACCCCCTGGGAGAGGAACCTTTCCTAAAATCCAACCTGAACTTTTCTGAGACATCTCCAACCTTTCCTACATCTGGAGGGAGAAGAGATCCATGCCTGCCCCTCCACTCCTCCCCAGGAGGAAGTTTCAGACAGATTCCCCCCAAATCCTGAATTTCCAGACTTTTCTCAGATGCTGAATTTTCAGACAGACTTTCCCCAGATCCTGAGATTTCAGACTTTTCCCCAGATCCTGAGGTTTCAAACAGAATTTCTCCAGTTCCTGGATTTCACACAGACTTTTCTCAGATCCTGAATTTGCAGCCATTTTTCTCAGATCCTGAAGTTTCAGACTTTTCCCAGATTCCTCAAGTTTCAGACAGACTTTCCCTGGATCCTGAAGTTTCAGACTTTCCCCAAATCCTGAATTTTCAGACTTTTCCCAGATCCTGAATTTTCAGACATCCCCCAGATCCTGAACTTTTAGACTTTTCTGGATCCTGAAGTTTTAGACAGACTTTCCCCAGATCCTGAATTTTCAGACTTTCCCCAGAGCTTGAAATTCCAGATTTTTCCCAGATCCTGAGGTTTTAGACAGCTTTCCCCAAATCCTGAATTTTCAGACTTTCCCCAGATCCTGAATTTTCAAACAGACTTTCCCCAGATCCTAAAGTTTCAGACTTTCCCTAGATCCTGAGGCTTAAGACAGACTTTCCCCAATTTCTGAATTTTCAGACTTTTCCCAGATCCTGAGGTTTTAGAAAGATTTTTCCCCATGAGGAAGTTTCAGGCACACTTTCCCCAGACCCTGAAGTTTCAGACTTTCCCCAAATCCTGAATATTCAGACAGACTTTCCCCAGATTCTAAATTTTCAGACAGACTTTCCCCAGATCCTGAGATTTCAGACTTTTCCCCAGATCCTGAGGTTTCAAACAGAATTTCTCCAGTTCTTGGATTTCACACACTTTTCTCAGATCCTGAATTTGCAGCCATTTTTCTCAGATCCTGAAGTTTCAGACTTTTCCCAGATTCCTCAAGTTTCAGACAGACTTTCCCTGGATCCTGAAGTTTCAGACTTTCCCCAAATCCTGAATTTTCAGACTTTTCCCAGATCCTGAATTTTTTGACAGACTTTCCCCAGATCCTAAAGTTTCAGACTTTCCCTAGATCCTGAGGCTTAAGACAGACTTTCCCCAATTTCTGAATTTTCAGACTTTCCCAGATCCTAAATTTTCAGACTTTTCCCAGATCCTGAGGTTTCAGACTTTTCCCCAGATCCTGAGGTTTCAAACAGAATTTCTCCAGTTCCTGGATTTCACACAGACTTTTCTCAGATCCTGAATTTGCAATCATTTTTCTCAGATCCTGAATTTTCAGACTTTCCCCAAATCCTGAATTTTCAGACTTTTCCCAGATCCTGAATTTTCAGACATCCCCAGATCCTGAACTTTTAGACTTTTCTGGATCCTGAAGTTTTAGACAGACTTTCCCCAGATCCTGAATTTTCAGACTTTCCCCAGAGCTTGAAATTCCAGATTTTTCCCAGATCCTGAGGTTTTAGACAGCTTTCCCCAAATCCTGAATTTTCAGACTTTCCCCAGATCCTGAATTTTCAGACAGACTTTCCCCAGATCCTAAAGTTTCAGACTTTCCCTAGATCCTGAGGCTTAAGACAGACTTTCCCCAATTTCTGAATTTTCAGACTTTCCCAGATCCTGAATTTTTGGACTTTTCCCAAATCCTGAAGTTTCAGACTTTCCCCAAAATCCTGAATTTTCAGACATTTTTCCCAGATCTTGAATTTTCAGACAGACTTTTCCCAGACCCTAAAGTTTCAGTTTTCTCAAATCCTGAATTTTCAGACATTTTCCCCAGATCCTGAAGTTTCAGACAGACTTGTGACTGATGGGCAAAGCTGTCCTTAAAAAACAGGACACAGGGAAACAAAACAGGGGAAAAAAAAAAAAAAAAAAAAAAAAAGAAAAAGAAAAAAAAGAAAAAAAAAAAAAAAAAAAGAAAAAAGAAAGAAAATTCAGATTTTTGTAACAAATTAATTTCCTTGGAGAGGAAAATGCAACAGATTTTTGTTTGGGATTTTTTTATTTTTTGTTTTGGGTTTTTGTTTGTTTGTTTTTGTTTTGGTTTTGGTTTTTTTGGGAGGTTTTTGGGTTTTTTTTTTGTTTGGTTTGGGGGTTTTGTTTGATTATTTGGGCTTTAGTTTATTTTGGTTTTTAATTTTTTTTATTTCTATGTTTTCATGTTCTAATTTTATTTTTTTTTTAATTTTAATTTTAATTTTTTATTTTTATTTTTATTTTTTTAGATATTTCTTTGACTCTGTAATAACATAAGAAAGGAAGGAAAAATTAAATAGAAAATTGATGTGCCTGGACAGAAACAAAACCTTGCAGAATAAATGTATGCAGAGTTTTTTTAATGTGGTAAAGAAATTATTTGTTTTCCAGCCTGGAAATTGGAGAGCTGAGGTGGGGAATGGAGATGAAGAAAATAATAAAAAAATAAAATAAAATAAAATAAAATAAAATCCCTTTTCCTATGCTTGGGCAAGAATTTCAAATTATTTTCCCATTTTTGTCATTGTTGTGCAATTAAATCATTGGATTCCCTGTTAAAATTGTGGATTTTTTCCCACAAAAATGAAGGGATAACGTCCATTTTTGTCCAATGAAAGAATTAAATTCCTTTTAAAATTCTATTTTTTTCCATGGAAACAAAAAATGGCAAGGGATAACAGCCATTTTTTTTTTTTTTTTCTATGAAACCATTGGATTCCTTGTTAAAAGTCTTATTTTTTTTTTCCATGAAAAAGAAGGAATGGCACAGGGAAAACATCCATCTTTGTCCAATAAAATCATTAAAGTCCTTGTTAAAATTGTATTTTTTTTCCGTGAAAAGCATGGAATGGCACAGGAATAGCATCTGTCTTTTTCCAATGAAATCATTAAATTCCTTGTTAAAATTATATTTTTTTCCCATGAAAAAGAAGGAATGGCACAGGGATAATGCCCATCTTTGTCCAATAAAATCATTAAATTCCTTGTTAAAAATCTTATTTTTTCCCATGAAAAGGATGGAATGGCACAGGGATAACATCAATCTTTGTCCTACGAAATCATTCAATTCCTTGTTAAAATTATATTTTTTCCATGAAAAGGAAGGAATGGCACAGTGATAACACCCAACTTTTTTCTATGGAATCATTGGATTCCTTGTTAAAAATCTTATTTTTTTCCATGAAAAAGATGGAATGGCACAGGGATAACGCCCATCTTTGTCCAATAAAATCATTAAATTCCTTGTTAAAAATTATATTTTTTTTCCCATGAAATCGCAGAAATGGCACAGGGATCACACCCATCCTTGTAAAATGAAATCATTCAATTCCTTGTTAAAATTGTATTTTTTTCCACAAAAAAGAAGGAATGGCACAGTCATAACATCCAACTTTTTTCTATTAAATCATTTGATTCCTTGTAAAAATCTCTTTTTTTTTTTCCTACAAAAACAAAGGAATGGCACAGGGGTAATGCCCATCTTTGTCCAATAAAATCGTTAAATTCCTTGTTAAAAATCTTATTTTTTCCCATGAAAAAATGGAATGGCACAGGGATAACACCCAACTTTTTTATGTGAAATCCTTAAATTCCTTGTTAAAATTCTATTTTTCACAGGATAACACCCAACTTTTGAATAAAATCATTAATTCTTGTTAAAATTGTATTTTCCAGAAAAAGAAATGGACAGGATAACACCATCTTTTCTAGAAATATTAATTCTTTGTTAAAATTTATTTTTTTCAGAAAGAGGAATGGCACAGGATACCCATCTTTAAAAAATCATTGAATCCTTGTTAAATTTTTTTTTTCCATGAAAAAGAAGGAATGGCACAGGATAACCCACTTTGTAATAAAATCATTAAATTCCTGTTAAAATTTATTTTTCCTAGAAAAGAAGGTGCAGGATAACACCCATCCTTTAAATGAAATCATTCAATTCCTTGTTAAAATTTATTTTTTCCTAGAAAAAGAAGAATGGCACATGATAACACCAACTTTTATATATGAAATCATTCAATTCCTTGTTAAAATTGTATTTTTTTCCACAAAAACGAAGGAATGGCACAGTCATAACACCCAACTTTTTTATATGAAATCATTCAATTCCTTGTCAAAATTATATTTTTTTCCATGAAAAGGAAGGAATGGCACAGTGATAACTCCCAACTCTTTTATATGAAATCATTCAACTCCTTGTTAATATTGCAATTTTTTTCCACGAAAACAAAGGAATGGCACAGTGATAACACCCAACTTTGTCCTACAAAATCGTTCAATTCCTTGTTAAAATTGTATTTTTCTTCTAGGAAAAAGAAGGAATGGCACAGTGATAACACCCAACTCTTTTATATGAAATCATTCAATTCCTTGTTAACACTGTATTTTTTTCCACAAAAAAGAAGGAATGGCACAGTGATAACACCCAACTTTTTTATATGAAATCATTCAATTCCTTGTTAATATTGCAATTTTTTTCCACGAAAACAAAGGAATGGCACAGTGATAACACCCAACTTTGTCCTACAAAATCGTTAAATTCCTTGTTAAAATTGTATTTTTTCTAGGAAAAAGAAGGAATGGCACAGTGATAACACTCAACTTTTTAATATGAAATCATTCAATTCCTTGTTAAAATTGTATTTTTTTCCTAGGAAAAAGAAGGAATGGCACAGTGATAACACTCAACTTTTTGATATGAAATCATTCAATCCCTTGTTAAAATTGTAATTTTTTTTCCACGAAAACAAAGGAATGGCACAGGGATAACACCCAACTTTGTCCTACAAAATCATTAAATTCCTTGTTAAAATTGTATTTTTCTAGGAAAAAGAAGGAATGGCACAGTGATAACACCCAACTTTTTGATATGAAATCATTCAATCCCTTGTTAAAATTGTAATTTTTTTCCACGAAAATGAAGGAATGGCACAGTGATAACACCCAACTTTGTCCTACAAAATCATTAAATTCCTTGTTAAAATTGTATTTTTTTCTAGGAAAAAGAAGGAATGGCACAGTGATAACACCCAACTCTTTTATATGAAATCATTCAACTCCTTGTTAAAATTATATTTTTTTCCTAGGAAAAAGAAGGAATGGCACAGTGATAACACCCAACTTTTTGATATGAAATCATTCAATTCCTTGTTAAAATTATATTTTTTTTTCTAGAAAACAAAGGAATGGCACAGTGATAACACCCAACTTTTTTATATGAAATCATTCAACTCCCTTGTTAAAATTGTATTTTTTTTCTAGGAAAAAGAAGGAATGGCACAGTGATAACACCCAACTTTTTTATATGAAATCATTCAATTCCTTGTTAAAATTATATTTTTTTTTCTAGGAAAAAGAAGGAATGGCACAGTGATAACACCCAACTTTTTGATATGAAATCATTCAATTCCTTGTTGTAATTATTTTTTTTCCTAGAAAGAAGGGAATGGCACAGATAACACCAACTTTTTTATATGAAATCATTCAATTCCTTGTTAACACTGTATTTTTTCCCACGAAAAAGAAGGAATGGCACAGTGACAACACCCAACTTTTTGATATGAAATGATTCAATCCCTTGTTAAAATTGTAATTTTCCCCACAAAAAACGAAGGAATGTCCCAGGGCTAACACACCCTTTTTGTTCTTTTTTTCGTAGCCCCGCCCTCCCCATGGCGTTTGCACCTCCCAAAAACCCGGCTGGCTCCAAGCTCAGAATAAAAACTTGGAGTTTTGTTCCCTGTGAGAAATACAGAGATATCTTTATCATATATAAATATATATTTTTTAATTGACATTAAAAGATGGAAATTTCCAATTTACCAATTGTATTTGATTTAAATTTTTTTTTTTTTGATTTGCTATTTTGCCAAATAATTTGCTTTTTTTAAGAAAAAAAAAGGATTTTTTTGCTGAAAGTCATAAAATTGTGCTTTTTTTTTTTTTTAAACACCAAAATCCTCTAATTTCACCCCAGAGCAAACTGAGTGGGAGTCAAAGGTGGTCGTGAGTAATGGAATAAAAACTTGGAGATTTTGTTTCCTGTGAGAAATACAGAGATATCTTTATCATATATAAATATATATTTTTTAATTGACATTAAAAGATGGAAAATTCCGATTTACCAATTGTATTTGATTTAATTTTTTTTGCATTTGATTTGCTATTTTGCCAAATAATTTGGTTTTTTTTAAGAAAAAAAAAGGATTTTTTTGCTGAAAGTCATAAAATTGTGCTTTTTGGTTTTTTTTTTTTTAAACACCAAAATCCTCTAATTTCACCCCAGAGCAAACTGAGTGGGAGTCAAAGGTGGTCGTGAGTAATGGAATAAGAACTTGGAGATTTTGTTCCCTGCTGGAAATACAGAGATATTACACACATAAAGTCTTTTGTTAAAAAATCTAACAAGAAAAGATGGAAAATTCTGATTTACCTGTTTAAAGTAAACAAGTATTTGATTTAAATACTGCTATTTTTAAAAAATAACTTAAAAAAAAGAAAAAAAAATAAGGTGGATTTTTAATTTTTTTGCTTAAAGTCACAAAATTTTGCTTTTAAGGACTGACATTCCTTTAAAAATTAAAATTCCACCACTTTCCTAATAATTTTCTTGTGTTTAATCTCTTACACCATAAAAAGATGAAACTCTGTCTCCAGTCTGGATACCTCTGGCATTAAAATTAATTTGATTTTTCCCTTGCTCCCTAATTAAACTCCTCTGTATCCAGCTTTTTTTTTCCTTGTGGAAGGGCTTTTACCCCACTTCAAGCTAACACTTGAATTAATTTTATTTCTGATAAACAGAGGAGATTGAGCTCTTTGAAGTCCTTTCAATCTGGCAAATTCTGCAGCCTTTGAATCATTTTGATGTTTCCTACACCCTTCCAACATTATTTTTGCAGATACACATCACTGTGCAATAAAGTATGACCTAACCAGAAATAAAAAAACATTTTCCCACATTTTCCCATCTTTTTTTTTTTTTTAACTCCTCTGCTCCTCAGCCAGTTGGATTGAGCTGCAGCAAAATTTTTAGGGATAATTATTGGATTGTTGAATAAACCAATGCTTGGTGATGTTCCAGGGAGCGAGGAATATACAAGAATATCCAAAAAAAAAGCCAGAAATTAATATTTTAAAAATGGAAAAAAATCCAGGGATGAACTGGAAAGGCCTTTGGCACATGGGGAATGTGGTGGTGCTGGATTAATGGTTGGACCTTGGAGATTCTCAGAAATTCATAATAAAAGATATTTTTTTTATTTCTGATCCAGGATTTAAACAACTGACCTGGAAAAAAAAAATTTTAAAATAGCTGCAGCAAAATTAGTTCTGACATTTGGAATCAGGAGATGTTTTTATAGGAATTTATAGATGGAAGGAAATAATTTATAGATGAAAGGGATGGGAATTTGTAGATAGAAGGGATAGCAATTTATAGATGGAAGGAACAGGAATTTATAGATGGAAGGAATGATTTTATAGATGGAACAGGAATGGGAATTTATAGATGGAAGGGATGGAAATCTGTAGATGGAAGCAATGGGAATTTATAGATGGAAGAAATGGGAATTTATAGATGGAACAGGAATGGGAATTTATAGATGGAAGGGATGGGAATTTATAGATGGAAAGGATGGGAATTTATAGATGGAAGGAACAGGAATTTATAGATGGAAGGAAATAATTTATAGATGGAAAGAATGGGAATTTATAGATGGAAGGAACGGGAATTTATAGATGGAAGAAATGGGAATTTTTAGATGGAAGGAATGATAATTTATAGATGGAACAGGAATGGGAATTTATAGATGGAAGGGATGGGAATTTATAGATGGAAGCAATGGGAATTTATAGATGGAAGGGATGGGAATTTATACATGGAAGAAATGGGAATTTGTAGATGGAACAGGAATGGGAATTTATAGATGGAAGGGATGGGAATTTATAGATGGAAGGGGCAATGGGAATTTATAGATGGAAAGGATGGAAGAATTTATAGATGGAAGCAATGGGAATTTATAGATGGAAGAAATGGGAATTTGTAGATGGAACTGGAATGGGAATTTATAGATGGAAGGGATGGGAATTTATAGATGGAACAGGAATGGGAATTTATAGATGGAAGAAATGGGAATTTATAGATTGAAGGAACAGGAATTTATAGATGGAAGGAAATAATTTATAGATGGAACAGGAATGGGAATTTATAGATGGAAGGAACGGGAATTTATAAATGGAAGGGGCAGGAATTTATAGATGGAAGGGATGAGAATTTATAGATGGAACAGGGATTTATAGATGGAAGGGATGGAAAAAGCAAGGAGAGATGGGATGTGTGAGAAATGGACTCGTTGGAACAGGGAATGAGGGGCAGGAGAGGTGGGAATTCAGAATTGCCAAAATTCCACCTTTAGGAGCAGACCTGGGAATTTATGGTGTCGTAAATTTGCCACTTGACAAATTTTGGGTAATTCTGGGTGTCCCATTGGCAGCTCCTGTAGATTTCCCTGGGTTTTCAGACATGGTGGGAGTGCACTTGTCCCAGAATTCCAGAATGGTTTGGGTTGGGAGAAACCTAAATCCCACCTCGTTCCAACCCTGCCACGGGCAGGGACACCTCCCACTATCCCAGGTTTCTCCAGCCTGGCCTTGGACACTCCCAGGGATCCAGGGGCAGCCACAAATTCCCTGGGAATTCTATTCCAGGGCCTCACCACCCTCCCAGGGAAGAATTTCTTCTCAGGGGGTTGGAAAGAGATGGTCCTTGAGGTCTGTCCCATCCCAAACCATGCTGTGATTCCTGAAACCTCCTGGATTCGATGCCCCTGATCCCTGGCAGTGTCCAAGGCCAGGCTGGATGGGGCTTGGAGCAGCCTGGGATGTTGGGTTGGAACTGGGTGAGTTTTAAGGTCCCTTCCAACCCAGACCATTCCAGGATTCCATGGTTGCTTTAAAGGCAGGCTCAGCACCAGGGACAGGCCAAAGCCAAGGAGGCAGAATCAGGAAACCCCAAATTGTTCATGGTCACAAGAGATGGGATGGAATCTCCAGGGTGAGGGTGGAGCAATTTAATGGGGCTGTGCCAACACCCTGACTGACTGACGGGTGTCAGCTTGGATTCTGACTCTGGAAGGGTTTGGGATTGTTCTTTGTAATACTGCATTTCTATTTTAATTTTCCTAGTAAAGAATTGTTATTCCTAATTCCCATATCTTTGCCTGAGAGCCCCTTAATTTCAAAATTATAATAATAATTTGGAGGGAGGGGGGGGTTACATTTTTCATTTCCAAGAGAAGCTCCTGCCTTTATTGGCAGATACCTGTCCTTCACACCAGGACAAGCAGCCTCTGTTTTTGTTCCCTGGCCACTTTGCAGTGACAGCTCCCACCAAGCACAATCCACGTCAAAATCCAAATTTCTGCTCTTGACCTTTATCCATGGGGAGCTGGACCCCCAAGCACCAACACGTGGCTCCCCCACCACCACAAAAACCACCCCCAACCCTCGGGATGCTGACCTGGGCAGTGAGGCAGTGATGGGAAGGATTTTTTCCAGCAGACAGATCAAAGAAAGGAGGGAGGGAGGAAAAAAGCCCAGCTTATAAACTCACATAAAACAGAGATTAAACCAGGAGCAGGAGAACACGCTGGATCATTACAGAGCCCAGACATGCTCTTGCTCTGACAGCCTGCAGAGATGGTTCCTGCAGAGAGGGACATTAGCAGGGCTGATGTCTGTGCAGCTGCTGACAGCTTTAGCTCTGTCTCTCCCAGCAGGAGCGTCTCTGCCCAGGGCTGGAAAATGACATTTCTTTTATTTGACCGTTTTTATTTGCTTTATTTGCATGGGGGACACCAGTAAAACAGAGAGGAAAAAAAAAAAAATAATAAAACAACCCAGCGAGTTGAGCTTGGAAAAGGATTTGCCCCAAGGAAGTGATGAATAGTCAAAGATGTGAGTTTTGGGCTGGAGGATTCCAGAGGGGAGGGAGCTGTTTATGGTCCTTGATCAAAGACAGACGTGGATTTGCTTTCAGCGTTCTTGGAGACACATCTGAGCTGAGACTCTCACAAAGTTCTGCCTCCCCAGGCACTTGGGAGCGTTAATTAGCAACAGAATGGCCCAAATTGGGTGTAATAATCAAGCCCGTGTCCTCCCCTCTGGAAATCTGCAACCCAGATTTTGGGATCTGCCGCCCCACATCCGTGGCTCCGGGGGGTTCAAAGGTGCTCAGGTGGGTGGAACATCCCTCCTCCCCTGCTGCAAATGCCACTGGAGCTCCTGGGGAGGAATTCAGACTGAATTCCTGCCCAGCAGAAAGCAAATCCTGTACCCAGTTGCAGTCCTTCCCAGGATGGAGTCTGCAGGATTCCACACACATTTCTGGTCCCACCCTGTACTGCAGCCCAGGACTCTGCTCTGGTGATCCCCCTCCTGCTCAGCTGGGATGGAATCTGTGCAGGTACATCCAAGCCAGGATTAATGGAATTTTGGAAATAAAGAGGTGGGAAATTCAGATTTTTGGGGCACCTCCCATCACTGCATGTCCAGGAGAGGAGAATTCCCATGGATCCAGGCTGGGAATGTCCACCTGGAGCAGAGAAGGATCCAGGGAGAGCTCAGAGCCCCTTGCAGAGCCTAAAGGGGCTCCAGGAGAGCTGGAGAGGACAAGGGATGGAGGGACAGGACACAGGGAATGGCTTCAAATGGGAAAAGGGGGATTTGGATGGGATTTGGGAAGGAATTCCTGGCTGTGAGGGTGGGCTGAGATTTCCCAGAGATGTTGTGGCTTCCCAATCCCTGGATATTTTGTGTTAAAGCTCATCCAGTCCCAACCTTGACACCTCTCACTGTCCCAAATTGCTCCAATCCCCTCCAGCCTGGCCTTGGACATTTCCAGGGATGTGGCATCCAATCCAGGAGGTTTCAGGAGTTCAGGAATGATAAATTCCCAACAGGATCACCAAGAAACAACCAAGTGTAGGTGGCAGGAGAAGGGATGTGGATTCTTTCCCTCTCCACAGAAAAGATCAGGAATTTCTGGTGTCCTCAAGAAATACATGGATTTATGGAATAAATCCAGCACAGGGCCTGGGGAATGATTAAGAAATTGGAGAATCTGATGTTTAGGGAGGTTCAGGAATCTCCATGCAATAAAATACCCAAAACTCAGGGACATGCCTGAGCTACTCCTCCAGCTGATCCTATCAGGGAGTTTGGGTTGAAGGATCTCCGTGATTTTTTTCCAAAATCATCCATTCAGTGATTCCATTGATATTTTGTGGACTGGTTTTGAAGCTGGATTTTTCTCAGCATGTATTGAGTCCCTTTCAAATACTCTATTTTCTTTTTTCTTTTTTTTTTCTTGTGTTTTATAGATATTTGAAGAAAGAAGAGCCCTGCTTGGAAAATGGGTAAAGTTTTCTCTTTAAATACATATTTGCTACAGGCAGATTTTGGAAGTGATCAGGAGTTGATCTCATGGGAATGTAAAACTTCTCCTTTTTGGAAAAAGGGATTCACTTCCCTGATGTGGCTGCTCTGCTGTTGAGCAGAGTAAAGTTATAAGTTCCCTCAGCTCCCACATTCTCTAAGTTTTGAAGTTGGGAAATCACATTCCATCATTGGAATGAGCTGAAAGGAGATGAAAAAAGCCCAGGAAATGTCTGTGAATTCTTCAAAGGAGATGTTGGATGTTCAGATGTTGCCATGGCCTGCTGGAGGGTCTTTGAAATCTGGAATAAATGACATTTTATCTACCAGGTGCACACACAGATTGGTTTGGGTTGGAACTGATGGTGCTTCATGCTCAATAAGTCACTCATGAATTTTTTTTTTTTTTTTTTTGCATCTCAGATACTCTTTACAGGCAAATAATTTGATTTTAAGGATTATTTGTCTTTATAGGAAATAATTTTCCATAACTTGCTGTGTTTTGATAATAAGGGATTTCAGGGACAGCAAGGAAATGAAATAATGGAGTGATTGCTGTTCAAAAATCAGCTTTTAATGGGATAGGCAACAAGAGGAAAACATTTAAAAAAAAACAAAAACCAACCTTGGATGTAGCTTTTCAGTAAACAGGGGTGCTTATACATTTTGGAGGGATTGAAAAGTTAACCAGTTAAACTACTAGTTAGTAACACTATCCAATTACATTTCAACTTTAGGTCTAAAAAGAACCAATCACTTAGCTAACTTAAAAACCAATAGAAATATTGACAGATAAGGGGCTTCAGTGCAGGGGTTGTATCATCCTGAAGGAATTTTCTTTGTCTCTAAGGAATAGAGTTCCAGGGGCATATTTCAGGGGGTTTCATATCATCCACACTTGGAAATCTCTGGATGCCTAAAAATGCCAAATTCTGGGAAGAACCTTCCTCCAAGGACTCTCCCAAGTGCTGAATGATCTCTGGTCACATTTCCAACGAGCTCTCCTCGTGCTCCTGCCCACCAGCATCCCAAGGAAAGGAAACACAAAAGCTGCTCTCAGGTCCCCACCAAGGATGGGATGTGTGAGAGGAGCCACGTGCAGGAATCTCAGTGCTCCAGGCAGGATTCCCCACCCTGGGCTCCCATGGGATGTGTGCAGGAATCTCAGTGCTCCAGGCAGGATTCCCCACCCTGGGCTCCCATGGGATGTGTGCAGGAATCTCAGTGCTCCGGGCAGGATTCCCCACCCTGGGCTCCCATGGGATGTGCAGGAATCTCAGTGCTCCGGGCAGGATTCCCCACCCTGGGCTCCCATGGGATGTGCAGGAATCTCAGTGCTCTGGGCAGGATTCCCCACCCTGGGCTCCCATGGGATGTGCAGGAATCTCAGTGCTCCGGGCAGGATTCCCCACCCTGGGCTCCCATGGGATGTGCAGGAATCTCAGTGCTCTGGGCAGGATTTCCCACCCTGGGCTCCCATGGGATGTGCAGGAATCTCAGTGCTCCGGGCAGGATTCCCCACCCTGGGCTCCCATGGGATGTGCAGGAATCTCAGTGCTCTGGGCAGGATTCCCCACCCTGGGCTCCCATGGGATGTGCAGGAATCTCAGTGCTCGGGCAGGATTCCCCACCCTGGGCTCCCATGGGATGTGCAGGAATCTCAGTGCTCCGGGCAGGATTCCCCACCCTGGGCTCCCATGGGATGTGCAGGAATCTCAGTGCTCGGGCAGGATTCCCCACCCTGGGCTCCCATGGGATGTGCAGGAATCTCAGTGCTCCGGGCAGGATTCCCCACCCTGGGCTCCCATGGGATGTGCAGGAATCTCAGTGCTCCGGGCAGGATTCCCACCCTGGGCTCCCATGGGATGTGCAGGAATCTCAGTGCTCTGGGCAGGATTCCCACCCTGGGCTCCCATGGGATGTGCAGGAATCTCAGTGCTCTCGGGCAGATTCCACTGGCTCCATGGATGTGCAGAATCTCAGTGCTCGGGCAGATCCACCCTGGGCTCCATGGGATGGCAGGAATCTCATGCTCAGAGGCCCCAGGATTCACCAGTGCTGGGCCCCCCATGGATGTCAGAATCTCAGTGCTCGGGCAGGATTCCCACCCTGGGCTCCATGGGATGTGCAGATCTCATGGTGCTCAGCAGATTCCCACCTGGCTCCCATGGATGTGCAGAATCTCAGTGCTCGGCAGGATTCCACCTGCTCCATGGGTGTCGGAATCTCAGTCTCGGCAGGATTCCACCTGGGCTCCCATGGATGGCAGGAATCTCAGTGCTCCAGGATTCCACCCTCTCCATGATGGGAATCTCAGTCCGGCAGGTTCCACCTGGCCTGGATGTGCGGAGCCACCTGCTCTGGATGTGCAGAATCCAGTGCCGATTCACTGGCCCTGGGAGCAATCTCAGTGCGCGTTCCCTGTCGACAGGATCCAGTCTGTGCAGGAATCTCAGTGCTCGGGCAGGATTCCCCACCCTGGGCTCCCATGGGATGTGCAGGAATCTCAGTGCTCCGGGCAGGATTCCCCACCCTGGCTCCCATGGGATGTGCAGGAATCTCAGTGCTCTGGGCAGGATTCCCCACCCTGGGCTCCCATGGGATGTGCAGGAATCTCAGTGCTCCAGGCAGGATTTCCCACCCTGGGCTCCCATGGGATGTGCAGGAATCTCAGTGCTCCAAGCAGGATTTCCCACCCTGGGCTCCCATGGGATGTGCAGGAATCTCAGTGCTCCGGGCAGGATTCCCCACCCTGGGCTCCCATGGGATGTGCAGGAATCTCAGTGCTCTGGGCAGGATTCCCACCCTGGGCTCCCATGGGATGTGCAGGAATCTCAGTGCTCCAAGCAGGATTCCCCACCCTGGGCTCCCATGGGATGTGCAGGAATCTCAGTGCTCCGGGCAGGATTCCCCACCCTGGGCTCCCATGGGATGTGTGCAGGAATCTCAGTGCTCCGGGCAGGATTCCCCACCCTGGGCTCCCATGGGATGTGCAGGAATCTCAGTGCTCTGGGCAGGATTCCCCACCCTGGGCTCCCATGACCTTCCCCACGAGCTCTCGGGAAATGTGGGTTCAATGGAGCTGCTGGAGCTGGGATTTCACGGCTGAGTTTAAAGGATTTATTCTGAAACTGGAAAGCTGGAGCCTGTCCTAACTCCTGTTGGGCGTTTTCAGTGATACCCAGATGGTGGAACAGGAAACAAATCCTCATTTAATGCTTGGGCTCGATGATCTGAGAGCTTTTCCAAGCCTGACGATTCCCTGATTCTGTCTGTGGATGGAATGCCAGGCTTGGAGGGGTTTCCTGAACTTTGGGGGTCAGAAATCAGCCTGGAAAGGTAAGTGAGGGACACCCAAAAACTTCACATCTGAGAGAATCCAAGGACACAGCAGTTCTGCAGAAAAAATTTACTGGGAATGAGGGTGGATCACAAACTGAAGAGGAAATAAAATAAAACAAAGGAGAATATCCCGAAGGCAGAGTCATTCCCAGTTCTGCTCCCCACGTTCTTGGAAAGCTGGGAACTAGTCAGAGGTGAGAGCAGGTCCAGAAAATGTGGAAACCATCTCTGTGCTGCAGGGAAGATGGAGAAGAGGAGTGAAAATGAAACTCAGAAGGTCAAAAAAGAGGAAGAGAGTGATGTGATCCCTGTGCTCACTTTGGAGAGGGAAGGAAATCCCAGGCTTGGGTTGGAGCTATGGAGACAACAACTTAGACCGGAGCAAAACCCAGTGCTGCAGACAATTCCCTGCTGGAACAGCTTGCCTGGGAATTCAGGGAATCTGGAAACTTCTGAGGTTACACAAACAGTGCCAGGAATGGTTTGGGGAGAGCAGATCCTGCCTTGTGGCAGGAGGGGAACCAGATCAGCATCCTTCAACTTTTTCCACGTGTGTTGGGTTGATGTGACCAGAAATGTGTGTTCTGTCCCCACCTGTTAAACCAGCTGGGGCAGTGCCCCTGATCTCCATGGCACACATTATCTGCTCATGGGCCAGCTTTAAACCAGCTGGGGCAATCATCTTTATCTTTGCCACAGCCCATCCTCCCTCCAGGAGAGATCTCCTGTTCATGGCCATTGAGTCCCAGGGCATGGCTGATAAAATTCCATCATCCCATGGGAGATGCTCCAGCCAGGGGAGGAGCCAAGCCTTTCCTACCCAGAGAAAAACTGACATTTGGAACACCAGAGCAGCCTTTGCCACTGCATTCCAGAGGAAAACTGGACCTTTCCACATCATCCCTGCACCTTCAGAGGAAACTGCACCTTCTCCAGGAGCACTGCTCCAGCTGAACCACATCTGCCACTGCAGGAGGATGCAGCCACCATGGAATGGGACTGTGCCAACACCCTGACTGACTGACGGGTGTCAGCTTGGATTCTGACTCTGGCAGGGTTTTGGGATTGTTCTTTGCAATCCTGTATTTCTATTTTAATTTTCCTAGTAAAGAATTGTTATTCCTAATTCCCATATCTTTGCCTGAGAGCCCCTTAATTTCAAAATGATAATAATTTGGAGGAAGGTGATTTGCATTCTCCATTTCAAGAGAAGCTTCTGCCTTTCTTGGCAGATACCTGCCCTTCACACCAGGACACACGGAAGGAGCATCCAAGCTGCTGGAAAAGCAGAACAGGAAACAGTGCCACAGTGGGTTTCCTTTATTTGGTTTTCCCAATAAAGATTGGATTACATTTGGGATGCTCATTGTTTATTTAATTCTTGCTGATTTTACTTGCATGCGTCCAGGGATTGATTTACATTTCCATTTTGTCATTTTTTCCCCGCTGATGCCACGGGACACCTTTGATGTTTCCCAGGGCGTTTTGGTCCATAAAACACAGGTTGAGAAACAAGGAATGAGGTGACCTGAAGGGATTTAATTTCTGTTTCTGTGCACAGAAACTTGGGCTTTGCTTCAAGGGAATAAAGGACAGCACAAGAGGGAACGGCCTCAAGCTGTGCCAGGGGAGGTTTAGATTGGATATCAGGAACAATTTATTAAACAAAAGGGTGCTCAGGCATTGGCAGGGACTGGCAGGGAGGTTTGGAGTCCCCATCCCTGGAAGTGTCCAAGGAATGCCTGGATGTGGCACTCAGTGACAAGGAGGGATTTGGTCACAGGTTGGACTCATGATCTCAGAGGTCTTTTCTAACCCAAATGAGTTCTGTGATTCTGTGATTCTGTGATTCTGTGATTCTGTGATTTAACCTCTTGTTTTTCCTTCTGTCACCTCTCTGTGAGGAACTGGGTCCTCCCAGGTGAGGGACACCCTTCCAGAGCCACAGACCACATCCTTGGGGCCACCTCTGCTCCCTTGGCACAACAACTCTGCCCCTAAATTTGCTGATAATAATTGATGTTCCCGTGGCAGGATTGTCCTTGGCTTGTTCTCACCTTTACCACCCTATCTAACAAACAAACCTGACATTTTACAAGAGAATCACAGAAAGATTTGAGTTGCAAGGAACTTTAAAGCTCATCTCATTCCACCTCTTGGGCAGGGACACCTTCCACTATCCCAGGTTGCTCCAAGCCTCATTTCCAAGAGGAGATTCCTGGGAAAACTCTGAGGAGGTGAAGGTGGCTGTGGGGTCAGCTCCTGGGTGAAGGCCAGGTTGGACAGGGCTTGGAACTTCAAGCTTCCAACCCAAATCTTTCCATGATTCTCCTGCAAAATGTCAGGGGTTTTTGTATAACTACAGAGGGAAAAGTGAACCCAAACAGATCCCAAGGGGAGAGTTCCTAATTGCTGCCAAGGATATTTGGGATTTGGGTGGATTCAGGGATTTTACAGATACCAGGTGCCTTGTCTGCTTCCCACCTTCTCACAGCCCCAACAAACCCTTCCAGCAGCGCTGGGAGAGGACGGCTGGGGAGGGACAGGGAGATTTTTGTGTTCTGGAGAATCCATCCCTACTTTTGCTGAGCACAGGGATCCCAACCTGAGCTGGAGATGAGGGTTGTGTCCCTCTCCAGTCAGATCCAGAGGGGCCTCTGGGGCTCTCCCTGCGTGTCAGGCTCGGTTATTTGTGTGTGTGCACTCATGGATTAATTGTAAACCGATCCAGGCCGGGCTGGTGTCACACAATCCCCGCGGTGACATTGTTCTGGGGAAGGCCCTGGCAGGGGAAAAGCTGCGGGGAGAGGGAAGGAGAAGCCGGGGGAATCCAGCCCGACCGGTTGGGCGGCTGCAATCACATCCAAGGGGAGGATCGGCCAAAAATGTGGGATGGGGACAGCGCTCCTGAACGCTGGAAAAGAGACAAATCCTGCCAATTTAACCCCTCGGCCGGGTGTTCCCAGAGCTGCGGCACTGGTTTAAATGGAGTTTAAAGGATGATGGGGGGAATTCCCCCGCTGGGAAACCCGCAGCAGGGTGCGAAGGGTTAAAAAAGGAGCGACTCCTGCGTCTGCTGGGAAGTGGAGCTGGATTTGTTTTGACTGGTTCACTTAAATCTCTTGATGTGGAAGAGACTGAGCCCGCCCCTGCCTTGTCTGCGGGGCTCGCACAGAAATTTATCGGTGAAATTGGTGCTGGGGGATTGATTTAACGAGCTGAGGGTGGGGCTGGGATCGTGGGTGGAGAGCAGGAGTTTTCCCCCTCGGTGTGACAGAGAAAACTCTTATTGCAAGCCGGGGGTGACAAAAGGACGGGCTGAACCTCCTCTGTCCCCCTCTGGTATTTCTTTGTCTGATTTTATTCTCAGGGAACAATTCTAAGTCCTAAATCCCCCGGTTCTGCTTCAGCTCTCCCTTAATACACTGCTAAGCGTCATTGGAACTGAAAGTGATATGAAAAACCAGGGAGTAAAAAAGGGAATATTCCTTAGTTCATTGTGTCTGAAAAGAATGGGAGTTTTTTATTCAGCTTTTCATCTCTCCAGCATCTCAGGAATGCCAATCCCACACTTTCCTCATCCTGACCCTCTCGAAGCTCCTGCAGAGGTGTTTGTGAGAAGGAGAAGAGCTATTTTCTTCCTGGAGTTTATTCTCCAGCTCTGGAATTCATCCAAAGGAAAAAAAAGGAAGGAAGGAAGGAAGGAAGGAAGGAAGGAAGGAAGGAAGGAAGGAAGGAAGGAA